>JBBCBC010000008.1:10328280-10606313 GCA_037126765.1 Stenogyne calaminthoides | reverse complement strand
ATTGCTGGGTGTATTCAATGTTAACCAATGAAAAAATGCTACTATGTTTCCGTTTATATTTGTCTTGTTGGCTTAAATTATACTCCCTTTGGTTTTGTTTGTTTTGATTTTCATTTTCTTCAAGTAAGTATTTTTCTTTTCCACATACTCTGGTATTTGTTTCTTGTGACTTGTCTGTCCTTACTCTTGAAGATGAATAATGCTAGCTAATTAACATGGATATGGAATTAGACATGAAGGCATCTTGTAGCAGCTTTTTTTTTAAGTCGTGGGATCCTTGTACTCTAAAAGCATCAGTACTGCTCATATCTATAGTATAATACTTATCTACTATTTTATGGATTTGATAACAATTTATGTCTAAGTTTGGGTAATATCTACCATATGCATTTGAATGTCAAATGACTTTCATATCAAACCATCTCATCAAGGAGTAGTGTATAGCTTAATTGGGCGGGTACCGTGGTAGAATTAAAGTTTTGGTATCTTGAATTCTTTATTTGTCTATCTTTGCTAATCTGTGACGTACTGATGGTGTTTTTCTGGATGATTAATTGCAGGGGACTATAAGTATATGAGGTTGGTATTATTCTTCTTCTTAAATGACACTTTTCCCTTGTTCTGCCTTTTGAATGACAAACTACGAAAAAGAGTCGTTCTCAGCATACTTTTTATAGGAAAAAAAGAAAAAGCCCCGAGCGAATAATTTTGCCCTGGGAGTAACAAAATATTCTCCCATAGTTAAACTTGCAAAATTTGCAGATACTGATTATTCATTACTTAAACTTAATTGTATTTCAATGATGTGATTACATCATAGCTAAAAGCTACATGACGCATATTTTTCCCTCATGTTTGCAATATTTCCAATATTATTGGTTGTATGTGTCCAATTAAATGGTAATTTGTCCATTGCACTCTTTCTCTATCAGTTCACTTTCGATCGCATTGGAACCTCCTTAATCGCCTTTGTAATGTTGTGATATTTAGAGATCCATCGCAAGGGAAGATTGTTGAGGACTTTCTTATCAAGGAAGGAGTAGATGAAAGTATCTCAACGAGGATATTAAGCATCATAAAGGGAATGGGTAAGTAGCTCTGGGGACTTTTTGCTATTGTTAGATACTTAGATGTTGGAAGGTCTACCTTTTGTTCATAGCGTTGTATTTGCTACTTTTCCCCTTCTGTGTGCCTCTTTGCTTCTACATAGAAGTTCTCTTGTAAAACATATAAGTTTCATGTTCTTTATGTGGTTGCTGGAATTTTTGCTTCTTTTTCTTGGTAATTATACCTGTTTATTGTTTTTTTCATAAAAAAGATAAAGAAGTCATGTACCTGGGTACATGAATTGGATCTGTTTCACATGCTTCAGGTTTCAAGGAGGAGATTGGTGGACTTAATGGGAAAACTCAGTGTCCAGAATTTGAAGTGGTACAAGATGCCGATCGCCTTGATGCAATTGGCGCTATAGGTAATCTTTTGTTAGTCCCCTTTTATGCATCCGATTTGACATTCTCTATCATTTGGTTGGAGTTATTTTGATCTTTCTTAGTCCCCATTTATAATTTTTGGGTGTTGCAAGCCTATTTACTTGAGTTCTGATATCGTACTTGGGCTTTGATGTAGTGGTGCTACTTGCATGAATTGCTATTAATACTAGACTGAAATCTACCACTTTGAATTTATTAAATTGTCGAGCTTTTTAAATAGTGATGAAGAACTAGAAAATGGACGCATATTTTTTAAATACGAAAGTGTAAGTAAATAAAAGAACTCAAATATTGGGCGGCTCAACTTGCTCCAAATTATTTTATCAAATAAAAAATTTGTGTAAACTGAAAGTCTGAAAGAGAGGATGGAGCAGGGAAGATAATACTATCCCATCTTACTTTCAAATAGACGATTGTGTGGCTTCAATTACTAAGTCAGGATTTAAATAGTTATATCTATGAGTAATTAATTTCAATACCAATCGTGCTGACAGAACTGTTTTCAGGAATTGCTCGATGCTTTACATTTGGGGGGAGCAGGAATAGGGTGCTACATGACCCCAAAATAAAACCACGATCCGATTTATCCAAGGAAAAGTACATGAATAAAGATGAGCAGACAACGGTGAACCATTTTCATGAGAAGCTTCTCAAGTTGAAGGAGTTGATGAAAACCAAGGTTCATACTTATTAAGTATAAATAAGTTCGTGTTCCTCTTTAGCACTTTCTTTTCTGCCTTGTGTTACATACTTACATTACATAGTGTAATATGTGTTATTTAAAAAGTAACATTAATTTGAGGATAAACGGCAGGCTGGTCAGAGGAGGGCGGAAAAAAGGCACAAATTCATGGAGGAGTTCTTGGAGGAGTTTTACGAAGAATGGAATGGGAAGGCTTGATCACAAGTACCCTCTCTCTCTTTAAAGTTTAAACCTCTTCCATATTATTGTATTTCAATCATTCTCTGATCTATTTCCTTTTCCCCGAAAATGCCTCAACTGATACTTATGCAGAAGTTGCGAGCATTGCAATTTGCATCAAACCCTCAAAGTGAAATGCTTATGTATGGAAGAATATACCCTTGTAAAATTAATATTTATGTTGTATTTTTCCAGTACCAAATGATTGTGTTGTAGGTTATTAGTCCATCATTAAAATGCCTTTATATCTACATCAGCTTATTCGACTTTGTCTTAATCGGGGGACTCTATTTTTGTAAGTTCGTTGTAATTGCTTAAAAATTCACTATTGGAAAAAAATGGTTGTGTTTTCAAACTTTAAAAACAGTTTCTAGAGATCATTTAACTTTTGAAAAAAAGTGATTTTAGAAGTTGTTTTTAGAGTAGTTATTCCCTCCGTCTTGTTTTAGATTGTCCATTCACTGTTTGACTCGTGTTTTAGCGAGCAAATTGTTTATTAGTATTTGAAATGATAAAGTGATTTTTAAGGTGGGGTATGATAATCCTACCCCCATCTACTATACACCTCCTTAAAAATCACTTTATTATTTCATATACTAATAAACAATTCGTTCGTTAAAACACGAGTCAAACAGTGAATGGATAATCTAACACAAGATTTTGGGAGTATTAAATTAACGTGCTTCCAAATTCCAATAGTACGAATAATTACTCTCTCAGTCTCTTAATAATTTGCACACTTTTTTTTGGTTTGTCCCTTATTAATTTGCACCCTTTAAAATGGCAAAGAGTCTCACAATCTTCACCCTCAATATCTTCATTCTCCATTCCCTTTGAAAAGTTAACAAAACACCAAAAAATTATTTTTTCTTAATATGTGTGCTAATTTCAAGGTGCAAATTGCTAAGGACGTAGATAATAGTAATTAGGTGGTATCTATCTTGAACCTCCATTGCTTGAAACATTTTTCAAAAAATACCTAGTGTAGAGCTTCATTTAATTGCCTGTATTATTCACCTACTGGACGTATCCTTTTGTCATCTAACTTTAAATTACGTAGGGTTGGGACAATTATAATAAGAGAGTTGTCGCTCTTTCATCACATTCGCGCATATGTTGTTATTACAAAAATATCAATTGATACGTTACGATGGCAACTGCTGACTTTCTGACACACTGCTACTATCCACATGACTCTACTGTCACCTATACATACAATACCTACATACGTATATAGACAAATATATAGGCAGAGAGCCCCCCACCACTTCTTCTTTCTTCTTCAACCCCACCCCATTTTCTTGCAACAAAAGTACAACTCCTTTTTTTTACACCTACTCTTTTTTCACAGTATAGTATTCAATATTTTCTTGCAACAAAAGTACAACTCCGTTTTTTTTTACACCTACTCTTTTTTCACAATATAGTATTCAATTTTGGTAAAAGAATAATAGAGCACTTTCATATGATGGGAATGGGAATGGACAAGAAGGGCGAAATACCATTTGTTAACTTCACAATGCGGTGTTTTTTTTTGTTTTTTTTAAGGGTAATGTTAAATGGAGTGATTCACCCGGGTGAAATGTATATTTTTGGATGAATTGACTACTTTGCTTTTAATAAAGAGAACAAATGCTCTTAATGGAGTCAATACTTAATAAAGGTAAAATAGATAATTTATCGATTCAACTTGGGGTGATTCACGCCAAACAGCAGCGTCCTTTTTTTTATGTAATGCATTAGTGTTTTTGTTAATAATTCAGTGTGCTTAGTCTTAGAACACTGAGAAGCCCTTTGTTATTCTGAAAAAAATAAGGGATAAGAAATCATTTTCAATCATTTCAAGTGTTTGTTATTATTGATGAATTTTTCATTCGATCCGGAAGCTTGTACTTTATTTTTCTATTTTGGTTGGATTATTCATACCACCTCCTGTGTAGTATTTCTAATACCATGAACTATTTCTTGAATTTTCATGTTATAATACATCTTAACAAACATATAAAAAAGTCAATTATATCACATGTCTTAAAATATATCACATGATTTCATATTCATTCTAATCCCATCTCACAAAACAAATGGATTCTTGGCCCATCCTAATTTATTTTTTTTGGATTTAATTACATCTTTATTCTCTCTTCACATTTTTATTAAATCTCAGCTCAATTTTTACAACCAACTTCATATATTATTTCCCAAACAAATATAAATATATATATATATATATATATATATATATATATATATATATATATATATTGTATGCAGTGAGACAAATTAGATGGTTTACTGTTTTAAGGAATCAATTCTTTTGACAATTGTGGGATTTAAATATAAGATTTGCAGGAGACATTAAAAATTTAAGTTATATTAATTTTAATAGCCTTTTGGTGATGATGTGAATTAAATTGAAGCTTTTATGTTATTTAAAAGGCCTTTTATTATTTAAAATTATTTTTAAAGCACACCAGCCCAACATCTAATTATCAAATACGTTCACAGTTCATAAATAAAAAAAGAACATGTAAATTGTTAATCACAATTAATTGGAGCTGAAAATGGGCATTTAAAAACTGTTGAATCACTAAATTTCTATCGACGACATACAATAAAATTTTCTATAGGGATACTTTATATAAAAATAAACTCTACATATTAATAAAAAATTACGGTCTCAACACGGGATTAATTATATTTAGAAACTTCACATTGTAATAAGTTATATATACAATAGTTATATTTTCAGTCCCGTATTATTCCTTCATGATTAGTCCATACATAAATTTTATATGTTATATACTATCAAAATGCATGTATTTATATTAGTCAAATTTATATTAATTAACTATATTAATTTACTAATGAATTTACATGCAGATGAGAAATGGTCCGTCACCCTTGAAAATGAGGTCCTTGACCCATATTAGATAATTAGTCATCATTGGCCCAAGCCTATAATGAATGCATTTCTAGATGTCCAAGCCCATGCAAAATTCCATGAGCATGCCCCAATGAGCAATGATGTTTTAAATTGTATTTAAATGACAATATTTCCTTCAAGTATGAAATATATGTATAATCTTTCTTCACAAGGTAAGAGGGAACTCTTTTACTCATCTTCTCTATCTCTCAACTAATACTTTTTTTCCTCTAATATTGATACATTATAATATGAAATGGGATTGGAGCTGAGCTGACTCGAGCATCAGAGTCCCCGCACTGGCACCTCCCCAGTGTGGTTTTTTGCAGGCTCCCTTGATCGAGTTTGAGCCTGATTCAATGGAAAAAATGGAGACTCGAAATATTGAAGTTAAGTCTGCATCACAGGAATTTTAAAATTTTCAATTTTAATATGATATGCATTGTAAAAATTTACGCAAGAAATCTTTCATAAGTTTTTTCTTAATTGTGCTTAATAACTATTTGTTCAACTCCAAAAAAAAAAGTATAATCAATTGACTAAATAACCTATAATGACCCTTTTATTCAACTAATATCATAGTATATGATAAGTTTTTTTTTTTTTAAGATAGTATATCACATACCACATGCCACATTATTAGACATATTACTATATGTCGCAATTGCAGAATATATTAAATTATTTGTTGGTTTGCCGATGTAATAACTAGTAAAAAACCCATTGTCAACATCCAATCAATTAACCACAGTTACCAAATAGTTAGATAGTTACATTTATATTAGGGAAGTACAAATGTGCCATGAAGTGGTGTTATAGGATGGGTCTCCTTTATATTATGTGTACCGTGCACTACGTTATATTTTAAAATATAGAGTATAAATTATCGTATTGAAATATATATTTTTTCTACACTTAAACTTGCAATTTGTATTTGTGAAATAAAGTGTATATTTCAATGTAAACTAGTTGTATGTTTCAAAAAAGAATAGAATTCACGGTACACTTGATGCACATAAAATTTATCGGTGTTATATTATACTCCACGATAACTTGTATAAAACGGATAAAAACAAACACAAATTAATATTATTTCTTTTAAAATATTAAACGTTATATGCCTAAATTATTTTGGTACCGTTTCACACAAATGAGACCCAAATTCCATTGTTCTATTTTAACCGTAACTTCCCAATTTTACTCATCTATTTTTAACAATTTACTCCAATTTCCAAAATAAATGCGTAGATAAAAAGAATAATAAAGTCATTCTATATCCCATATATTTATTTTTATCAGCAGTCGTTTTTGCGATAAAAATACTCCATCCGACGAAATACTGAAATTTTGAAATTTAGGTGTGAATACTCAACCAGTTAAAAATCTCCAAAGAGTCAAAATATGTAGGAAATATTTCTCAGAAAAAGTCAAATATCATGGAATTTGGCTTATAGTTTTACCATTAAACCCCTGTCAGCACTGTTGACTCCCTCCATTAACAAACCCACTCCACATCTTAAATACTCTCATTTCCCTCTCTTTCAGACAACCGCACCTCCTATTTTCACTATACTGGCTTTCCCAACCATGGAATCCTTCAGTTTGCTCAAATACTGGCGCACCGCCCCCGCCCCCGCCGTCGTCACTGCAAAAGAGAACACTAAAACCATCGTTACCGCCGCCGCAGTTAGCGCTAATTGTTCCGACGACGAAGACGGGCCGTACTTTGACCTAGAATTCGCCCTTCCTGAAAGCGACGCAGACAAAGAAGAATCGGAGAAATCGGAAGAAAATGACGGAAATGCCCCCGAAACAGAGGATGAAGATGACTCGGAAAGTGAAGAAGGGGAAATTGATTGCGCAGATGAGAATGTGGCGGTTTCTCCTTCCGATGAGCTCTTTTTTAAAGGGGATTTGGTTTCAATTGAGCCGTCAAGTATTTTATTGAATGAAAATTCGAAACTCCCTGTTTTTCTGGTGAAATCCGCCACCAAATTTAGGGTTCTTTTGCTGAAGCTAAAGAAATCGAAATTAGGGGAAAATGTTGAGAAGCCTGATGAGAGAGAAAATAATCAGGGTCAGGGAAAATCAATTTCTGTGAAATTCAAAATTGAAGAAATCCCCCTTGTGAATTTATTCACCAGAGAAAGTAACTCAAAAGAGAACAACAACAATGTGAAAGGGCTCAAGTACTTAAAAATGGTGAAACCGTTCTACGGTCGTGTTTCCAAGCGCTACGTCGAGAAGCTCAAGTTTTCCGGCAGTGGCTCCAAGGGCTGCCAGGCGGCGCCGGCGACGGAGAAAGCAGGGGAGCCGGCGAAGGCGCAGCAGAAGCAGGGGAGTAATAATCTCCAAGCAGGGCTGAGAGTTGTGAGAAAGCACTTGGGGAAAAGCCGGTCGGCGTCCGCCGCCGTGTCGGCGGCTTCGCCGGCGAAGACGACGTCGGAGCGGCAGGATGACTCGCTGTTGCAGCTGCAGGACGGAATTCAAGGTGCTATTCTTCATTGCAAGAGATCGTTTAACGCCTCTAGAGGTGTGCATTTTCTAACTAATACTTTTTAATGAAACAACTAATACTATTTAAAAAATTTGGGAATTTTTTAATTAATTATTATATTC
Organism: Stenogyne calaminthoides; assembly: GCA_037126765.1. Taxonomy (NCBI): domain Eukaryota; kingdom Viridiplantae; phylum Streptophyta; class Magnoliopsida; order Lamiales; family Lamiaceae; genus Stenogyne; species Stenogyne calaminthoides. The sequence continues at coordinate 10,598,359 of JBBCBC010000008.1, read as the reverse complement.
TGTTTTTGAAAATTTGCAGACATGGAAAGTTCATCAATCTTGTGCCGTTCAGTGAGTGATCCATCGTATGAGAAATCTGCAATGAAGGGTGAAGCTAAAGGCTGTAATAATTAGGTAGCTTAAGCTACGAATTATTATTGTAAGTATATATGTTAATTACTATATAATTATGATTAAATAGGTAAATTGGTGTAGGTCAAAGTGCTAAAATTAGGTAGGCCAAAAAGCACTTAATTAGGGGTATCATGGTCTTTTGAGTCTATGTTGGTTTGATTTAATTGGAGCATGGAAACGAGTGAGGAATGAGTGATGAATTATTACTAGTGCTTTGTTATTTGGTAAAGTAACAATGTTGGCACTCTTACAACGTTAGAAATACTTGCTACTTTACTCCCTCAGCTTTATTGAATATCTTCACACTTTCCTATTTCCCATGGTAAAGTATTGACAAATTTCCTGCTTGAAATCATAGGGTTGAGTAAATTTTTCTTATCTATTTATCCACTCATTTAATTAATATTTTTCCTTTTTATCTGTTGAATAAATGAATTTTGATTTTTTCAAGGTGAGACATGAGCAATTAAAGATTGGAGTGAGCCTCATGTACATTCGGATGTACCGTGCATTCATAATATATTTTAGAAATATGCAACTTGTTATATTGAAAAATGTTTGTTCACACTGAACCGTACAATCATTCATATTAATAATTGTACGATTTAGCGTAAACAAGTTGCATATTTAAGTATTACAAGTTGTATGTTTCTAAAATATACTATGAGTGCACGGTGCACCTGAATGCATATAAAATTTGTTGTGTTCGATATAATTACTCAGTATTAATCGAACACGTCGGAGGACACGTGTAATATTCAATTATTAAAATAACCACGCTTAATGGATAAGTGTGCACGAAGCTTGACGAACAAACAAGTTTGTTCGCCAGCTCGCCACTTGTCAACCATGCGAGTATGCTCGTCTATGAAGTAAGTTATGTTCGCTAGCTCGCCATTTACCAACCAAGTTGCTCAACCAGCCTACCGAGCAAACAAGTATGTTCGCCAGACTTACCGAGCAAACAAGTATGATCCTGAAAAGACGTTGATCTGATAAGTCAAACTGATCAGATCAGGGAAGAAGAAATCAGATAGCCTGAGTCAAGTGACCTCGGTCATATTTCGTCTTTCGAGATATCCGAAGGCTCGGACATCCCGAAGGCTCGGACAACTCGGAGGGTCAAGTATGCTCGATGCTCGATATCCGAAGGCTCGGGACATCACGAAGGCTCGACAACCCGAGGTCGGTAGATTTCGATCTTTCGATATCCCGGGCGCTCGACATCATCCGAAGGCTCGTGACAAACACGGGGGTCGGTGATGCTCGATGATCAAATATCACGAAGGCTCGAGACATCCCGAAGGCTCGGGGACAACCCGAGGGGTCGGATATGCTCGATGCTTTCGAGATATCCCGAAGGCTCGACATTCTCAAGGCTCGCATAACGGAGGGGGTCAAAGTATGCTCGATGCTCAAATATCCTCAAGGCTCAGACATCCTCAAGGCTCAAACAACCTGAGGGGTCAAGTATGCTCGAGGCTCGACATCCCAAGGCTCGACAACCCGAGGGGCGATGCTCGATAACTCCGAGGGCTCGGACATGCTTTCGATGAGGACAAGATTCCCAAGATGAGATTGATATGGTTTAAAGGGGCGAACAAAGCATTCAGTCGAGCAAAAGATTGATTTGGGCGACCAAAAGAGTGCCTTATAGACAAGCAAGTGCAAAGATCAATCTGGAAGACGAAGTTGGAAAACGTGGCAAAGATCACATGAGTTCTTGCAAGACCAAGTCTCCGGCTCATGCTTGCAAAAACCAAATTTCATGCTTGTCAAATCATGTAAATAGAAGAAAAAACAACAAGAGACGGGTTCACAAATATTTTCCAGAGTGGTGAGGTTCAGAAAAATTCCAGAGCTCACAAAAAACCCTAGCACTCATATACCAACTCTCCAAATCATCTTCACACATAACGATTCATCTTCATGAGATGTATCATATATTGTACGTGTAAAACTCGCAATACTACATCCCTGGCTTGGTACGCCCCCAGAGTAGTCATTTCTTGACGAACTGGGTCAACAAATTCCTCTTATTTACAGTTTATTTTACATGTGCATATTTTGTTTGTGAGTTGTCACCGAATTAGCCACATAATATTCTCCATATAAAACGACTCGCAACAATTGGCAGCTAGAAGAAGGGTAGCGAACAAACCAACCCATACACAATCCCGTAGTTAGCCGAGGCAGAAAAAAGAAATATAATGCATCAATCTAGGAATACACAAACAGAGAGGTCGGGGCAAAGTCGACCTCACGACCGGAAAGAGGCTCAGCGCCAGCCTCACAAAGATCAGACAGTGGAGACCATCAATCTTGAGGATATTGCCAATGATCCGGCGGCCACAACAAAGGCCATCACTTTCTTACTACGAGCACATAAAGAGATGGCCGAAAAAGAGTTGGCCAAGTTAAAAACTCAAGATGATGAAGATCGACGCTCGCATACACCTGATAGCGAGCAAGTTATAAAAGCTGTACGGAAGCGGGCTAATAAAAAAGCTGATGATACATCAGATGACGAACAGCCTCAAGGGTCCAGACCATCAGCGTTTGGACGTTTGAGGCTCTCCGCCAAAGACCGAATCGGCAATAATAGGTGACAGGATCCCGGAAAGGAACAACCGATAAACATGCCCGCACATTAAAATCCTCATGATCATCCGCATGCCGAACAAAAATCGGCGGGGACAAAATTGTCTATCCATCATCGATTGGGTAGTCAAGCACGAACCGAAAGGGAGATCGCCCCTTATCACGAGCATGACCCACGGGAGGTCTCGCGATGGGATCTGACCCGATACAAGTCTGTCAGTTCTACAAAATTTGCGGAAATGCAGAAAGCCATCGAAGGCTTACAGGCCGACCTGGCCGCGACCAAAGGACAACCTCGGGCGAGCACAATACCCTGCTCGCCACTAACACCGGCGATCATGGCGGCCGAAATACAAGAGAAAGTGGCGAAGATCCGGCCACCAATCCCCATGTTCGATCTTTGAGTGTCCACATGTTCACCTCAAAGAATACTCGGACTTTATGATCGCCATGGGTGCACAGACGCGACAGTAAAGGCCGATCATTCCCCATGACTTTGGGTGATCGAGCTCATAGATGGTTCTCTACTTTTGCCCGTTAAGGCCCATCACATCTTTTCGCTCAATTGGGACAACAATTCTTGTCCCATTTCTCATCCATGTGTGCTCGCCAAAGACCAAAACAAAGGTCATGATTTTTCCCAACTAAGAATTGAGTCGGATCGGGGCATCGCGGGAAAGGTTCGATAAATGTTTGTATGATGGGGCTCCGTCAAGAGGATGTCAAGATCCTCACGGTGGTCGGAGGCGACGACCAATTCGGACATGTGGAAGGCCATGCACCAAGAATGGCCAAACACATATGTTTAATTCCGCGGAGCGAGCAAACCAAGATCATAACGATGCAAGATCCGCCGCCTAATCGCAAAAAGCCAAGACATGGCGACCGGAAGGTGATCGTAAAAAAGAAACTAACAGCGAAGGGGGTACAAACCCCGGGATCTTTCAAACCATTTAGGCGGGTCAAGCGCGGCGGCGTGAGTATTCGGGGTCTTAGCCGAGACAAAGATATAACCGGATCAAGGATCGTAACATGTTGGAAAAAACCCCGACGTATTTTCAGGATAAAACTCATCTAAATCCTTCCAAGTTCTCGCTTTCGTTCCATGAGTTTATAAGGCGCAATCTGATGACGAAAGTGCCGCAACCTCATGCGCCGAAATGGAAATTATACGAGGAAAATCACCTTGCTCAGTATATTAAGAAGCCGGCGAACAGAGAAACCTGGCGTGAGAGGTCGGGCGATCAGAAAAGAAAGCGTAAGGTGGAAGAGGAATTCCGCCGACAACTGGACTTACCAAAGAAAGGGGCCCCAACCACGAACAAAAAAAGGGGGGGCAACGAGCAACAGCAGCGGGAAAAGAAAATTAGACGAACACCCGGAGTCTGGCGAGCAACTCAAATAATATACGGGTAGTCCTTTTGCCCACCCCACCAAGTTTATTATATTTATGTCCTCGTGGCTTTTCATTCATTCGTTTATTTTCATTTAATTTGGCCGTGCCTACGAGAGGTCGCACCTAAGCCGGACGACCTGAACAAAGACGAACGAGCCCAAGTCTATGTTCACCTGAGGAACGAGTTCAGTACTCACGATTCCCTTGAAGAAAAAGCGAGTAATGGATACGCTAATGTAAAAAGACGACTCGACTTACAGATAATCCGTGAAAGTAAAAAGCGAGTGATGAGTCGCGGGTCGCAGCTTAAATAAGACGAATTTAAGATGGAAGTGATCGCTACTTAAATAAGACGATCGCGAACCAAGAAAGGGGGGTCAGATAAAGTTATCCCATCCGTCGCACCTAAATAAGACGATCAACCGACAGATCACAATAAGACAATCAAAAACGAAAGAAGTCGTGAGGCATAGTAAACACAATGTTCGACCATTCAGAAGAAAATGGGCACTACCGCCAAATTAAAAAAAGCCACTTTGACGATTATGCCCGCCACTGGCAGATAGCACTACCGCTTTTTCTACGACGATTATGCCCGCTTATTCGACATCGGCACTACCGCTTTTTTCGGCGGCAATTATGCCCGCTTATTTGGCGCTGGGTAATACCCTTTTCGGCGACGATTATGCCCGCTTACTGGCGCTGGGTAATACCGCTTTCGGCGACAAAATTATGCCCGCTTATTAGGGGCTGGCAATACCGCTTCCCCTACGACAATTATGCCCGCTTATTCGGCTACTGGGTAATATCTGCTTTTCTCGGCGATGATTATGCCCGCCTACTCGGCTACCGCAATACCACCTTCTCAATGATGATTATGCCCGCTTACTCGACATCGCCATCACCGCCTTTTTGGCGACGATACCCGCTTTTTAGACGGCGCTTTCGCATCGGCGACGTATTCCGCCGAAAAGCGGCGCTCCTCGCGATCCGGCAGCGAATCATTCTCCGCGTTCATCCGCTTTATGGCGTTGATCTGCCAGCCTTTTTAGCGCCGCTTTTCCACGATCGGCAGCGTGTATTCCGCCGAAAAGCGGCTCCCTCGCCCATCTCGGGCGAAGATCATTCGCCCTTGCGTTCATCCGCTTTACGCGTTGCTGATCGTTCGCTTTTTAGGCGTGCGATGAGATCATTTCGCCACGGGCGTTTCATCCGCCTTTTATGGCGTTGATCCATCGCTTTTTAACGCTAGTTTTTCCGCGACGGCGGCAGTATTCCGCCGAAATAAGCCTTTTCGCCATCCCGACGATGAGATCATTCGCCCTCACGCGCGCGTTCATCCGCTTTTATGGCGTTGATCTACCAGGGCTTTTTAGCGCTGGCTTTCCGCATCGGCGACGCGTATTCCGCCGAAGCGGAAGCGCCTCGCCATCCCGGCAGCGAGATCATTCGCCCTCCGGCGTTCATTCGCGCCTTCTGGCGTTGATCTGTCCGCCTTTCAGCGTCTTGGCGAATCATTCGCCCCTCGAGCGTTCATCCACCTTATGGTGTTGATCGCCGCCTTTTAAGTGCGGCTTTCCGCACTCGGCAGCGTATTCCGTGGCGAAGTGCCCTCGCCATCCCGGCGACGAGATCATTTGCCCTCCCGGCGTTCATCCGCCTTTACGGTGTTGATCTGCCCGCCTTCTAGGCACTGACTTTCCGCATCGGCGACGCGTATTCGCCGAGCAAAGATCATTCGCCCTCACGGTGTTCATCCGCGGCTCTCTCCAACGAGCCATCTCTAAAGACCACATTTCATTCTCGGCGGGGATCATCTGGCTCTCTCAACGAGCCATCTCTGAAGACTGCTTATTAAAAGCGGGATCACATCCGCTCTCTCTCCAACAACCCGTCTCGAAGACTGCGAGGAAAAATTCTACAACTCCAAAGTTCGAATCCGCAGGTTCAAAATCGGTGAGCTCATCCTTAGGCGAGCAACGGGGGTCCCGGGTGGTATGTTCGGCCGAGCTTGGGAAGTCCCATACTGTATATCGGAGTGTTTGCAAAACGGAGCATATGGTTTGAAGATGATAGATGGAATTCCGCTTTTCTATTTCATGGAATGCGTCAAATTTGAAAAAATATTATCGTGTTCGCGACTTTGTGTTCGCCGATCACGCAGCAGATGGTCGGAAAAAACCTTTACTCGCCAAAGAAGACATGACCGACCACAAAAACCGAAAGCACGGGTGTCGAACACATAACCAGAAGGACCTTTGCTCGACTGGCAAAAGGAAAAGAGGCATCAATAAGTTTGTTTGGCCATAAGCCCAATCTGGTCGCACCGCAATAAGACGACCATAATCCAACAAGAATTGGACAGAGCAGAGTTTGTGTTTGCTTGGCGAAAGAACGTGTACTTACCATGCTCGCAACAAAGCACGCATTGAGTACATAGGTCGCACCATAAATAAGACGACGAGCGAAGCGATCGCCTGAATTCGTAAGCCGATTGCGAGCGATGGGTTGCACCTAACGAAGCCAACCTTCATGATTGCACCAACGTAAGCCAATCATAAATCAAGTCAAGTCAAACATGTATACATCCGATTGTTCGATTCTTATACGGAAAAAAAAAAGTATTTAGCGACCAAACATACAAGATCAAGGACATTTATCATGTTCAAATTCATTCAGAAGAAAAGAGGCATAAACTAGGAAACAAGATAAACAACCACCATTCATCAACAACAACATTCATCCTCAACAATCAAGTTAGAGGAAATTGTTCAAATAAGCAAATTCAATCATTCAACTTTGAAATTGTTCGAGCAAGAAAGAAGAAGAGAAAAATTACACAACAATTGTTCAGCAAAAGCAAAAATTACACTAAGGGATAAATTAGTTGTTGGGGGTGGGCGGAAGCGAAATATCGAACAAATCCTGCCCCATCTTTCGGCCCCTCAAAGAATCGCTCCTCCAAAGATCGCTGTGCTTAGTCCGCCGCCAGATAGTGCATTCTACTCGACTTCAGGAAGCCCTCTGCATTCGTTTCGCAAGACCGATCAAACCCATGCTCATTTCGGTGAGTCCGGGTCGACAAAGATCATTAATGTCCGCATCCGAACCATCTTCCTCATCCAAAATAGGATCATCAATCTTGATCCCATCAGGAAGATTGGAGAAGTCGCAAAGATCACTCAAATCAGATATTGGAAGGTTGAATCCTTCGCCGAAATGAGAATACCCTTGCCGGAAGTTTCAGACGAAAAGGAGTAGGAAGACAAAGACAAGAAGATGAAAAGAAAGAAAAGAGATTGAGGCGGCGAAATGAGGTATTTATAGATACCGGGTTTAATTTTGAAAATACGGCACAACAGACGAAACGACGCTCACGACGGCCCAATCAAATTATAACAGCCCGGGCCCCCATAATGAATACAAAGCGACCCGACTGGGGGGTATTGTTGTGTTCAATATAATTACTCAGTATTAATCGAACACGTCGGAGGACACGTGTAATATTCAATTATTTAAATAACCACGCTTAATGGATAAGTGTGCACGAAGCTTGACGAACAAACAAGTTTGTTCGCCAGCTCGCCACTTGTCAACCATGCGAGTATGCTCGCCTATAAAGTAAGTTATGTTCGCCAGCTCGCCATTTACCAACCAAGTTGCTCAACCAGCCTACCGAGCAAACAGGTATGTTCGCCAGACTTACCGAGCAAACAAGTATGATCCTGAAAAGACGTTGATCTGATAAGTCAAACTGATCAGATCAGGGAAGAAGAAATCAGATAGCCTGAGTCAAGTGACCTCAGGGTCAATATGCTCGATGCTCAGATATCCTGAAGGCTCAGACATCCTGAAGGCTCAGACAACCTGAGGGGTCAGTATGCTCGATGCTCAGATATCCTGAAGGCTCAGACATCCTGAAGGCTCAGACAACCTGAGGGGTCAAGATGCTCGGATATGCTCGACAAATGGTCGGTATGCTCGATGATATATCCGAAGGCTCGACATCCGAAGGCTCGCATAACCCGAGGGGTCGATATGCTCGATGCTCGATATCATGAAGGCTCGACATCCCGAAGACTCGCAAACCCGAGGGGTCAGTATGCTCGATGCTCAGATATCCTGAAGGCTCAGACATCCTGAAGGCTCAGACAACCTGAGGGGTCAGTATGCTCGATGCTCAGATAACCTGAGGGCTCAGACATGCTCGATGAGGATAGTATTCCGGCATGAGATTGATATGGTTTAAAGGGGCGAACAAAGCATTCAGTCGAGCAAAAGATTGATTTGGACGACCAAAAGAGTGTCTTATAGACAAGCAAGTGCAAAGATCAATCTGGAAGACGAAGTTGGAAACGTGGCAGCATCGCATGAGTTCTTGCAAGACCCGAAGTCTCCAGCTCATGCTTGCCAAACCAGCTCATGCTTGTCAAAGTACTGTAAATAGAAGAAAAATAACAAGAGACGGGTTCACAAATATTTCCCAGAGTGGTGAGGTTCAGAAAAATTCCAGAGCTCATAAAAAACCCTAGCACTCATATACCAACTCTCCAAATCATCTTCACACATAACGATTCATCTTCATGAGATATATCATATATTGTACGTGTAAAACTCGCAATACTACATCCCTGGCTTGGTACGCCCCCAGAGTGGTCATTTCTTGACGAACTGACTCAACAAATTCCTCTTATTTACAGTTTATTTTACATGTGCATATTTTGTTTGTGAGTTGTCACCGAATTAGCCACATAATATTCTCCATATAACACGACTCGCAACAAAATTTAACCTTAAAGATTCTATATTGAAAATAAATTACTATCACGTCCCACAAAAATTTACCCACTTGTTTTATTCGTATGTCTCAAAAAAATTTACACATACCAAATTAAAAAATTCTTCATAAATTACTCTCATACAATTTATAATTTTACACAATATATCATTATTTTTGTGTCTACATGTATACACAATTTAATCAAATTATTTACTTTATATATAAACTTTTATTAAACTATCCTTAAAATTTCTACTCATTAATCTATTTTTTTATTTTGTGTGCTTAAATTGGCGTGCAAATTTATATCGGTATGAATAAAGGAGTATTATAAATTATAATTCGTCGCTGAATTGAGAGTACCTATTGCTAGGAGGAGTCCTTTCTTGTCAAATTGCTTGAAATTGAGACAAAAAATCAGGCATAATTATGAGCAGTTTATCAACATTCTATTTAATTTTAAAATTTACAACTCCCTCGTTCCAGATTATTACAACACCAAAAATAGACCACAAACCAAGTAAAATGGGTTTTAGTGGGTTTTAATGGAATAAAATAAGGGTGTTGTGAGTATATTAATATTATGTATGTTTTCATTTTGAGAGTGTTGCAGTAATATTGAGACGTTCAAATAAGGCAAGTGTTGCAGTAATTACGGGACGGAGGGAGTATTATTTAGATGCATGTGTACTATAAAAAAAATACTAATAAACTCAAGTGAAAATATACTCAAATGAAAAAAGACAAATATATCCAATCTTATAATAAAAAAAAAGGTTTATACACATTTCTATAAGAAAAAAAAAATACCCATTTTATATTTTCATCCAAAAATACCCCATCTATTACTACCCTATCCATTTATAGAGAGAGAGGTATGTATTAATCAAATATTATATTTAAATGCTCAATTTATGCGACATAATCACCTCTACACCAGCGTGTATGTTTGGTATCTAGTGCGTTCACTATAATCCAACATGTAATATCTGCAGGATCATTATACAATCTGAACTCTTTGTCGTATTTGTTGTCTTTCAATGCTTTGAATCAATGTTTTCATTATGAAATTCGCGATCAAATCGAATTGGGCGCATGTTGGCGCTTCAATCGATTGAAATAAAATAAATATGCACTTATAAAATTTAAAATTATATATTTATAAATTTCATTTTAAAATAAACACAATAGAATCACGGACAAAACAATACAATTTAAAATAAGCATGATAAAAATAAGGATTAAATTTTAAATGAATTAAAAAAAAATCGGTTCATCAGATTTTACTTGTTTCCCGATTCTGATCGATTTTTTCCGATTCAACCATAAAAATAGTTTTTAAGGGTAATTGGGCCGATTCCTAGTTCAACCAGTTGAATTAGCGGTTCAACACGATTCTGAAAACAGTGTTTTGAATAGACTAATAAATCTGTTTGAATTAATCATAATTTTTTTTAAAGGTTAAAAAAAGAAGTGGGTAAAATGGACTAAAATGTATTTATAGGGAGGAGGGGTGGAAAAAAGTGGAGACAGGAGGCTAGCAAAACAGTAGTAAAGTTTGTAGCTTTACTTACCACTTTATTATGCTGAATAATATTTTCATAAAAGGAAGAGATTATAGACAATAAAGTTGTAGTGCACAGAGAAGATGTTATAAGATTGATGTGTTAAATTGTTTGGTAAAAGATATGGATTATTGGGGAATTAATTTTTCTTGTACTTTGCAAAGTCCTCGCTGCAATTGAATTTATTGACTTAGTAAGTAACCATTATTTAGTTCTTTGAAAATGGAGTTGGATTTTGGATTTAATTATTGATATTGGTGTTACATCTTGTTTCTTTAGTAGTCATGATTAGGCATGCTCAAAATAAACCGAACCGGCGGTACGAATCGGAACCACCGGTTTCACGGTTCCGATTTCGGAACCGAACCGAAATCGTAAAACACACTGTTCGGTTCCGGTTCCATCATTTCTAGAACCGCGAACCGCCGTTTTTTTTTCATTGGTTTAGATCTCCTTCAACTCAATCCAATGACTATAATCATTTGTAGTGTACTATTAGTTTTCTACTAGTTTTACTAATTTACTATTGTTGCATTTTAATATTGTTCTAATGTATAAATGTTTGATGATGTATCAATTAGACAATTATCATGTATTTATAATTGTCTAATTATAAAATTATGTATGTTTTAACTATTGTAATCTTCCATTTAAATTCTCGTAACAATAATTTGTCATCTACATGTACATTTCTTCAAATTTTAGATCCAAAATTTAAATAACTAAAAAAAAAGGGAGGAACCGGCGGTTCGGAACCGGAACCGAAACCGCCTTGTCCACGGTTCGGTTCCGGTTCCACCTTCAAACATTTTGGAACCGCCGGTTCAAAACCGGAACCGCCGGTTCCGGAACCGTGAGCACCCCTAGTCATGATGAGTATCATAAGTATTCGACACAATAAGAGTTGCGACAAAAGAGCCGCAAGAAGTTGGTATTTGAAAACGAGCGTGCCTCACATCATGTACACCCAGTAAGGTTGTTCACGGTACGGATTAAAATGGATATTTAAAATTATTTGTGTTCGTACAAAAGTTCGGTTATTTTAAAATTGGAGTGTCTGTGTCCGTATCAAAACTTCGGTAAGGAACGGTACAAATTTTTAATTTTTCGATACGGTTCGGTACGGATTTTCGGTTATAAAGGAATCAGATCGGACCAAAGAAACGTTTTTTTTTAAACATTTTCTCCTTTTTTTTCATTACCCCTCATTTTTCTTTTTAATCACATTTTTCTTAAGAATATTGGTGCAATCTACACAAAATGCACATGAATTCAATACATCTTCAACTGTATTCATGCATCTACCCTTCAAAATCAAACATATTATATGATAGGATAATAGTTAATTAAAAATAATAAAATAACACAAGACACCATCAATGGTGTATTTAAAACATGGCTAATAAAATACACATTTAAAAATTTATTGTGAATTTTCGTCGGTTCAAATTGACGAGAGGTATAGACTACAGAGCGATGAGTTGGTGTGAGAGAGTAAGCATGCGTATTTGCAAATTGAGAATTTTATAGGATTCTCGATAATTATAAATCACAAATAAGGAAGTAAATAGTCTAATATATCGCCAATATATTCATATGACATGCTCAATATTAAATTACATGGATATCAATAATCTATAATATAATTTAATGAATACAAAATAAATTAATAATTAAATTTATTATATATTTAAATCGGTTATTCAGTTCAGTTCGGTCCGGTACGGTTCGGTGCGGTTTCATTCGATTTTCGGTACGGTTAATTCAGTAATATCCATGTCCATATCCAAAAAAAAAGCGGTTCGGTTCAGTTCGGAAAAAGTAAAAAAGTCAAAGGTTATTTTCGGTTCGATTCTTTTTCGGTTCTGATTTTGGTTCGGGTTCGGTAATCTCCAAACTCCGTGAACAGCCCTAAAACCCAGTGCACTGTGCGCACTCATCGTGTATTTTAGAATAGCGCGACTTGTTATATTGAAAAAATGTAACGTATTTATACTGAATTGTGCAACTATTTTTTTCATATTAATAATTGCACAATTCAGTATAAATAAATTTATATTGCACTTTTCAGTATAACAAGTCGCACGAATTTAAAATACACTATGAGTACACGGTACACCTGAATGCATACAAGATCTAGCCTTTGAAAACTCTATAATGTGAGGTCATTTTATTTTAAAAGTCATTTTCATAATTAAAAAAAAATGATTTAAGTAGCCGTTTAGAATTTACACACACCTGACTAAATATCCGGCTGTAGCATTTCCATGAGTTCAAGATTTTGAATTATACATATTGATTGCAGGTTTTAGCACAATGATAATTGATTAGAGATGTTCTAATACAAATTACTCCATTAAATTGCAACTTTATCATCGAAAAGTATTTGAGATCGTTATGAGACCAACATTGAATATTTAAATTTTTTTGGGACAAAAAATAAAATATAGAAAAATTATGAGATCAAAAAAAAATTTCTCCTAAATATAGTATATGCTTTTTTACCAAAAAAGAAGAGATTTTTTTCATAGAAAAATGGGTATGAGTATGAGAAAACAAATCCAATATTTACACTATCAACGATCTACTATCATTCTTGGATTAACTAAGTCATCCGTATAAGATAATTTAGAACACGCCAAATCTTTTACATAAAACTTATAACTCCAAGTTCTAACTTTTACTTCTTCAGCAACTTTATCCGCAAAAAATTCAATGCCTTTAAAGATTAATGTTTGAGCAAGTATTTTGAAATCCTAGGGGTCAATGTATAAGGAATAAAGAGTTGTGGTGTGTTAACGGTAAATAGGTGCATAGTTAGATTCTGGACAAATTTGAATATCGATCCATGATCGAAACCACAATTTTTTGAAAAAAAAAATTAAGGCTCCTTAAATTCTCGCGACGATGCGTATGTGTGCTATAAAAGCGCCCAATGCAACTGTATATGCTACGTTTTTATAGACATTTGAGTTAGCACCTCATTTATTAGTAAATAAAGTGTTGTCTCTCAACTTATTTATGTGAAGTGATATATTTTCCATAACTCACTTCATTCTTCGTTTCTCATTCAAAGATTGCTAACTCCATGTATTATTTAATATTTTTTCTTTATTATTGATTTTAAGAAAATACTTTAGTCTCGATTACTCGAAACATAGAATGTATATTTGAACTCATTTCCATTTCTATTAAATGAAACGTTAAATTAGAATCAGTCAAAAAAATATCACAGTCTGCTTCTACTTTAGGCATGAATTAATTAGACAACTCAACCACTATAAGAATGGGTACAATTCAAAACAAATTGGCACCTCTGTATCTAATTGCATACCATAGCAAATGCTATTTTAATCTTATAATAACAAAATGTGGGAAATTAATGACCAATATTAAAATAAACGCAAAGTGAAATGGATTTTCTTGGGTCAAGTTGCCCAATACATTTTCAAAGTGCTACCACCGCCAGTGTAATTTTATAAATTATATAAGAATTGGTATTCTGTAAAATTTGTTAACCGTTAAATTGATTTTTTTTTATAGACATACTCTTTTGTAATATAAGTCACACTTTTTAGTAATATAAGTCACACTCTTTAATAATATAAGTCACACCCTCCAGTTATCACTACGATACCCTCTGCTATAATATAAGTCACATCTTTACTTTTATGAGTAATACCCTTTATAATAAAAAGTCATACTCTTTATAGTAAAAAGTCACACTTTTTAGTAAAATAAGTTACACTCCTTAACCAGTTTCACCATGAAACTTGTTCACCCTATACTTTGCTATTATATATTCTTCTAGGATATTTTTCTACGACATCGATCGTGCACGTAAAATAAATTAAAATTTATCACATAGAAAAGGTGAAATCATGTCACTAAGTAGAAAAAATGCATCTAATTTGAACAATTCTCACAACACTGTAATCGTCCCATATAATAATTTGTCTTGCTTAATTTCTAAGATAAAAGTGGTGTAAGATGTCTCATATGAAGGCTTCAACTCAATTACGTTTCTTTTTTGAAAAAAAATGGCTCAAATACCATAATAGAATCCATCTCATATGGGTATAAAATCTTACAAAACATGCCCGACTTAAGGGCATAGTCAAGTGATAAGATTTGTGGTGATATGGGAAGATGTCCTTGACAATGCAGGTTCAAATCTCGTGCGGCACAAATTTTTCGTTAAAATATTATAAAAGTTTATTGGGGGATTGAATCATATTTGCTCATCCGATTTACAATCCCTGTGTGGGACAAAATTTGCATTCCTTCGATTTACAACCCCTCGTGTGGGACAAAATTTTCATTAAAATATTATGGGAGTTAGTCCAAGAATTGAATCATGTTGACAAGTGTCGATTTACAACCCGCTCGACTGAAAGGCCAACGGCACGGGTGGGGAGTTTCTCATATTTTCCTTAAAAAAAAAAAATTCTCACAAAACTTCCTCAATTTAATATGTTTCACGGGTGGGGAGTGGAAAGTTGAATTAAATAGGTTTCCTATTGTTACACTGGCTGAAGCGGCAATGAGATTTAATTTTTGTCTTTTATTTAATTTGTTTATTATCACGAAATTTATTGTTTGGCATTTATGTAAATGATGATGTGTAAGTTGCTTTTATGATTAGGGGGAATAGAGTGATGTTGATTTTGATGGTAAATCAAAGGGAGAATGTGAGTGAGTCCATATTTGCGGGTGATGTGATTTTATTTTGTCCCTTGGCAGCTGGTGGATTTTTCTCACAAAAGCAAACTCCTTTTCCTCCCTCGCATGCATATCTTTTCACCTTTGACCATTAGCCTTCACTTCCATTTTCCCAATTAAGTATAGTATTTCATCATCGATTTTTGGAAATTACTTTCGAGAGAAAATAATATATATATATATATTAAGAAAGAGACGAGGAACTTCTCTCCACATTACCATAAGTCTTACCACTTGGCTATGTCTTTGGGGGCGAAATGAATATGTTTATTAGTATAACTAGGGGTTGCATATCGTACCGTACCAAATTGAAAATACTGATTCATATCGTATACTGTATCGAAAATTTCATGAAATGAAAAATATTACCGTTATTGTATCGAAATTTTGGTATACTGAATTTGTAAACGAATATACTGTCTCATGCCAAAATTTTGGTAATACCAATTTTTACTGAAATATTGGATTTTGTTATCGTATTGAAATTTTATGGTGCAGTATCATATCGTACCCAAGTTCAAGGTATATCAAAAAAATTGACATTTTCGGCATTATTTGGTTCGATAGGTGCGGTGTACTAAATTTTTTGATATTTTTCCCAACACTAAGTATAACATTGGGAATTAGAAAATAGAGAATAAAATTATTTATTTTATTTAGCCTTCCAAGTTCCATTTATATATATAAAAAAAAAAACTAATCTTTTATCAACCAATTTAATGTAAATCATATTCAATGGCCACTGAAGTCGAATCAATACTACATCTATCACGATGTAATGCGTCAGACAATAATTTCTCATTTAATTACAATGGAGTTCATTACTAAAATTGGTCGTTTGTTACAGTAAAATAAATATTCATGTCATATGGAGGAATGAGGATATGTCATTAATCAAGTTAACATACATAATTCCATCGTACCACATGGTAGAAATATTTCTACATTGCGTCATATTTAAAAAAAATATTTTTTGAAGAGTTAGGATCAATTACCTGACGTAAATATAAAATGGGCTCGCACAAGAATATATATTAATTTGAGAAAACCCCCAACTTTACCCCTTTTTATTTAAAAAATTATTTTTTATAAGATTTTTAATTTTAATCTTTTTTAGTTAACCGAATAATTTTTTGGACAATTATAACTTTAATGAAATCAATAATTTTTTTTTTTAAAAAATGATGGTACAAGCTTCATTAAATGGTGGTACACGATTAATATATTGTAGTATGAACTTAATTAAATTTTGGTACAAATTTAAAAATAATGACACGAGTTGAATTAAATTGTGGTACGAGTTGAAATAATAGTAGTGCATTGTTAAAATAAGGATGATACGGAGTTAATTGAATGGCGGTACGGATTGAAATGATGTTGGTATGGGATGTAGGCTAGGTCTTGTATGCACCCGGGTGTACCGTGCACTCATAGTGCATTTTAGAAGTGTACAACTTATTATGCTGAAAAGTGTGACTTATTTACACAGAAAAGTGCAACTGTTAATATGTGAATATAGTTGCATGCTTCTGTTTGGAATAATTGCACGTTTTTGTTTTGTATAGTTGTAAGCTTCTAAAATGCACGGATTATATGTGCCAACTGCCAAATTAAGTGGTTCAAATATCCTTGGACTTATATAAGCACCGGATTCTAATATATAGAAATTATACAGTATGATCAAATATGTTTAACGAATGAATAATAATCTGATCATTTGCAGGTTGTTATTACTTAAAATATCCATGAGCATGTGAAATGATTACAAGTTTTTGGGTCACGGGCACTGATTTATGCTTTTGTTGTGTTTGACCATGTTGGTTAGTGTCTTTAATTTAATTAGAGAGTTTCAGTTTTCTATATATAATTCACGATATTTTGTTTATTTTGTAAGAAATAAATACCAAAGTATCAAAATATTTGGCGGTTGAAAAAGAGAGATTTAAGATAAAAAAAAAGTTACAACTAATCATTAAGTATACCATATAATTAAGTACGTGGGTCAAAGATCAAGAGATGGGTCTGATCAGATTTGGGTCAATAAGCCAACAAGTATTAGTATTGCTTTGGCTAAGCGCTGACCTCTTCACTTTGTCCATACCCATAAACATCATCAGAATCGAAAGGTCTTGCTCTCATCATTAACCGTAAAACATGAACACACAAATAAAAAATTTAGCACATGTTCATCGTGCAATCTGCACACACAGGTTTAAAAGCATTTTAAACACATAATATAAGCTATAAGAAATGCCCAAAAAATAGTGTCTATCCCCAAACAAGAACAAATGTTATTCAATCAATTGTATCAATGTTCATAAATCTCATGCAAGTCATAAACTTTTACAATTTTAACATTCAGTTCCTATGTCTGCAGGATTTTTTTCAGATGCAGTATTTACTAACCAACCCAATTATGTTATTTTCAATGATATTGATATCACAGATGAAATTAAATTTAACATCAATATATATGCTTAATCTTGTCATGGAAATCATGATTTTTACACCGTTACATAGTAGATTGACCATCAAACTTCCAAGTATTTTTTTTTAAAAAGGAAACCCATTTCAGTGACAATTAATATGCTCCATAGGGTCAGAGAGCCTGAGGTAGTAGAAATTTTAAGTCACTTGTAGCCCAGTCTAAAGGCCCAATAAATTGAAACAGAATAGGCATCAATTGGGTCCGGACAAATTAAACTAGCCCAATATACTTTCTTTAATAAAGATAATCTCAGTGTTTTTCTGCTAATAGATTTTCCAAAGAGACACACTTGTATGAGACAGTCTCACAGTGAGACGGAGTATAATTTGGATATGACACTTTAACACTTTGAAAGTGGTGGGTCTCATATGAATTTTTGTCTAATTTGTTTACCACATTAGGGAAAAATGATCGTTTTGTACTATAATTTTGACCAATTGTGATCTTGGTCCTACTAATTTACTGATTTTGATCTTGGTCCTGTAACTTTACAAAATTTAACTTTTTCATCCTGTCATCAGCTAGCTACCTGCAATAACAGGTGACATGACTAAAAAATCGAATTTTTCTAAGTTACATAACTAAAATAAAAATTCGTAAATTATGATATTGGTCCTGTAACTTTATAGAATTTGACTTTTTAGTCCTGTCACCTACTATTGCAGGTAACTAGTCGGTGAGATGACGAAAAAGTTACAGGACCAAGATAAAAAAAATCAAGACCAAAATAAGTCAAAGTTATATAATAAAAAGATCAATTTTCTTATTATATTAATTACATTACATTAAATTTCACTCTAGCTACTATAGTAATAATACATACACCCTTGAAATTTGAGATCTAGGTTGATAATTAGGGGAGTCAAAAATCACAACAAAACACTCGTCACACAATCCCTATCCTCAATTCCCTTCCTACTCACATTCACATTCACATTCACATTCATACTACACTTCATCTCAACCACAACACTTCTCTTACTAACACCCCTAACCCTAACTCTCCCACTCACCCTCGTAACCATCCTAATCCCCAAAATACCCCTACTCAAATCACTCCCAAAACTCTTCACCCCCACCATTTTACCAACCACAACCTCAACCACAACACTCACCCCAACACTCCTCCGGGCCCCGACCCGACCCGCCACCGTCCGACCCTCCCCAACAACCGTACCCCCATAGTACACGTGCGTCGTCGCGTTGTCGAACCTAAACGACGCCGCGTTGGGGTTCTTGAGAGTGACGTCAGCCACGAGGGTCATGTTACGGTTGGAGTTTTTGACGGAGAGTGAATCCACGCCGTTAATTGTGACGGAGTTTAGTTTTAAGAGGGGGTCCTTCACGTGGAGGACCGTGAGCATGAGTATTAGTAGGGTGACTAAGAGTATTAGTGACGCTGCGACGGAGCAGCCGCAGCACTTGATGCACCTCTGGCGGCGGCGCGACGTGAACTCCACCGGAAAGACGTCGTCGTGTCTTTCGACGTCGATGCGGTGGGTGGTGGGGGCCAGGGGCTTTGATTGTTCCTTCTTCTCCGCCATGGAATTATATATAGGGAAGAACTTTGCTAGTGTGTATATATATATAGAATATAGCACGTATGTGTGTGTTTAAATAATAATTATTTATTTATTTAGGATGGAAGCATATTAATATATATTGGTCATATGTTTTTTGTCATAATTCGGATGATTCGTTAGCGCGTTTGAGTTGACTTGGGTTTTGTTGTATATATTGTTTATTTTCTAGAAGAGAATGTAGCTTGACGTAAATTCAGTAGTATTATTCTTTTTCCAAGACTTTGATTAGTCCTCGAGTCCTCGGGTCATTGAGTATTTTTATTTTAATCAACAATTGTTTGGAATTTTACTTACATATGGTAAAATTTAGTCACTAGGTGTATAATTTTTGTCTCAAATAGATTTAGTTTCATAAATTTTTTTGCGGTCAATTTAGTCTTAATAACATTGATAATATCTTATTTTATTTCCAAACAGTGATTTTTTTTGTGTGCATAACAGTAATAATTTTTATATATAACAGTGATATAGTTCATATATAACGTTGGTGTACGGGGGTGTTGCTTAAATTCTCGGATGACAAGTTTACGACCCCACGTAGAATTTTAGAAGATTAAAAACTAATCAGTTAATTAAAACTAGTATGAAGAAAATATATTTAGCAAGTTGGAAAGGGATATCTTAGAAAAGCTGCATCGAAGACAATTAAGAAATGGAAAAGCAGCACGTTTGGGAGTATGTGAACTGACTAAGTCAATCATATATATCTTGGTTTCTCTTCGTCTACTATTTCACGTCAATCATATATGGAGTATATTATAATCCCGAAATTTCTGTATATTTAGGTCCATATGCTGATCACTAATACAATTTCAAAGAACTTAAATTTGGTAAGCGGTCACTAAATTTAGTCCTTAACCTTCCCCTAATTCAATTCTTCCTGTCAATATATCATCATCTATCAATAACGCAGTTATACAAGTCAAATAACTAGAAGTTTTAATAGGTTTAATAAGTGAAGTAATATTCACGTGAACCAGGTCTATACATGAACTTTATCACTGTTATATGTAATATTATTGTTATGCATAAAAAAATTCACCGTTTAAAAATATAAAATATATTTTAAACAGTTAGAGTTTTTGTGCATAACAGTAAATTTTTTTTTATGAATATCAATAATAGTTTTTATATATAACAGTGATATAAAAAAAGTGAGTCCATCGTAAACACGAGTTCACATAAAGTTTTATCTAATAAGTGAAACATTAAAGACGTTCCTAGTTGATAATTTCAATTAGATTTGTCAAAATGAGCAAGCAGCGCGAGCCAATTTACAATCCAATGGCGGGGTGAATTGAAATTTATTCTAAAATCACAAACATTAAATGATGCTATTTAAACTGCACAAAATTAATGTAACTTTTTATAAAATGATTTTTTTTTTTTTTTGACATCTATAAAATGAAATTCCATACCTAGGTTGGAACTTAAAAGCCGTATTGAAATTTAAAGGAATGCTGATTTAAAAGCTTCCGTAATTCTTTTTGGGAACTCTCTAAACTTTCAAAATCAGAAAATTCAATTGAGAACTAGCATTCCAAATACCTAACACATTTTTTTAATTGAAACATTTATTTTGGACGATTCTTAAACATGTAAAGTGGTATGGGCCGAGTATTTTAAATACCATTTGAAGGTAAATCAATTCAGTGGGTTTACGTGTTTTGGTCAGCCCAACTCTTTCTTATTTATTTTTTCCGTAATTTAAAATTATGTTGGCCCAATAAGAAAACATAAAAAGACTACCAGAGTCCGGATGTACACCGATGCACATACATTGGGAATGCTTGACAGTTGAATTGTACGTGAAGTCCCATGGTGACATTTTTTTGTGAGTGAAGTCGAATAAAATTTTGATATTAATTAATTATTCTTTCGTTTCAACCAGCAATCTAGTCGATTCTACGAGATAAAATATTACTCCCTCTATCCCGAATTGTTGGCACATAAAAAAATACATAAAATGTTATTATTTTTTAGGTAATACTGAACCGTGTGATTCATTTTGGGATAAATGTGTGTGTTTATTTTTTATTCTTAATAAAATTTGTCTCCATTAATTTATAAAATATTTCATTAAAGGTCAAAAACCGTCAATACACCATCCAAAATAATGAAAATACCCTTATCACCCCGGGGTGAATCTGACCAAATAGCAGCATTCTTATTTTTTCAATAATAAAGTCAATTTTATTCATATTTATTTACACTACATGTCAATACTTTACAATTTAATACCATCAAAAAACAACTTATATTAATAAATAATTCTCACATCAAAATACACATAAACAGTAAATACAACATATATTAATAAATAATTCTCACGGTAAATGTGCCAACGATTTTGGGGTACTTCAAAAGAAATATTGTATACATATCCGTACATATTAAAGGTTCAAATTCTATACATCTATAAGAATTAAGAAGTATAGATCAGATCAAACGTAGGGAAGCGCCAAAATAACAAACTATATATGCACACATGACATGACATGACATGCCATGCCATGCCAGTATATATCATGCAAATCTAACTTAAAACTAAGAATTACCACGAAATCTTTAGCAATTACTACTAATAAATAACAAAAAAAAAAGTCGATTCTTGATCAGCAAGATAACCGGTGGACTGTTTGGGTCGTGAGATTCAAATCCAAGGTACAATTCATAACAGCAGTCCTATACCGATGTACAATCTTCACAACACGCACTTCACCCCTCAATTCCGCTAAACCCCTCAATTTCACCACCCCCAATTCAACATCTCTGCTAAAATTCCCCCAAATCCAACCCCGATCAAACGCCGCCGTCACTTTCACCGTCGTATTAAAACTCCTCCTCCCCCTCCTCCCCACTCCGCCGTCGGAGACACCCGCCGCCGCGATCGAGGCGTTTCCGTAAAACAGAGTGGCGCTTCCGCCGTGGAAATTGAATCGGGCGAAATTAGGGTTGCGCAATCGGAGCTGGAGGACCACGGTCATGTTGAGCGACGCCGTTTCGTAGCGGAGGTCCTGTACGACGACGTTTCGGAGCGCGAGTTTTGGGGCGGTGATTCGGAGGACGACGAGGCCGAATGATAAGAAGGCGATGCTCTGTATTACGACGGCGAGGAGAGTGTAGACTAGGCATTTGTTGCTACGGGATCTGTGGTTTGATGGAGGATTTGTGGTGAATTGTTGGTCGCTTTTGTGGTGGGTTTTTGAATTCAAGTGCTTTTCTTCTTCCATGTTTGGGATTTTTGATGAAGGATTTGTTAGAGGTTGGGGAGTGTGGATGAGAGGTACAACTTGTATTTGTATTTGTATCTTTTAATTTTAAATTCAACATGTTAATGAAAGTAACATTTAGATAGATATGGAGATGTTTTGACAAATAAATTCACAATTAATGTTAGTGATAATTTTTACAAATTAATAACCTTTTTATAATATTATTATATAGTACTTCCTTCGTCCCATAAAAAAATTATCCATTTTTTTTTGGAACATCCTACAAAAGTTTGCAAACCAAAAAAAAAATCATTTACTAAATTTCATCATCACAATGTTGTAGCACAAATTATAATAAATATGTGCCCATATTTGACACGTTAGCAGGGCCCACCAAGACTCGAGTTGACCCAACCCGACAGGAGGTCAAGTACTCAAAGAATTTACGGGCAGTCCTTTTGCCCACTCCACCAGGTTTATTACGATAATCCCTGTTAATATATATCGCAATTCACATATTGTGTCATATATTATGTCTTGAGAATATTTTGAGATATCGAAGTTAAAACACAAAACAAGATTTTGAGGTCAAAACACAAGACAAGATATCGAAATAAAAAACAAAGCAAGGTATCAAAATCAAAATACGAAATGAGATGTCGTACCTTAAAAGTTATAAAATTCTGAATATCCTGAATTTTGGTTTCGAAATTAAATAACCAACTTTTACCGAGTATTTAAAACTCGTAAATTAGATATTTCATGTTTTTGAAAATAAATTAGTTTTCATGCGTGATCTGCCCGCCTTACTGGCATCGGCTTCCCACTACCTCGGCGGTGTGTATTCTGCCGGTTTAGCGAAGTACTCTCCGACTTCTCGCCGTCGAGATAGTCTGCCTTCATCGGCATGGACCAACCTACCCCTTCGAGGTCGGCTCGGTCTGCCTTTGTTGGCGTGATTTGTCCGCCTTTATGGCGCTGACATGCCCGCCTTCTCGACGTTGACTTTCCGCTACCTCGGCGATGTGTATTCCGCCGATTTAGCGAAGTATTCTTCGACTTCTCGGCATTGAGATCGTCCGCCTTCATCGGCATGGACCTACCTACCCTTTCGAGGCCGTCTCGGTCCGCCTTTGTTGGTGCTGACTTGTCCGCCTTCATCGGCGTTAACATGCCCGTCTTCTCGGAGTCTGCTTCCCGCTACCTAGGCGATGTGTATTCCGCCAACTTAGCGAAGTATTCTCCGCTTTCTCGGTGTCGAGATAGTCCGCCTTCATCGGTATGGACCTGTTGGGGTTATACTGGAAATTATGCTTTTACTTTGTATAACCAAATTGAATTTCTGTCTTATTTACTGAAATAAATTATTTATCACTGATGCTTTAAATATCATTGAATGTTACATATATTTACTGCATAATTGTTCAATAAACAGTACGTGTTACATTGTAGTTAATTTAGTGATACCAGATCACAGAAGATTAAATTAACAGTCCCTTGTAACTAAAAGTACGTTGTTCACGACCTAGATGGAAGTGAACAATCCATCGTGAAAGGTTGAAGTGTAAGGCTCAGATTGACTTGTCTTGACCAAGAGATTACACTAGTGCATGACTGATGCACTGAATAGGACCTACAGGAGGATAAATTCTTCAGCACTGAATTAGGAAGAATTAGACCTCAGTGGTTCGTTATTTCTTAATCCTCGTCCCTTAAATAGGATCGTGTGTGCTAGTAATTATTGCTTTGACTTATGACGGGTAGAGAATCAATGAGATTCAATACTTTATATCTTGGGCAATATTACTGGTCACATGCGATTGCTAAGATTTAATACGAGGAATCGTGTGCGAGTACGCTTGTTTGCTTTGCCCCCTTGGGAGGTTCATAAGATTTATCATACCAAATCTTACAAGTGGAATTAGTTTCCGGTATGGATAATAATGTTGAACCGTTCCTTGACCAATGACAAAAGATATTAATTAAAGGAAAGTTGTTTCAGTGGCTTGAATTAATTAATGGGTTGGATAATCTTAAACACGGGAAAAAATAATCGGGAGCCATATTAACAGTAATATGGGTTAAGATGGATAGTGCAATATTAATTATGTAGTGGGATTAATTAATATTTATGGGCTTGAATAATATTGTGGCTCAATATTAGATATTCAAATTCCATTAGAAGGTCCAATCTTAATTCTCTTAAAGGCCCCATTAAGTAGCCCAAAGATAAAGTCCAATAACTGAAAAAGGTGTTTAAAATAAAATAATTTATTGTTGCCTAATTTTTCCTAAAATTTTCGAAATTAATAAATAGAATGGGAGAAAGATTTTCTTTGAATTTTGTTATGGAATGAAGATAAGTATTTTTGGAATACAATGTTATCTCATTAAATTCAAGAAATCTCCCACTTGGTTATTTATTAAGTGAATTTCAAAATTTTGATTAAATAAGGGAAGGAAAGATTTTCTTGAAAATATATTATGGAAGATATGTATTCTTGGAATACAATAATATCTCATAAATTCAAGAAGATCCAAATCTTGGATTCCTACTCCTTATTAATTTCGAAATATACCATAATATTAGGAGGTGGGATTTTGTGGAAATATTTAATTATGGAGAAAAGAATATATGTGATATATTCAAGATTTCTTGGAGATCAAGAAAATGATTTTACCATCTTATTTTCACACAAAAATTTCGACCACCCCTATATCTATAAATAGGGGATGAATGTTTCATCCCCAGTGCAATTCCATGTGTTGGAAAAATTAGAAATCCACGAAGGTGGTGCAACATAATTTTATTTTTTCCTTTTTGTTAAATTGTTTGCGAGTTCCTACCACCGGATTGTTGAACAAGGATAAGGGAATACTTGAGAAGGTCTTTTGGTGTGTTCGTGTGAACGGGATCCATCTTCTCAACGGTTGTCACTCCGAGAGGTAAGTTCACGTAAACCCGTAGTAATTCCGCATGCGTATGATTTATGTGAACTGTTTATATGCATGATTTGTTGTTGAATTATTATTTGAATTAATATAGGACTAATTCATGCTAGTAATAATTGTTAGAATTAAATTTGTATTTAAATATTCATCCCGAATAGATCCGGGCAATTAATTCACCAACAACTGGTATCAGAGCCTCGGTTTCGGGCTCTTAATTTTAAATTGTAATTTAATTCGTTTTCATTAAATTTGAAATTGGATAGTAGAATTGTTAGATTTTTTTTGCAGGTATCCAATTGTCATGGTATTTGATGAATGTTTATATTTATGCATGCATATAAATTGTGTTTTTTTTTTAATTCGATTCGTTCGAATTCTTTTTGCCTCGTGAGAAAATCCACGAGTAGATTAGGATTTGTTTGATTCGTTCAATGTAATAGACTAGTCTAGATCTAGGTTTATTTATTTTTTGCAAATAAATTGTAACCGGATCGGAAACGGAGGCGGAGACGAAGAATTAAAAGACGAGATCCGGGCAAGGGGCGCAGGCCGAACGTAAACGGCGTCGTCGAGCAATGCGCTGCCAAGGGACGCTATGCGCTACGAGGCGACACGCGCCGCGATACGTCGGTGGGCCGAGGCGGTCGGCCGAGGCGCGACGTCGGGCGGGCGGCGCGGGCGGATGCGGATGCGCGGGCGAAGTGTTCTCGTGGGCGGGCGCTGGGGCTGGGACCTTTCTACCGCCGAGATCTGCCGAGAAGTCTTGAAAGCATCATAGCGTCGGGCGCTGGCGCTTTTAAGCATATAAGACACGCGCACTGGATCAACACGGCCGGGAGTGCAAAGGCGTGCGCTCGACCCATGAAATGGGTCGATGGCGGGCTTCGACGAGGCATTTTTGAGACTACCAAGTGGGAGCTTTTCGAGACGAACGATGAAGGCCATAAAGACAATTTTTCAAGATCAAGACATGACAAAAATTTAATCGTGACAATTGGATATATGTGCCCAATGTGTTTAATTTTTGTTTTGATATTTTACAATTTTTTATGCTTATTTAAATTGTGTTTAAATATGCGATGCATGAGAAAATGTTTTGAAAAATCTCACCTTCGAAAATTACTAAGTATGTTTAAACAATTAATTGATAATTTTATTCCGGATAATAAAATTGAATTAATTTTGACCTCCATGATTTATTTATTTGTGGATTCTTTTGGAGAAATTCCCCCACCGGGACGGCCAAAAGATAGATTTCACATGAATAAATTCCGTAAGGACGATTGTGGGTTATTATTAGTGGCGACGATGACCCTCCCCATGAGGCTCATTCAAAGCAAAGTAATAATTATGTATTTAATCATGGTTATTACTTAGGTATAAAATTGATATGCATATACTTCCCCGAAGTCCCTGTCAATTTTATATTGGTCAAGTGGGAGCCAACTATTAATCTGGATATTAAAGGTTTGAAACTGTTTTGTTTGCAACCTGCTTGAATGTGTTTAAATAATGACCCACCCCACGTGGCTTATTTAAACTGTTTTGAGATGTTGGCTGATGCATGTTCATATTTTTTTTTTAGATTTTAATATGATACATGTGATCGAACCATGTGATATGTTTGTGCTTATACAAATTGTTATTTATTTCAGTTCAGCATGTCGCAACCTTTTAATCCATTGCTTTATACTCTCAAAGAATACCAACTTTCTGGTGATAACTATGTTATTTGGAAAAGAAATATGAACATTGTCCTCACTGCACAACTACAACATTATTGGGTTCTTGATGTACCCAAGCCCCTTATGTGTTGGGGAATGAGTTGCACAGATCTATTCGGGGTGAATATTTAAATACAAATTTAATTCTTTAATTATTACTAAGATGAATTAATCCTATATTAATTTAAATAATAATAGCAACAACATATCATGCATATAAAAAGCCACGTAAAACCTACGCATGCGGAATCTACGGGTTTACGTGAACGTACCTCTCGGGATGGCAGTGAATTCGGTTGGACGGACTAACCAAAAGGACTTCCCAAGTATCCCCTTAGCCCTTGCTCGATAATCCGGTGGAAGGATACTCGCGAACAATTAACAAAAGGAAAAAATAAACTTTGTTGCACCACTTTCGTGGATTTGCTAATTTTTCCAGCACATGAAATTGTGTTTAGAATGAAAGAATCCTCCCCTATTTATAGGTGAGAGGTGGTCGATTTTTTCAGTAGAAAAACAATGTGGGAAAAGACTTTTCTTGATCACCAAGAAATCTTGAATATATCTCATATATTCTTTTTCCCATAATTAAAATATTCCACAAAAATCCCACCTCCTCAACCATATGGATTTTCGAAAATAATGTGTGCAAGAATCCAAGATTTGGATTTTCTTGAATTTATGAGATATTCTTGTATTTCAAGAAATACATATCTTCCATAATATCTTTTCAAGAAAATCAAGAAAATTTTTCTTGCTCATTATATTTTCTAATTTTCGAAAGTTTCAATATAGATAACCTAGTGGGAGATTTCTTGAATTTAATGAGATAATCTTGTATTCCAAGAATACATATCTTCATTGCATAACAAAATTCAAAGAAAATCTTTCTCCCAACATATCTATAAATTTCGAAATTTTAGTTGGAAAAATAAGCAACAATATTTATTTTATTTTAATCACCTTTTCAGTTATTGGACTATTTGTTGGGCTACTCAGGGGGCCTTTAGGAGAATTAAGATTGGACCTTCTAATGGACCTTGAATATCTAATATTGAGCCACAATATAATTCAAGCCCATAAATATTAATTAATCCCACTACATAATTAATATTGCAATATCCATCTTAACCCATATTACAGTCAATATGGCTCCCGGTCATTATTTCCCGTGTTTAAGATTATCTAGCCCATTAATTAATTCAAGCCACTGAAATAGCTTTCCGTTAATTAATATCTTTTGTCATTGGTCAAGGAACGGTTCAACATTATTATCCATACCGGAAACTAATTCCACTTGCAAGATTTGGTATGATAAAGCTTATGAACCTCCAAATGGGGCAAATCAAACAAGTGTACTTGCACACGATTCTTCGTATTAAATCTTAGCAATCACATGTGACCAATAATATTGCCCAAGATAAAAAGTATTGAATCTCTTTGATTCGCTACCCATGATAAGTTAAAGCAATAGTTACCAATCCCACGTGATCCTATTTAAGGGACGAAGGTTAAGAAACAACGAACCACTGAGGTCTAATTCTTCCTTGTTCAGTTCTGAAGAATTTATCCTCCTGTAGGTCCTATTCAGTGCATCAGTCATGCACTAGTGTAATCTCTTGGTCAAGACAAACCAATCTGAGCCTTACACCTCAACCTTTCGCGATGGGTTGTTCATTTCCATCTAGGTCGTGAATGGCGTACTTTTAGTTACAAGGGGCTGTTAATTTAATCTTCTGTGATCTGGTATCACTAAATTAACTACAATGTAGCACGTACGAATTATTGAACAATTATGCAGTAAATATATGTAACATTCAATAATATTTAAAGCATCAGTGATAAACAATTTATTTCAGTAAATAAGTCTGGAAATTCAGTTTCGATTATACAAAGTAAAAAGCATACTTTCCAGTATAATCCCAACAATCTCCCACTTATACTCAAAGTCTGCTTTTAAGTATATTACAACATGTCTCGCGTAGTCCGTGACATCTAATGTCACCTACACGAACCTAATAATTTCTCCCACTTATACTCAAAGTAGATTGGCAACGGTCTTGACACCCATTCCACCCACATGTCTCTCGAATGTATTCAGAGGCAGACTCTTTGTGAATGGATCTGCTAGGCTGTCCTCAGACGCTATCTTTGCCACATCTATATCTCCTCTCTTAACGATTTCTCGTATAAGATGTCTTTCCTTTAGTGTGCTTGTTTGACTCGTGGACTCTTGGTTCTCTTGAATTTGCAACTGCCCCTAGCAGATATTGCTAGACAAATTCAGAACACCATCCAAGTCCACTAAGAAGGTTTAGAGCCCAATCGGTTCTTTCACTGCTTCACAAGCAGCTACTTACCCGACTTCCATGGTTGAGTCAGTGATGCATTTCTGCTTCACACTCGTCCATTTGATGGCTACACTTACCAAATGGAAACACACTAACTGAGGCTGATAATTTCTGGAATCTAAATCTGATTGGAAATCCGAGTCCGTGTAGCCGATGGGGATTGGAGTATCTGACTGATAAATCAACATTCTATCCCGAGTTCTTTTCAGACACTTCAGAATGTTTTTAACTGTCGTCCAATGCGCTTTCCCTGGGTTACTTTGATATCTTGCTATCATGCCTACGACAAAGCAGATATCCGGTCTCGTACACAACAATGCATACATAAGGTTTCCGACAACCAAAGCACAAGGAATACCTCTTCTTGTCATCTATCTTCTTTTTCGTCTTAGGGAATATTTTCTTGGATAGATGGATTCCAAGTCTGAAAGGTACGAATCCTTTCTTGGAATCTTGCATGCTGAATCGTTTCAAAACCAGTGTCTATGTATGAAACTTGTGATAACCCGATCATCCTTTTCCGGCGATCTCGAGTTATCTTGATCCCAAGGATATGTCCGGCTTTTCCTAAGTCTTTCATATCAAACTGTTTTGAAAAACATGCCCTTACGTCTGATCACACCTTCACATCGTTCCCGATGATCACAATGTCATCTACGTATAGTACTAAGAATACCAATGCAGTTCCGACACACTTTTTATACACACAACTTTCAAACTTGTTTTGATCAAACCCATAAGACTTTATAACATGATCAAAACATTGGTTCCAAGCTCTGGATGCCTGTTTGAGTCCGTAAATGGACTTCTTGAGCTTACAAACAAGATGTTCTTGGCCTGTTTCAATGAAACCTTGGGGTTGTTGCATATAGATCTCTTCATCAAGACTTCCGTTAAGGAAAGCTGTCTTGACATCCATTTGCCAGATTTCAATAGTCGAAATGCGCAGCAATCGATAAGAGAATACGGATGGACTTAAGCATGGCTACGGGCGAAAAAGTTTCCTCATAATCGATCCCTTCTTTCTGAGTATAACCTTTCGCCACTAGTCTTGCTTTAAAAGTTTCAACCTTCCCATCCGGTTCCTCTTTTCCTCTTATATACCCACTTGCAACCAACAGATTTGACCCCATTAAGTGGTTCGACTAGCTCCCACACTCTATTATGAAACATAGACCCCATTTCAGCTTTCATTGCTGTTTGCCAAGAATCTGCATCCTTATCTTAGAGTGCCTTCTCATATGTCCATGGGTCTGATTTGACTTGTCCGGGAATCAAGTTCGAGGACTCTCCTATTCCCATGAATCTCTCGGGCTGTCTAACAACCCCTCCACTACGACGAGGCTCCGGTTGTGAAAACGTATCGTTTGGTATATCATCTAGTACAGTTGGCATTGAGGTTTGCCCTCTAAGCTCATTTAAGGTAATCTCACTTCTGGGTTTTCTTTGGTTCATATAGTTTTCTTCCAAAAATCTAAAGTGGGTGCTCATGACCACCTTTTGATCTTCGGGACTATAGAACATACACCCTTTTGTTCCCTCGGGGTATCCTACAAACAACCTTAATTTTGATCGAGGATCAAACTTACGGGCTTCCTTTGTCCAACACGTGGGCGGACACCCCAAATTCTCATGTGTCTCATACTAGGCTTGCTTGGGTCCACAATTCTTTGGGAGTTTTGGGAACCGATTTGGATAGCACCAAGTTCGAGAATGTAAGTCATTTGTTTTAAGGTATGACCCAGAGCGACTCGGGAAGATCCGCAGATAACTCATCATTGATCTAACCATTTCCAAAAGAATTCGTTTCTTCGCTCTGCAACCCCATTTTGTTGGGGGTTCGGATGCGATGGTGGGATACAATCCCTTCATCAGATAAGTAGTTCAAAAACTCATCGCTGAGGCATTAGCCTCCACGATCAGATCGTAGAGACTTGATACGTTTTTCCCTATGATTCTCTGTTTGAGCCTTAAATTCTTAGAATTTCTCAAAGGACTCAGATTCATGCTTCATAAGGAAAATGTAACCGTACCTTGAGTAATCATCAATAAAATTACTCATAACCTCCTCTTGCTTTGGTTGACATTGGACCACATACATCTGTGTGAACGATCTCTAACACTTCTTTGGCCCTATTCCCCTTGGCTCCAATTGCCCTCTTGGTCATTTTACCCTCCAAACATGATTCGCAGGTTGGAATTTGTTCAACTTGGAGACGCTCCAGTGAACCATCTTTCACCAACCTTTGGATCCTCTTTGGATTTATATGACCCAATCTTAGATGCCAAAGAAGTGTCTCGTTCACGTCTGATGAACGTTTTCTTTTTCTCGAAATAGTTGATGAGTTATAGGATACATTTCGTGAGTGGTGTGCACAGTTAATTGTATAGAGATTTTCCATCAATGTCCCATAACAGATACACTCATCATTTCAAAAATGATGTCATTCTTATTAGAAGAAACTTAGTGTCCTTTAATCGAATTTTAGAAACTGAAAGTGAATTCTTTCTAAAACTGGGAACATAAAGATAATCTCAAAAAAACTTTATCTTCAAAAGATAGGTGCACTTCTCCCCCTTTGCTTTAATCGCTACTCATGTAGAATTGCAATATACGCTACTTGCGTAGTATTGCAATAATCGTTACTATCGTAGCATTGCAATATCGCCACTTACGTAGCATTGCAATGTCTTCTACTTTAAACGCGTTGCCCGGTGTGATGAGGATCTCACTCCCACTAAGTTGCGGATCATTTAGAACCCGTGAAGCCAACATGATTAGTGGATCTCGTATCAACCACCCACGAATGAGAAGTATATCGCCGCTAAACAAGTTTCAACAACTAGTGCGTGAGAATTACCTTTCTTTTCCGTCCCTTTTGGGGTTGGAGCAGCAAAACCTCCATTGTCCTCTCTTACCGCATCTTAAGCACTTCCTCTTTGGTTTTTCCTTGACACAACAAGCATTCCTCATCTTACCATTGCCCTTGGCAATGATTGAGTTTTATTGCTTATGGCCTTTTGGTCCTCTTTCTTTATCTTGCCTTCCTTTGGCCTAGAAGATGAAAGGCAGGACCACTTGCCGTCAAAACTTGAGTTTGGTGTCTTATCAATATTTCTGCCGAGACCAAAAGCTTGTAACAAATTAGCTAGCGAGGCCAAAATGCTCAAAAAACTTTTTGGGGGAAGGTGAAATACCAAATTCATCCGAGTCTCGGATCATAATCTGACTCGAGAATCTCAAGTTTGTTCGGATGGGCCATCTATTTTGAGGGCGTAATCCCTTACGGGTTTGCCCTCCACCATTTTCAAATGACGACATCTCTCATAAGGTGATCGACGAGTCCCGCATGTTTTGACCTCGTCAGTTGGCTCATCTGATTTTGGTGTGTCAAGAATCCACTTGTGCTTTTGTGCAGTTAGGACAATTATAATTTTTCGTTTCCAATCAATATAGTTTCCATACATATTGTATTAACTTTAAGTATAATAACAGTGGATTAAAAGGTAACGACATGTTGAACTGAAATAAACAACTATATGCAATAGCACAAGTATATCACAAGATTCGATCACATGCATCATATTTAAAATCTAAAAAAAAAAATGAACATGCATCAGCCAACATCTCAAAATAGTTTAAATAAGCCACGTTGGGTGGGACATTATTTAAACACATTCAAGCTGGTTACAAACAAGAACAGTTACAAACCTTTAATATCCAGATTAATAGTTGGCTCCCACTTGACCAATATAAAATTGACAGGGACTTCGGGGAAGTATATGCATATCAATATTATACCTAAGTACTAACCATGATTAAATACATGATTATTATTTCGCTTTGATCGAGCCTCGTTGGGAGGGTCATCGTCGCCACTAGTAATAACCCACAAT
This sequence comes from Stenogyne calaminthoides, assembly GCA_037126765.1. Taxonomy (NCBI): domain Eukaryota; kingdom Viridiplantae; phylum Streptophyta; class Magnoliopsida; order Lamiales; family Lamiaceae; genus Stenogyne; species Stenogyne calaminthoides. Next base: position 10,564,971 of record JBBCBC010000008.1, on the reverse strand, counting down.
CATCCGTTTGGAATTAATTCATGTGAAACCTATCTTTTGACCCCGTCTGGTTTGGAATTTCTCAAAAAAGAATTCACAAATAAATAAATCATGGAGATCAAAATTAATTCAATTTTATTATCCGGAATAAAATTGTCAATTAATTATTTAAACATACTTAGTAATTTTGAAGGTGAGATTTTTCCATTTGGCAACCCTCATGCAAACACATTTAAACAAATTAAATAAAGCATAAGATAACACAAATAAATCAAGCAAAACAGAAAAATAAACATATTGGGCACAAATTATCCAATTGTCATGGTTTGATTTTTCTTGACTTGCTCTTGAAGAAACACGTCTCGAATTTCTCCCACTCGTTCGTCTCGACAAAAAAAAACCGTCTCGAACGCCACGCTTAGCGAACTTGCGGCCGGGATGCACGCATCAAGATCCGGCCCTTGGCCTTAAACGACCTCGGTAGCCTCGGCACTTTTCGGCTGGAGCGCGCCCGCCGATGCCTCAAGCGCCTAAGACCATCGGGGCGGCGGTTCGGGTCTCGGCGGCGGCGCATCACAAGATCGCATCGCGTCTTGGCGTGCTTTCGCGCCTCTCCGCCTCGTCGCGACGGCGACCCGCGTTCTCAAGCGCAGCCTTCAAGCGCGCCGCGTTCGGCCGTCGATGCCGGCACGATGTTGCGCCGCGATGCCAAGCGTGTGCCAGCACAGGCGTTTGTAGCGCGTGCTACAGGGTTGTTTTTCTCTCGGCTGCCCGCCGCCTGCCCTGCGCCGTGTGTGCAAATAGCCAGCGCCCCACTTGGGATTCGGATTTTATCCTTTAATTCTTCGTCTCTTCGTTCTCGATCCGGTTATAATTTATTTACAAAAAAATAAATAAACCTAGTTCTAGACTAGTCTATTACATTGATCAAATTAAACAAATCCTAGTTTACTCGTGGATTTTCTCACGAGGCAAAACAAATCCGAACGAATCGAATTAAAACCACAATTTATATGCATGCATAAATAAACACATTAAAATCCATGACAAATGGACACCTGCAAAACAGATCTAACAGTTCTACTATCCAATTTTAAATTTAATGTCCACGAATTAAATTACAATTTAAAAAATTGAGCAAAACCGTGGCTCGATGCGCTTGTTGGGGAATGAGTTGCACAGATCTATTCAGGGTGAATATTTAAATACAAATTTAATTCTTTAATTATTACTAGCATGAATTAATCCTATATTAATTCAAATAATAATAGCAATAACATATCATGCATATAAAAAGCCACGTAAAACCTCACGATCTTTGAATCTACGGGTTTACGTGAGCGTACCCTCTCGGGATGGCGGTGAATTCGGTTGGACGGACTAACCAAAAGGACTTCCCAAGTATTCCCTTAGCCCTTGCTCGACGATCCGGTGGAAGGATACTCGCGAACAATTAACAAAAGGAAAAAATAAACTTTGTTGCACCACTTTCGTGGATTTGCTAATTTTTCCAGCACATGGAATTGTCTTTAGAATGAAAGAATCATCCCCTATTTATAGGTGAGAGGTGGTCGATTTTTTCAGTAGAAAAACAATGTGGGAAAAGACTTTTCTTGATCACCAAGAAATCTTGAATATATCTCCTATATTCTTTTTCCCATAGTTAAAATATTCCACAAAAATCCCACCTCCTCAACCATATGGATTTTCGAAAATAATGTGTGCAAGAATCCAAGATTTGGATTTTCTTGAATTTATGAGATATTCTTGTATTTCAAGAAATACATATCTTCCATAATATCTTTTCAAGAAAATCAAGAAAATCTTTCTTGCTCATTATATTTTCTAATTTTCGAAAATTTCAATATAGATAACCTAGTGGGAGATTTCTTGAATTTAATGAGATAATCTTGTATTCCAAGAATACATATCTTCATTCCATAACAAAATTCAAAGAAAATCTTTCTCCCAACATATCTATAAATTTCGAAATTTTAGTTGGAAAAATAAGCAACAATATTTATTTTATTTTAATCGTCTTTTCAGTTATTGGACTATTTGTTGGGCTACTCAGGGGGCCTTTAGGAGAATTAAGATTGGACCTTCTAATGGACCTTGAAAATCTAATATTGAGCCACAATATAATTCAAGCCCATAAATATTAATTAATCCCACTACATAATTAATATTACAATATCCATCTTAACCCATATTACAGTCAATATGGCTCCCGGTCATTATTTCCCATGTTTAAGATTATCTAGCCCATTAATTAATTCAAGCCACTGGAATAGCTTTCCGTTAATTAATATCTTTTGTCCTTGGTCAAGGAACGGTTCAACATTATTATCCATACCGGAAACTAATTCCACTTGTAAGATTTGGTATGATAAAGCTTATGAACCTCCCAAGGGGGCAAATCAAACAAGGATACTTGCACACGATTCTTCGTATTAAATCTTAGCAATCACATGTGACCAATAATATTGCCCAAGATAAAAAGTATTGAATCTCTTTGATTCGCTACCCATGATAAGTCAAAGCAATAGTTACCAATCCCACGTGATCCTATTTAAGGGACGAAGATTAAGAAACAACGAACCACTGAGGTCTAATTCTTTCTTGTTCAGTTCTGAAGAATTTATCCTCCTGTAGGTCCTATTCAGTGCATCAGTCATGCACTAGTGTAATCTCTTGGTCAAGACAAACCAATCTGAGCCTTACACCTCAACCTTTCGAGATGGGTTGTTCATTTCCATCTAGGTCGTGAATGGCGTACTTTTAGTTACAAGGGGCTGTTAATATAATCTTCTGTGATCTGGTATCACTAAATTAACTACAATGTAACACGTACGAATTATTGAACAGTTATGCAGTAAATATATGTAACATTCAATCATATTTAAAGCATCAGTGATAAACAATTTATTTCAGTAAATAAGTCTGGAAATTCGGTTTCGATTATACAAAGTAAAAAGCATACTTTCCAGTATAATCCCAACAGTATGCCCACTGAGGAATCAACAGCTGCGGAAAGACACTTATATAATATTTGGGAGCAGGCTAACGAACCTATGAAACGTATAATCTTGACTTCACTGTCTGATGATTTGAGATACATTCATGAAGGTGTTGAGTCTGCTGCGGAAATTATACAAAGTCTTGAAGAAATGTTTTTAACAAAAGACAGCATTATCAATCAGTTTAAAAATGACGACGTGGCTAGGCTAAAAATGGCTGAGGGAACACCCGCAAGGGAGCATGTTCTCAGAATAAAATGTCATTTTAACAAACTTGCTTATCTCGGTACTAAGTATTGTGATGAGGCTAAAATTGAATTTCTTTTGCTAACTCTTCCAAGGTGCTTCGATGGGTTTTACTGTAGTTTTGTGATGAGTGATCACATGTTTACTATGGAAACTCTGCAAGAAGCCTTGGAGAAAATAGAGAAGCATTTGGGAAAGAAAGACGAAGCATTGGTAACCAAATGTCTTTTCTCAAAATCTAGGCCAGTGGTAGGCAAGATTCAAGAAAAAGAAAGTGGTCAGATCCAAAGCAAACTCATTACCAAGAAAAGTGAGAGAAAGACAACTAGCTGGATGGGTGTCAAGAAGGTACCAAAAGGAAAATGTTTTAACTGCGGTGAAAAAGGACATTGGAGGTCAGCCTGTTCCAAACCCAAAAGGAATGGAAAGAAAGGTAATTCTCATGCACTAGTTGTTGAAACTTGTTTAGCGGCGTATGCCTCCCATTAATGGGTGGTGGATACGGGATCCACTGATCATGTTTGTTTCACTTTACAGGGGTTCAAGCCGACCCGACAACTTAGTGGGAGTGAGATCCTCATCACACTGGGCGATGCTACGAGAGTGGCAGCTGAAGCAGTGGGAGAAGTGCACCTGCCTTTTGAAGATATAATTTTAATTTTAAGAGATGTTCTTTACGTTCCTAGTTTTAGAAAGAATTTAATTTCGGTTTCTAAACTCTACCTTGATGGATATTCGGTTACTTTTGATAAAGTTGTTACCATTTCTTTTTATGATAAAATTATTTGTCATGGAACGTTGTTGAACAATCTCTATACAATTAACTGTGCACACCACTCACGAAATACATCCTATAACACATCGACTATTTCCGATAAAAGAAAACGTTCATCAGACGTGAACGAGACACTTCTATGGCATCTTAGATTGAGACATATTAATCCAAAAAGGATCCAAAGGTTGGTAGAAGATGGTTCATTGGAGTCTCTCCGGGTTGAACCAATCCCAACTTGCGAATCATGTTTGGAGGGTAAAATGACCAAGAGAGCATTCGGAGCCAAGGGGAATAGAGCCAAAGAAGTGTTAGAAATCGTTCACACAGACATATGTGGTCCAATGTCAATCAAAGCAAGAGGAGGTTATGAGTATTTCGTCACCTTCATTGATGATTACTCAAGGTACGGCTACATTTTCCTTATGAAGCATAAATCTGAGACCTTTGACAAATTCAAAGAATTTAAGGCTCAAGCAGAGAATCGTAGGGAAAAACGTATCAAGTCTCTACGATCTGATCGTGGAGGCGAGTACCTGAGCGATGAGTTTTTGAACTACTTGTCAGATGAAGGGATTGTATCCCAGCTAACTGCACCCGGAACCCCTCAACAAAACGGGGTTGCAGAGCGAAGAAACAGAACTCTTTTAGAAATGGTTAGATCAATGATGAGTTATGCGGATCTACCCAAGTCGTTCTGGGGTCATGCCTTGGAAACAATGGGTTATATTCTGAACTTGGTGCCATCCAAGTCGGTTCCCAAAACTCCCAAAGAATTGTGGACCGGGCTCAAGCCCAGTTTGAGACACATGAGAATTTGGGGGTGTCCGGCCTACGTGTTGGACAAGGAAGCCAGAAAATTGGATCCTCGATCAGAATTAAGGCTGTTTATAGGGTACCCCGAGGAAACAAAAGGGTGTATGTTCTATGGTCCCGAGGATCAAAAGGTGGTAATAAGCACCCACTTTAGATTTTTGGAAGAAGACTATATGAACGAAAGAAAGCCCAGAAGTGAGATTACCTTAAATGAGCTTAGAGGGCTAACCTCAGTGCCAACTGTACAAGATGACATACCAAACGCCACACTTACCCAACCGGAACCTCGACGTAGTGGAAGGGTTGTGAGACAACCCGAGAGATTCATGGGGATAGGAAAGTCATCGGACTTAGTCCCCGGTCAAGATGAATCAGACCCATGGACTTACGACGAGGCAATCCAAGACAAGGATGCGGTTTCTTGGCAAACAACAATGGAAGCCGAAATGGATTCTATGGATCATAACAGAGTGTGGGAGCTAGTCGAATCACTTAATGGGGTCAAACCCATTGGCTACAAGTGGGTATACAAGAGGAAAAGAGAACCGGACGGGAAGGTGGAAACCTTCAAGGCAAGGCTTGTGGCGAAAGGTTATACTCAGAAAGAGGGGATCGACTATGAGGAAACTTTTTCACCTGTAGCAATGCTCAAGTCCATCCGAATTCTCTTGTCGATTGCTGCGCATCTCGACTTTGAAATCTGGCAAATGGATGTCAAGACGGCTTTCTTTAAAGGAAGTCTTGAAGAGGAGATCTATATGCAATAACCCCAATGCTTCATTGAAAAAGGCCAAGAACACCTAGTTTGTAAGCTCAAGAAGTCCATTTATGGACTCAAACAAGCATCCAGAGCTTGGAACCAATGTTTTGATCAGGTAATAAAGTCTTATGGGTTTGATCAAAATGAATACGAAAGTTGTTTGTACAAGAAACGTGTCGGAACTGCATTGGTATTCTTAGTACTATACGTAGACGACATTCTGCTCATCGGTGACGATGTAAAGGTGTTGTCAGACGTAAGGGCATGGCTTTCAAAACAGTTTGATATGAAGGACTTAGGGGAAGACGGACACATCCTTGGGATCAAGATCACTCGAGAAATCGCAAGAAAAAGATGATAGGCTTATCTCAAGCTTCATATATAGACACTGTCTTGAAGCGATTCAGCATGCATGACTCCAAGAAAGGCTTCGTACCTTTCAGGCATGGAATCCATCTATCCAAGGAAATGTGCCCTAAGACACAAAAAGATATAGATGACATGAAAGGCATTCCTTATGCTTCGGCTATCGGAAGCCTTATGTATGCAATGCTGTGCACGAAACCGGATATCTGCTTTACCTTTTGGCATGGTGGCGAGATATCAAAGTAATCTGGGAAAAGAGCATTGGACGACAGTTAAGTACATTCTGAAGTATCTGAAAAGAACTCGGGATAGAATGTTAATTTATCTGTCAGACAGTCTAATCCCCATCGGTTACACGGACTCGAATTTCCAATCAGATTTAGATTCCAGAAAATCTACCTTCGGTGGTGTGTTTTGCATGGGGGGAGGAGCCATGACATGGAGAAGCGTTAAGCAAAAATGCATCGCCAATTCTACCATGGAAGCCGAATACGTAGCTGCTTGCGAGGCAGCGAAAGAAGCGGTTTGACTCAAGAACTTCCTAGTGGACTTGGATGTAGTTCCGAATTTACCCAACACAATCACTATTTACTGTGATAATGCCGGAGCAGTTGCAAATTCAAGGGAACCAAGAGCCCACAAGGCCAGCAAACACATTGAAAGGAAATACCAACTTATACGAGAAATCGTTAAGAGAGGATATATAGAGGTGGCAAAGATCGTGTCAAAAGACAACCTAACGGATCCATTCACAAAGGGTCTGCCTCAGAATACATTCGAGAGACATGTGGAAGGAATGAGTATCAAGACCGTTGCCAATCTGGTTTGAGTATAAGTGGGAGATATTATTAGGTTCGTGTAGGTGACATTAGATGTCATGCATTAGGAACTACACTAGACATACTGTAGTATACTTAAAAGCAGACTTTGAGTATAAGTGGGAGATTGTTGGGGTTATACTGGAAAGTATGCTTTTACTTTGTATAACCAAACTGAGTTTCTGTCTTATATACTGAAATAAATTATTTATCACTGATGCTTTAAATATCATTGAATGTTACATATATTTACTGCATAATTGTTCAATAAACAGTACATGTTACATTGTAGTTAATTTAGTGATACCAGATCACAGAAGATTAAATTAACAGTCCCTTGTAACTAAAAGTACGATGTTCACGACCTAGATGGAAGTGAACAATCCATCGTGAAAGGTTGAAGTGTAAGGCTCAGATTGACTTGTCTTGACCAAGAGATTACACTAGTGCATGACTGATCCACTGAATAGGATCTACAAGAGGATAAATTCTCCAGCACTGAATTAGGAAGAATTAGACCTCAGTGGTTTGTTATTTCTTAATCCCCATCCCTTAAATAGGATCGTGTGTGGCTAGTAATTATTGCTTTGACTTATGACGGGTAGAGAATCAATGAGATTCAATACTTTATATCTTGGGCAATATTACTGGTCACATGCGATTGCTAAGATTTAATACGAGGAATCGTGTGCGAGTACGCTTGTTTGATTTTCCCCCTTGGGAGGTTCATAAGATTTATCATACCAAATCTTGCAAGTGGAATTAGTTTCCGGTATGGATAATAATGTTGAACCGTTCCTTGATCAAGGACAAAAGATATTAATTAAAGGAAAGTTGTTTCAGTGGCTTGAATTAATTAATGGGCTGGATAATCTTAAACACGGGAAATAATAACCGGGAGCCATATTAACAGTAATATGGATTAAGATGGATAGTGCAATATTAATTATGTAGTGAGATTAATTAATATTTATGGGCTTGAATAATATTGTGGCTCAATATTAGACATTCAAAGTACATTAGAAGGTCCAATCTTAATTCTCCTAAAGGTCCCTCAAGTAGCCCAAAGATAAAGTCCAATAACTGAAAAAGGTGTTTAAAATAAAATAAATTATTGTTGCCTATTTTTTCCTAAAATTTTTGAAATTAATAAATAGAATGGGAGAAAGATTTTCTTTGAATTTTGTTATGGAATGAAGATAAGTATTCTTGGAATATAAGGTTATCTCATTAAATTTAAGAAATCTCCCACTTGGTTATTTATTAAGTGAATTTCGAAATTTTGATTAAACAAGGGAAGAAAAATTTTCTTGATTTTCTTGAAAAAATATTATGGAAGATATGTATTCTTGGAATACAAGAATATCTCATAAATTCAAGAAGATCCAAATCTTGGATTCCTACTCCTTATTAATTTTGAAATATACCATAATATTAGGAGGTGGGATTTTGTGAAAATATTTAATTATGGAGAAAAAAAATATGAGATATATTCAAGATTTCTTGGAGATCAAGAAAAAGATTTTTCCATCTTATTTTCACACAAAAATTTCGACCACTCCTATATCTATAAATAGGGGATGAATGTTTCATCCCCAATGCAATTTCATGTGTTGGAAAAATTAGAAATCCACAAAGGTGGTGCAACATAATTTTATTTTTTCCTTTTGTTAAATTGTTCGCAAGTTCCTACCACCGGATTGTTGAACAAAGATAAGGGAATACTTGAGAAGGTCTTTTGGTGTGTTTGTGTGAACGGGATCCATCTTCTCAACGGTTGTCACTCCGAGAGGTAAGTTCACGTAAACCCGTAGTAATTCTGCATGCGTAGGATTTATGTGAACTGTTTATATGCATGATTTGTTGTTGAATTATTATTTGAATTAATATAGGACTAATTCATGCTAGTAATAATTGTTAGAATTAAATTTGTATTTAAATATTCATCCCGAATAGATCCGGGCAATTAATTCCCCAACAGGACCAACCTACCCCTTCGAGGTAGGCTCGGTCTGCATTTGTCGGCGTGATTTGTCCGCCTTTATGGCACTGACATGCCCGCCTTCTCGGCGTCGGTTTCCCGCTACCTCTGTGATTGTATTCCACCGACTTAGCGAAGTATTCTCCGCCTTCTCGGCGTTGAGATCGTACGCCTTCATCGGCTCGGTCCGCCTTTGTTGGCGCTGACTTGTTCGCCTTTATGGCATGGACCAGCCTGCCTTAATGACATCGACTTTCTGCTACCTCGGCGACGTGTGTTCCGCTGATTTAATGATGTATTCTCTGACTTCTCGGCGTGATTTGTCCGCCTTCATCTGCGTTGACCTGCCCGCCTTCTCGGCGTTGGTTTTTCGCTTCGATGTGATTTATCCGCCATCGGTGTCGACCTGCCCGCCTTTTCGGCGTTGGCCTTCCTCTTCGGCGTATTTTTGTCTGCCCTCATCGACGTCAATTTTCCGCTTCAACGAATTTTTTCAACTCATAATCATTTTGATAAAGTAAAATCATGTTTTTAAAATTTTATATTCAAGGGCTTAGGGGGCCGGTCTATGACCTCTAAGAAGTTCATCTAAACTCTTATAGATAGCGCATCTAATAAGACGATCTATAAAGAGTAAAAGTCGCGAACTGCTCGGCCAAAAATGGTCGACGACGACCTCAAATTAACTCGTATAGATCGCACAGCTAGTAAGACGATCTATACAGGGTAAAATTCACGAACAGCTCGGCTAGAAATGGTCGACGACGAGCGCAAATTAACTCCTATAGATCGCACAGCTAGTAAGACGATCTATACAGGGTAAAAATCGCGAATAGCTCGACGACGAGCGCAAATTAACTCCTATAGACCGCACAGCTAATAAGATGGTCTATAAAGAGTAAAAGTCGCGAACAACTCGGCCAGAGATGGTCGACGAAAAGCGCAAAAAAGACTCGTACAAAGAGGCTCACCTCGGAGTACGAGCACAAAAAAGACTCGTGCGAAGAGGCTCACCTTGGAGTACGGGCGCATAAAAGACTCATACAAAGAGGCTCACCTCGGAATACGAGCACAAATGAGATAATCAAATTATAAACTAATCTTAAGACATAAAAGATCGCAGTTTTAAAGACAAGACGACCAAAATACAATAAGTGTCGAGGTCGCACCAGCAAATAAAAGTGAAAATGACATCTCGGTATAAAAAATATTTCAATATCTTCTTTTAAAAATTAAAAGATTAAGGGATAAGGTCGAAAAGACTGAACAAAATAAGACTCTCGAAGAGCAACTAACAGAAAAGACTCATACTAAGGGGCTCGCCTCGGAGTACGAGCACAGAAAAGACTCGTACACGGGGGCTCACCTCGTAGTACGAGCACATAAAAGACTCGTACTAAAAGGCTCACCTCGAAGTACGAGCACATAAAAGACTCGTACATAGGGGCTCACGTCTTAGTACGAGCACAGAAAAGACTCGTACACACAGAGGCTCACCTCTTAGTACGAGCACAGAAAAGACTCATACAAAAGGGCTCGCCTTGGAGTACAAGCACAAAAAAGACTCGTACACAGGGGCTCGCCTCGGAGTACGAGCATAGACAAGACTCATACTCAGTGGCTCGCCTCGGAGTACGAGCACAGAAAAGACTCGTACATAGAGGCCACCTTGTAGTACAAGAATAGAAAAGACTCGTACGAAGGGGCTCACCTCGGAGTACGAGCATAAAAAAAACTCGTACAAAGAGGCTCACCTCGGAGTACAAGCACGTAGAAAATCAACGATGAGCGTAGGAAAGATCCTCAATACGGGGGCTCATTCTGAACTATCAAGACCTTATAGGACATCCGAGCAGGCTCGGGCGCAAACAATGTGACCGCATATGCAGCGAAGGATGAAATCTTATTAAGATATGAATCAAGATCGAACTCTGAACAAAGTCAAAGCCCAACCTTGGGGGCCATTGTTGTAGCACAAATTATAATAAATATGTGCCCATATTCGACACGTCAGTAGGGCCCACCAAGACCCGAGTTGACCCAACCCGACAGGAGGTCAAGTGCCCAAAGACACGTGAAATGTAAAATATACGTGAAATAAATATAGTTTTATTGCTTATATCAACGATTGTAATAACACCCTCAGATAAAGGGTTGAGATGAATTTATCGTGTTTTAGACATTTTAAGGGTGATCCTTTATAAATAAAGGACATCACCCTTCATTGTAAACTCTCTGGAATGTTTATCTCATTCCTCATATATACAAAAAACCAAATTTAAGGGAAGAATTCAAGGGTTCTTCCCTCAGTGTTCTTGTTCGATTATTTACTTGTTTGGTGGTCAAATTCCACAAGCCACATCAGAATCCTTAATTTTTGACCATCAACACACAATATTTACATATTTACACCAAATGTCATTACTTTTAGGGCTACATGTACACTCTATCCATTTAATTTATTTATAATATATATAAACTTACTACATTACCCCTCAACACCCCACTAATTATATTTTTTATTTAATATGTGTGCCATGAAGTTGAGGCAAATTTTTTAAATTTTGGGACGAATGGAGTAATATATTTTAAAGGTTAAGTTTTGTATGCGTTCAAGTGCCTCGTGTATTTATAGTGCATATTTTAATCATATAACGTGTTATATTGAAAAATACAATTTATTTATATTGAACAATATATTTATTAATATAAAAAAATAATTATACAATTTAATGTAAATAAATTGCAAATTTGAATAAGTTAAATAATTTTAAAATTGACTATGAGTAACGCACTGCATGCAGACGGGTCCTAGTTTATGAGGCATGCTGTGTATATAGCATTAGTGCTAGTTTATTTTAAGTTTTTGCAATGATGATATAAATCTTTTCCATGTCAACAGTCAGTTGCCGCAGCAATAGTCTTGCGTAGATTAAAGGATTATGACTATATTATAAACTCATTATTTTTTTTAATAATAATAATAATAATAATGAAGTGGATATCCCCGCATCTGTATATAATATGGAACTCGAGTTTCAGCCTATGATTTGGTATGAAACACTAGTCATTTAATTTGAGATTATTCTCCATCTAAATTCTAGACTATCATCTATTTGGTCTTAGGTTTCAATTTTTTTAAGTGCAATTAATTTTTAAGATGAATCAATTCACATAGAGCAAAGTTCTGTAAATGATCAGTGAATTTTAATCCCTAAATTAATTGATCTATGTGCTGGATACCAAGTATTAAGAAGAAAAAAAAAAAATAGAGATGAGCAGGCGTCAAGGTGGCGAATTTATTGAGTAGATGAGGTTTTACTGAGGTCCACCACGTCTCCATCATCAACTTACATATATTATTTTTATTATTTTTTATGTAAATAAATGATAATTTTTGTTTAAAATTAATCAATAATGATACATATAGTATAGACAAAGACAAACATCTGTATAAATTTCTTGGTTCATACTACTTAACTCCTGATTATTTAAAGATCATTTTTTATATATACAAAAACTCTCATTTGTTATGTTTAAAACTATATTTGTTATATGAAAAAAAAAACAATCAGGCTTCGTTTACTTCCAGCAGTAGGTTAATTGGTGATAGACTATTTGGTAGAGGTTGGTTTATTAGTAGCAGGTTTTCCTTGTTTACTTTGAGCAGGTAAGGATATTTAGATAACTGTAAAATTACAAATTTAACCCTTTCTTTATCATGTTCTCACACCTATCAAATTCTAATGAGTTCGACACCAAAAATATCAAGTTTGCAGGATCAATTTACCAGAAATTAAATTCATTAAGTCCGATTCATACTCTTTAAATCAAAAAAGTTTGATGATTCAGAAATTTAGATGATTTTAATTGGTTGGAATACATCAAATTGCATGCTTTAAAATGGGCAAATTTGGGTGATTCAGAATATTTTAAAGCATGTTTCTCAATTAATCTGGGTTATTAAAAAATTTAAAGTAATTTTGCAATTTGGATGGTTCAGAAATTTAAAGCATCAATCGAAAAATTAACAGCAGTTTTTCCATATGGACTCTCTAAACCAATTTTCAAATTCTCAAGAATCAATACCAAAATTTATAATTTAAAGCATCAAATTTCAGAAAATTCTATTAAAAAACAAAAGACATGATGGGCTCGGGATATGGACGGCGTGCAGGCGGAGCTCGGTGGAGGTGGCTCACGATATGGGCGGCGCGCGGGCGAAGCTCGGGGGAGGGACATGTAACCCGGGCCTGCACTGTTACCCAACTTTATTAACTCTTAAAGTAAACACGGGGCAATGTTATTTTAATAATCCTAAACCAACCTAAGCCAACCTTAACAAGTAAAGTAAATGACGCCTCACTGTTTAGAAAAAGCTTTATATTTTTAAACAGTTAAATTTTTTATGCATAACAGTAATAATTTTTATACATAACAGTGAAAAAGTTCATGTGTGAACCTGATTCACATGAGTGTTGCTGATTGACAAATACCTTTCAAAAAAGAAAAATCAGGTAGACCAGATGATGAGATGATCTTAAATATGATCATGACCTTTGAGTTTCCGGATTTAATGCTTTTTTTAGTTCAATGCCGTTTTTCATAATCCGTTTAATTAACTTTGATATTTTATGATTGCAACCCTTGAGATTCAAGTATTTAGAGAAACCATCCTTCTATTTTCTTTTATATTATTAGATATACAGGTGGTTTTGCCACAAACAAAAATGATACACATCATTGATGAATTATTAATTTAATCGCATACTGTTTTCGTATCTTTAAAAAATTATCAATTTGATAATTTAAAGAATAAGACATTTTTTTAATTAATATGATTCTTTTTATGGCTATTTATTTAATAAAAGATAAAATATGTGCTAAACTTATTAAAAAATTAAAAATATGCGGTTAAAATATTTTTGGAATAATTACTGAGAAGTACAATTTAGAGATGAAAATTTACTAATAGATACAAAATTTTTTTAAATTTTTTAATAAGTACAAAATAATTGCACATATACAATCGAAGTTGCATATAATGTGCAAATGTACCCGCTTGTGTGTAATTATTTTGTACGTAAATTTTTAAAAATTATCTCTTAGTAAGTTAATATCCCTCTATAGTACTTATCAGTAAAATTTTTTACCTATTATGCAGTCTCCTAATATTCTTTTCACTTTCTCTTTGGCCTCATCAGTTAGCTAACGTGATCTCTAATGGTTCACGTACTCATGTTTGGCCAAAATTTCAAATTGAAAATGATTTTAAACACTAATTTAATGTAAGAAAATTATTTTGATACAAATTAGTAAGTAAAAAATTAGTTAAAAAGTATAAAAAATAAACTTAATAGAAAGTTTGGCCTTATATATAACTTTGGTGGGATATAACTACTACGTACTAATCATGGGTGAATCTATGGTACGAGATTAAGGGAGTGTTTTCAATTTCAATTGGAAGTCTTAAACTAAAAACTTTTATGGGAATGTCATCCGTTCGAATGCTTACCCACAAAACTGTAATTTTTAGAGGCATTAGTTGAGTGCTTTTACTGTACACTTTGAAATTTCGAGTACCCCTTATATTTGTGATTATATTAATTATTTTTATCTTAAAAAAAAAACAAATGATTCTAATTAACTAATCATTAAAAATTGTAAAAAGCACCCTAAGTCTGAATCTCGTACCCTAACTCCTAATTCTATATCAATTTAAAAGTAAAAATATTTTGAAACAGTAAAAGAATATAAATAAATATATATATATATATATATGGAGTCTAATAGTTTTAATATGTTTTAATATGGAGCCTAATAGTTTTAATATGGAGCTTATTATTGAGCTCCTTATGGAGCCTAATGCTGATGTGTCTTGCCATCTCATCTGTACACCTAATTAAATAATTTTGTCATATAATTAATTAGAATAATATTAAGATTAGAGTTTCACGCTCCATTATTTTAGAAGACTGATTCTCTTCTCTCTTTTCACCTTTATCTTAATCTCACGATTCTCTCTCTCACACACACGCAAATAATTTCCTGCAAATTCAATTTTCATAACTCCGTCTCTTCATCAAATAATGTTAATTCAATAAAAAAAAATCTCACTACTCCATCTTTAAAACAATTTTTTCTGTTCACATTTATGTTCTTAATTTTTACATAATTTACTTCATTTATGCTCTGTGATAAAATAGAACATTGTAAATCTCTTTCAGTTAACCATCCGTCAACTCTCTCAAATTTTAATATCTTCCACTACAAATTCTCTACTCAAAGAATTAGAGTGTTTGACATAATATAAGAACCGACTTTTAGGTGATCAGATGCCACCCAACATTTGAACACAATCATGTAGTTAAGTTATCGAGATTGAGAGTGATGTCTGTGTGCACCAATTGCACCTTGTGCAAATAGTGCAATTAGATTCAATTTTAATTTGGATGAACCATTTATACCCTAAATATTATATATATATATATATATATATATATATATATATATCGGATTTGATCATATGCCCGCAGGTGGGCACAAACTTATATGCCCACCGCTTATGTGGCGCGCGACATATGCAAGGTCCTAACCATTATTTTCTTTAATTAATTCAATATTCTCATTAATTATATAAATCATGAATCCTAAACCCATGAATCATTCGGGCCGAGTTCGGGGCCGGATCGGGTGAAAAAAATATAATTAATGAAATTGGATGAAATATGGAATATATATAAATAAGAAGATTGAATTAATTAAATAAATTAACTAAATAATGGTGGAGATCTTGCATATGTGACGCGCCACATAAGCAGTGGGCATATAAGTTTGTGTGTACCTGCGGACATATGATCAAATTCGATATATATACATAGAATGTTAAACAAATAAAGGACCTTCCATTAAAAAATAACACCCACTAGAATAAGGGCATGTTTTCAATGGATTCTTATGGGCTAGAATCAGTTATCCATGAAGCACCCTCCTTGCAACTTTTCACTTTAAAAAGTGATTTTTTATAATTTTAATCACTTAAAAACATCCCTAAGTTGGACACAAGCTTTATCTTCATTTTTTCAACCCTCTCTAATCTCCAATGACATGGACTAATGGTCATACTGGCTACTCTCCCCCCTAAATCAATTGAATATTTATTGTTTGCTCGAAATTTAATGTAAAAATTATTTATTAGTATAAGTTATATTTTGTTGAGGGTTAAATGATAAAGTAATCATGACGTAATGTGTAAATAAAAGGAGATAAAATTATTTTTAGTGTGAGAAAAATAATGATGTAGTGTAATATTAAAATATGTAGAGGTGATAGTCTAAATTAATCAAGTTGCTTTATTATCACTCTTCATTGAATCTAATTTTTGACGGACTTTTTTAACAAATGTTGAATTGAATTCCCCCGGATTAGTCGGTCTTCGGGCCGGATGCCGGGTTATAAAAAAAAATAAGCTTACCAAATTTGTCTCCATTTTTAAACAACATTTTAGAAGTTACAAGGGGCGGACTGGAAAAATATGTAAGACTTCAAAACAATTGTTATAATTAGTCCATGTTATCACATTAAAGTCATCAACCAAATTGCATAAGATGAGGGTCCAAAACATTAATTGTATTTTACTTTTGAGGCGAGATATTTTATTTGTAGTGATAGGGATGCAAGAAACTGTCACAATAATTATTAATTTGTTTTATGAGAAATTTCGTTCAACAATTTCACAAATAAAAGAGAAGATGAAAGAATTTAATGCACCAGTACTAATCAACCGGTCACTTATACGATAATAAGAAATCGATTAAATACACGTTTACATATAATATTAATTCAGCTTATACAAGTTTTGTATTATAAATATATATGAAATGATGAAATTATTATGAACATTACTCAGCAGGATATTACTATTATCGGGTTTAGGTGTCATAAGTTTTTTATGGCTACAACCCAATTTCAGTATGAGAAAGTCTTGTGTGAAATATTCCTTATGAAGTGTTATATCTGTCTACAATATAAATAAAGCACAAAAGTTCTTTTTAAATTTTTGCGGGTCAGGGCGGCGGGTCAGGTCAGGGCGGGTCGGGCGCGGTCAGTGGGTTCAGGTTTACTTAACAACTTGATGTGTTACTACATGAACAAAAGAGTGTTACCCTATGAGTCACCATTGTCATCGCTCGTGTCTTCGTCACCACCGCCGACTGCATCTCCGCTGCACCGCTGCCCGGCACCACACCTCCGACACACAACCACGCGTTCCCAACTCTGGTGAAGGTATTTTTTTTATGTTTAATTTTAATCCTCGGTTCTATTTCTTTCCTATGTTTTTCAATGTTCAGATTTTTTCACCAGAATCTAATTTTTTATACTTTCTGAATCTATAGTTTCTTGATTCAGTTACAGGTGATATTTGGTATTCTTAGTTCTGGCGACGGCAGCCTGTACGGAGGCGGCGACGGTAGCAGCTGCATTCTTGATGGGGAAGGAGATGGGTAGAATAGTCTTTTTACGTTCAGAAAATTTTGATAAATTTTTTGAAGAGGTGTGTCTTTACTAATGTTGACGGTGCAAATAACCTGGGCCCCAACTTAAAAAGATTCAGGGCTCAATTATCTTGGAAGAAGCCCAATATAGGATATTCCGGAGAAAATATTATTTTTAGTCTCGTAACTTTGGACGATTCTATTTTTAGTTCTGTAACATTTTATTTTTTAAATTTTAGTTCTGAATGTGTCAATTTTAGTCATTTTTAATCAAAATTTTTAAAATCTCGCCGGAATAAGCATGTGCACCTCATGTGACACTTCAAAATTGGTCATTTTTTTGTTATATGATAGTCCATTTGTGTAGATCACCGGAAAATTAAAAAAAATTCAATTTTGAAGTGTCATGTAAGATGCACATACTTATTCTAGTTAGATTTTAAAATTTCCGACAAAAAATGACTAAAATTGAAAAGGTAAAGCGTTATAGTACTAAAAATCGAATTGTCCAAAGTAACAGGACTAAAAATGATATTTCCTCGATATAGCGTGAGCTAGTAAGTAGGGGTGAAAACGGATCGGATACGGACGGATAGTGCTTATACCGTATCCTAAACCATATTTTTTTCTCGAATTCGGAGTCGGATACGGAAAAGCCGAATTAGGATTAAGATACGAATTCGGAATATTCGGTATACGAATACGGGACGGATATCGGACGAATTCGGGCCGGATTCAAATAACTATAATCGGATAACATATTTCAAACGAAAATCATCAAAATGTGATTGAAACACATAAAAAAAACATATGCAATATTTCATAGAAGTTCTAATGCAAATTATAAAAATTATATCTACTGCTAATAATATGAAACTAAAAGTTATATCATTCGTAACCATCACCACTCCAGCACAACATAACGCCTACATAAGTATTAAGTACTAATATTATATATATATATATATATATATATATATATATATATATATATATATATATATATATATATATATATAATAAAATATAAAACGGAGGCTTTATTTTCATTTGGCCCTTGGGCTCCTCATTTGAATGGAAGACCAGGGTTCGATTCCTTTGGGAACGAATTTGGAGTTATAAGGTGGATTGGTGATTTCGTGGAGTATTTGGGTGCTTGGTGTACTAACTACTAACAACTAACTTTGCCCGATAAAAAAAAAATTTAAAATAAAATAAAAATTTAAAAATAAAAAAATAAAAAATCCGGATATCCGGATTTACTATCCGGATAATATCCGATAAAATATGGGAAAACTCGAATACGGTCGGTTATTATGTATTCCGAATCCGATTCCGAATCCGAAGTCAACTATCGTGATCCTTGGGATACTAGTTTTTTATCCGAGAATTCGACACCGTCGTCTGACTCCGGATCGGTCGAGAAATATCCGATCCGTTTTCACCCCTACTAGTAAGTGATGAAGATAAGATTGATATAACATTAATGAAGAAGTTTGAAGGTCATCTACCAATTATTTTATATTTGACTTTGTTTCTAGTTTTTATAGATCCTTTTATTTATTAATAACTTAATATTGTTTGTTCGTATGTCGTGTTAAACTAGTATAAGTAGATCATTTCATACATTGCAATGGGGAGATTGAAATGAAATAGAAAACGTATTGGGTTTACCCCTTTTTCGTGTGTTAATCGTTGTTATTCTGGTATTCATGTCGAATCAACAGAATTAAACGTTAATCGCGTTTCGTATTCATCCGGGTATTCTATGAATCAACGAATAATACTCTTATGCTTCCGATTGCTGCATCAGTATGATTAATGTCAAACTAGATTTTGTTCAACCATGCACATTGCCCAAAAAAAATGGCCAGTTTCATTGGCGGGCCCATAAAGTTTATCGAGGGGCTCAATTTATAATAGGTGTAACTAAATGTACTTTCGAATTTTCTATGTGCATCTGAAAATTATTTAGACTAAATGTATTTTTATATTAACAGAATAAAATACTTTTATACATATACATATTTAAAATGTGAATTATACATATTTCTCTCTCTCCTCATACCACTTAACCACACATCAATTTAATGATATATATATATATATATATATATATATATATATATATATATCAAAATTCCATAGGGGCCCAGGGTGTCAATGACCCCTTGGCCCCCATGTGGTTCCGCCACTAATCAATACAATTTATAGTTTAGAAACCTATTAATTTGCAAGTAGAATTCTGATTGAAACTATTTGGATTGTGAATTATGGTAGGTTGTGCTCAATTTGATGCACATGAATATCCTGTATATATAGGAGAAGGGGTCTTTAATTTATTTTTTTGAATCTGAAATATAAAACTTATGTAAAACGGACTAAATTTTTTGAAATTTACACAAAGTGAATGTAACACAATTGGTGTTGTAGTATTAATTGAATTCTAGTTAATTAACTTATTATTTGGCCAAATTTGTATGAGTAGATTCTACAATGCACCATTGAATCTTGAGGTATGTATAAATGTTTTTTTGGTTAAAACGCGTATGGAATTTGTTCATAGTTAAAATATCAGGAATATTTGATTTAATGCGTCATAATGATTTAGCTAATCTAACAAGTATTAAATGTGAGAGTGAAGAATTTAATGAAGAACAATATCATTGTTCTTCATTAAATGCAAGAGAGTTGGACAAATTGTTGGCTCTTTTGTTGTGGCTAATAAAGCTTTTCTATTGATTTTTTCGACCCCTTTAATAAAGCTCAACTACTCACATTTATACTAAAAGGATAGGGGTTGGAGTCCCCTACTTTCTAGCCTGCAGATCACATTTAATGCGAGCTCGTCAGGGGCAATAAATGTAATCAACCTAAGTTGAACTCTAAAACCTATTTAGATTATTCCTAACACGTTTCCTCTAACATACTGTGTCCCAGATTGGCGGCGATGGGCGATTTACCGAGGTCAGAACCTAATATTTTCTTTTGGAGTTCTCTAACTGTAGACATAACAATCGTCTCAGAGGATTTTTGCTCTTTGAGGAAAGATCTCCTGACCTGTGACCATTGGCTTGCTCAGGTGAGGAAAATAAGACATCGGTATCTGGGAGATCTCTGACTTGCACCCCGAGGTCGCCTTAGCTCCTACTCCGTATGCATAAATCACAAAATAGTGCAAGTGTATGAACACGCAGAAGAGCTCATTTCCAACGATGTGATCATCTGTTATACGAGTTCGCTTGAGCACGTCTCCTGCTGGGCTCACTTGAACTTCTCTGAAAGATCGCTCGTCGGTTGGGCAAGCTCACTTAATCTCATCTCTGGAAGGTCGTTTGTCGATTAGGCGAGTTCGCTTGAACTCGTCCCTCTTTGAGCAGCATGGTCTTGAATTTTGAACTTAGGAAAATCGATCACATCATAATAGCGAACTTATGTAGTTATGCTGAGTTAAATTCCAATACAACAATTGCTCCCCAGGTAGCATGATCGAGTTGCGAGTTCAGGATGTGACCTGGTACATTCACCCGATCTCGAACTTTGGCTGCTTTCTGGAGTTGTTGGCCCGAGCAACCGCCCGGGCAGTTGAGGCGAAACTCAGGTGGTTGAGTTATCCTTTCACTCGGCCACCCGGGATGAATTTTTTGACGAGCTAATGCTTAGCTTGAAGAAGGGCATTTTCTTCTATCAATCCACACACATGGAATTAGCAACGAACACATAACACCCCTCGAAATAAGGCATGGAAGTGGTTCAATTTTGACTTAATTTTTACCAAAGTTTGATTCATTACCAAGAAAATTGAAATATATAATAAAAAGTATTAGTTCATATGAGTAAAAGTATCAATTAATACAAAGGAATTTTTTTAGTTTGTAGGTTGAACGGTATTAGTACTTTTTCAATATATAACTATTACTTTTCATAGTATGAGCTAATACTTTTATTCCCATGAACTAATACTTCGACTGTTTTCTTCTATGTTTCTTGAAAAAAAATAGCATGGTTCAATTTTTCTTTTGTCAAATAGAATCAAAATTGCACCAGTTACACATGCCAAATGGTGCACCTAAGTGTTACTCCCGAGATAGAGCTACATAGGTGATGGGAGGCGAGATCGCGATAGCAATCTCGTATAATTATGATACGATTTGGAGAATCATGATTTTTAGGAAAGTTAATATTAGTATCTTTAGTATCTTTAGTCATTTTGATTTATTTCCATAGATTAGTACTTATCTTTAATGAGGTTTCTGCTCTTATTTAAAGAGCTCAGTTGTAAACGTGTTATTTAGTTGAATGATGAATTAAAATATTGAGGGTTTTCTCTCTTTGCCTATTTTACAGTAATCAATTATTGAATCAACATATTTTAGAAGGTGTTTTCGATAATCTATACGCCCCGCTGCATCAATAAAACAAGGGAAATGAGTGTTTTTATCCAAATTTCATAAGAAAAAGGGATTTCTACCCACTTCATAAAAAAAAAAAGTTTTCTACCCAATTTTGATATAAAAAGACTCAATTACCCTTAAGCTAAATATATCCACCTTTCTCTTTTATTATTAATTTCTCACCTACACCACTTATGATACATATTTAATCTATCTACTCTCTTCATCCTACTCTTTTCATCACCTCTTTCCAAAATTATGATAAGTAACTTTAGTAATTTATTTTTTCTTCTCAACTCCATTTCTTAATCATGTATTTCAATAATTTTCATGCATGAAGATATAAAAAAATATTTGTCTCTCTGAATATAATTTTATCTCGTTGGATATAATTCTTTCTATCGAGACAATATTCAAAATTTGAATACTATCTCGATAGATATAAAATTTGTCTCTCTGAGTATAATTCTTCCCATCGAGACAGTATTCAAAGTATGAATATTTAAATATTATCTCGATATATATAAATTTTGTCTCGCTGAATATAATTATTCCCTATCGAGATAGTATTTAAAGTATGAATATTCGAGATAGTATTCAAACTTTGCATATTATCTCGATAAGAAAAATTATATCCAGCGAGACAAACATTTTTTTATACTTTAAACGGCATCTCGATAGGGAAGAATTATATCCAACGAGACAAAATTTATATATATCGAGATAATATTCAAATATTTATACTTTAAACACTATCTCGATAGAAAAGAATTATATCCAGCGAAACAAAATTTATATATATCGAGACAATATTCAAATATTCATACTTTAAACACTATCTTGATACGGAAGAATTATATCCAGCGAGATAAAATTTATATATATCGAGACAATATTCAAATATTTATACTTTAAACACTATCTTGATAGAGAAAAATTATATCCAGCGAGACAAAATTTATATATATCGAGACAATATTCAAATATTCATACTTTGAAGAATGTCTCGATGGGGAGAATTATACCCAGCGAGACAAATTTTATATCTATCGTGATAGTATTCAAACTTAGAGTATTGTTTCGATAGGAAGAATTATATCCAGCAAGATAAAATTATATCTAGCGAGACAAACATTTTTAAAAAAATATTAATATATTTAACTTAAGGGCAATTGAGTCTTTTTATGTCAAAATTGGGTAGAAAACTCATTTTTTTATGAAGTGGGTAGAAATTCCCTTTTCTTATGAAAAAGGGGTATAAATCTCACCGCCCCATAAAACAATCGAATTTGGTATTGCAAAACTTCTCTCCAAGAGAATTTACAAATTCACATAATGATATTGCAGTAAAATTGAACTGTAGGGAGTAAAACTGTTAAATGACATTATATTTTCATATTTGAAGGCATAGACATGCTCTTCTGTAATGCTATAGTCAATGATTAAATTAAGAGCTGTAACAAAAACCTGTCTCATAGATCCATGCATTAAAAGACAAGCCTCATCTCTTCCATTAATCCCTGCTTTCTTCTCTAGGCACTTGAATTCTCCACGTTACCCACCAATCCGCGCTTGCCAGATGTCAAACGTGCGGTGCTGCCACATGGCAGATGGTCAGTGGTCGTTACAACATCATCGCCGCGTTTCTTAGCTATCATGCCATCCAGAACCACTTGTCTTTGTTGTGTTGGCCCATGAAACTGTTGTTGAATCAAAATATATTTATATACTTGACTTGTATTGTATACATTTGCTGTAATTCTACCTTAATTTCCTATCAAGAACTATACAAATATGTATTTAATTTCCTCCTTTGCTCGTTTTCGATACATCTAGGCTCCCTTTCAGCTTGATAGTAGGCCAATAATGTAATGAAATATCATTGTTTCAAAATTAAATATATATACTATAATCCGCACAGTGTCACCTAGAAGTGCTCTTTGTGGAATTCAAATTTGGTTGAGCCTTTCTGATTATACTCATAGCAGAGGTTATTGAGTTCTTTTGCTAATACTGGTGCCCCACAGTAGAAAACTCCTATTCTTGCATTGGCGTGTTTGGTGCCGATTTTAGACAGAACTTTCTTCCAATTCGGTCTTGCAAAATGCGTCCTAACCTGCTCGTATACACACATTTTTATATACTACTGATAATAGAGAAAGAAAAGAAGATGATGGGAAAAGTATGTTACCCTTGTTCCAGACACAATATCGACCCCATTTTTAGCATGGTTAAGCGCCTGAACCATAGTTATGAGAGCTGAACGAGCATCCCCTTCCTCATAAACGCTGGTTAGGTAATTGTGCATTTCAATCACACCCTAAAACATTGCATTGTTTTAGGTTAAAAATCATGACTAACACTTGGATGCACCAGTTGCACCGTTCAACTAGTGCACAACTAGTATTGTTCGATGAAAACTACTAATACTGTTCAGTGATTACAACTGATACCTTTTAGTAAAACAGCTAATACCTTTTAAAAATGAACTTGAGTTGCAGGGTGCAACAGATGCGTAGAAGAATTTGCCAAAAATCATTACAATATGGGATATATAGCATGATGTTTAGAAGCTGCATGCATGCATTACGTACCCTTTGATCAAGTTCAGCAATTTCATCCATAACGCCTTTGAACCAATCGAACGACCCTTGCTCTCTGGTAACCCAATAAAAGTAAGCATTAGTTGTCCTTAGATTTTTCTTCCGTTTAGGCGATATCTTGTTCAGAGACGACTCAAACGAAGTCCCACTCTGGTCTGAAAACCTGCTGAAATCTGAAATGGAATCCTGAAATAAGTAGTACAATTTTCATAAGTTGGACTTCTTTCAACTGAAGAGATGAGACACAACTATAATGAGAAGTTTATGCTTGCTTACAGCCAGTTCCTCCATTTTGACAATATTGTTTAGCAAATCTTTCAAGATGCTGATGAAAGGCGTTGCGCCAATACCAAGGCCCACAAGTAAAAGAACATCATACTTTCTGTAATCCTGAGCTGGAGCTCCATAAGGTCCATCTATTAATAGCTTTGGTAAACTGGATTTAGAGGTAATGTTCAGATTCAAATTTTTACAGAGCATGTAACTATGCAAGTACGATGATCGGAAAAGAAACAAACCTTTTCTTGGTGTTTTCATCGGCTCTGAGTAGCCCACTGTTGCCACCAACAGGAAGTTCACAAGCTTCAGAGAACACCCTCTTAAGTTCATGTGTCCAGTCACCTAATTGTCGTATGTGAACGCTAAGGTAATCATCATCAGGTGCCGACGTAATTGAGAATGGATGCCTGTTATTCGCATCATTACACATTATAGAAGATGGAGATGTAAGTCAATGATAAACTAGATTTCAAGTCATTGGAATTTTACCATTCAAATGGAGAAACGGCTGGACACTGAACAAACATGTATTGTCCACTCCTGTACTTATATTGTGGAGGCTTTGACATTTGCAACGACAGCACATTTCCGGGATATATTGCAACCTGAAAAAGGTTATAAGATGGAGAAAAGAAAATTTTAAAAACATGAATTCGAGTAGCATGTATAGTAACAGAACATTGCCTAATAATCAAATTTAATGCTCATGTGTGAACAGTACCTTCAAAAGTCGGACGCTGTAGAAGCCTGAACGGAAGAATCTAAGGGTCCTTTCTCCTGCATAGAGAAGAACGGGGACAGCAATATACATCCATGTCTGCAACCAAACAAAGACATAGAGTAACTATCAGCAACTTACCAAAAATAGCCTTAGATACTAAGCTCACATTTTAGGATCTTCTAATGAAATAATGTGCATACCGTCTTTTTGTACCATTTGTGGACGAGATATAGGAATGTTCCATGGATGATAAGGAGGATGTAGACTAAAACGAGCAAGTGGTGGGAATACCAGAAAGCGTTGTAGCCGGTGAGCCTATCGAATGGCTTAGGCAACTTAATGAGACTCCGTCTAAACCAGCGTGTTGCCAATGTGAACGCGATTATCATTAAGATGAGCATCATGATTCCTGTAATACCCTCAGGACCTTTAACAAGGTCCATGTAAGTGGGCTTATGATCACCAAAATCTTTCATCATGAACTTGTTGTACGAGGTCTCGGGTGATTTTATAAGCCTTGGAAAGTCGCAAGTGAGATGGTTACCAACGTGGAGTATGATTCCAACTACAATTGCTGCAGCAATCGTCTGTTTGTGTTCAAAATTTGACAGGGAAAAGAAAGACTAAACATATCAATACAACTAATACTCTTCAATGAAAACAATTAATACTGACCAACTAATAGCTTTTAGTAAAACAAATAAGTACCATTTAAAAATATACTTTTGCATAATGAAACAGGTGCATACAAGTATTGGCTGTAACCTAATATTTTAAGCAAAAGTCTAATACTGTAAAACTTAATAGATATCCCGATCTAATCTAATTTAATTCATTTTTATTTGATTGTACTCCTCAGTGGTGTATTGGAACAATCAATTCAAAATTAATTATTTCACAAGTGTCCTGGGTCATCATACTATTTCTCATGTAACCATAAACTGAAAATGCAAAAATTTCAATTAAAAATTATAGTAACATTACAAACAATATGCACGAAAAGCCAAAAAAAAAAAATTAAAAAAAAGGTTTTGTGCACCAGCAGTGTATTTTAAGGTATAGATTCTTTTTTATTTCATTTTTTTCGTGGCTGCGAATCAAATAATGATAGTTGACTTATTCACAAAAGTGATGCAAATGGGGCCACACTACACAGATAAAAATATGAGACAAGAAAATAAATTGACAAGCATGAGTATATCATTTCCATTTTTTTTCCTTCTTTCCCTTAGTTGTCTTCCATTTATTAGTCTATACTAGCAAAACCAATACTTTTTGCAATTAATTAAACAGAAAATACGCAAAAATACCATTTATTGGTAGTTGAAATTTTTTTGTCCTACCCTTGATAAAAATCTTTTTTTTTTTTTCATTTTATGATATTTTTTCTCTTAATATATTAATGTTTATTCATTCCATTAGGTCGTGCGATCAATGCGCTACTTATGTGCGACTATTTTTAATAAGGGTAAATATGTTATAAAGGACAAAAAATAATTATTTTTTTATCAAGGGTAGGACAAAAAAGAGTTTGTCCCTCAATTAAATTCAAGAGATGGCCATGTACATACCTTGTGAAAGTTGATATTATCATCAAAGGGCACAAAGTAGCCCAATTTTGATGACCTCAACCAAGTGATAATGTTTCTACAAACTGGGAACAATATGAGAGCCATGTTGAATTTCAAAGTCTCAGCTGCACCCTTAGCCGTTGTAAGGCAATAACCCATTACTTGAAAAGCACTTTTCTGTCTATACTGATTGAATTTCCACGTGAATAGTCCAATCATTATCAAGATCCAGAGTGTTAATACCCAAATTCTCCTCCAATTCTCTTGCAAGAAATAGGCTAATTTAGTGCTTAGTCGCTTAATCCAACTTTTGTATCTTAGGCCATGGAGGTTTTGGCTAAGTGCTTGGCTCGTGTAGCTGAGGGCTTGACTGTAATTTAGGTACGTGTCCTTCTGTAGCAATAGTGTTTCCAGCTGCCATAGCTGCATCATTGTGTGACAAAAATGTTGATATCATGCATTGCGTGAGGGTATGATGGGGAAAGTTGGCTCATGCGAAATTATCTCAATTGGGTAACATGTATATAAATAATAATAGTAAATTTATATTTATATAAATGAGATAATTATATTTATATAAATAAGATAATGATAATTTGGACCATATTATGTTTGGACATGTGTTTGAGTGCTGAAAACACGCATTACTTGTCCAGGAAAAGGAATGTCCACAATTGTTTTTGGGTGGGAGTGGGAGTGACATGCTGAAAAGTCTTCATAAGATGTGTGTGTATTCTTTTTTATTTATCATAATAAATAGAATAAAAATAAAATTGAAGATAAGGAGAGGCCTTTTTTTAAACAAAAAAAACCTTTAGAATTGGACTCCCCGTTAGATTTTTTTGATATTATTATACTTATAAATTAATATTACATTATTAAATATTATCAATATTAATTTATAAAAATAATAATATTAATTTATAAGTATAATTGTATCAATTTTTAGTACGGAAGTTTGTGTTTTTGATATTTTTAAGTTTCGTTATTCTAACCTACCGAAAAGTAATTTTCTTTTCTTTATATGATTGAAAATGAAATTATGGGAGGTATACTGGGTAGCTAAAAATGCTAGTATGTAAAACTATTGTGTAATTTTGTTTATTATTATTATGCTGACTGTCACATTGACCAAGTTTCCAGGAGGAAAACATGTATCAACTTCCTCAAAACGGTAATTGAAAGATATCTTAAACTTTGTAAATCATTTAATTGTACTTTGAGAAAAACAAATAAAAAGAATCGAAATATTAATGTTATGGTTAGGTCTTGTATGCACCCGGGTGCATCGTACACTCATAATGCATTTTAGAAGCGTGTAACTTGTTATGTTGAAAAATGCGACTTATTTACACAGAAAAATGCAACTGTTAATATTGGAACATAGTTGCATACTGTGTTGCATGGGTGCGGGTGCGTGGGTGCGGGGGCGACACGATACGGATACGGGGATACGGATTTTTGAAAAATTCAGGGTGCGATTCGACAAGGATACGTCTACTTATTTATTATTTTATTATATATAATACCTGTAAAAATATATAAAAAATAACAATTCATATATCATCATCAATCCAACATATAAGCATAATAAAGTTTTCAATCCAATAAAAAATTTAAAACAAGTCACATCTTCTGTTCGTGACTTTGGGTTGAAAAGGTAAGTAAAATAATTAATATTTTCTATTACAAGTTTTTTTTCTTATTTTAAGTTTTGTGGGTTAATAAGGTAATTAAGCTTTCTTATTTTAAATTTTAAATTTTTTCCATAATTTTTTTTTTTAAAAATGACCCCAGACGCACCAAAGACTCACCGGATTTGCACCCAAACGCACCCGGTGTGCGTATTTTTTTTTTTTCAAAATTCGCCACGTGGCGCCGGGTACGAATCCCACGCGAATCGCACCCGCACCCGCACCCGCCGTATCCTATACTGCGTTTTAGTATTTTTTGGAGAATCCGTGCATTAGAGGTTGCATGGTTCTGTTTGGAATAGTTGCACGTTTATGTTTTGTATAGTTGCACGCTTCTAAAATACACTATGAGGGTACGGTACACCAGGGTGTACATGAGACTCACTCTAACGTTATAACTTATAAGAGCACTATGAGCTAGCAATTATAAAAAAAATTACCATAGTTAATTAGGCTTAGTAACCAGCTGACCTTTTTTTTACCAATCCATTAGTTTGTTTATTTCATCTCGTGGGCATTAGAAAAATGAGCTTTAAATTAAAAGATTTTTTGAAATGACAAATTGCAGAGCGCATGCGAAATTTGACCTTTTTTTTCTATATAAATTTAAAATGAATATTTTTATTACATTTTCTTAATTAACTTGGTCTTCTCACGAGCTCAACTAACTGGAATTAGGTAATGAATCATTTCTTTGAAGATTAGACACGGCTGTCAAGAAAGCAACTCCTAGATTAGCATTAATTTAACCAAACGATCTTTATATTATTATTTTTTTATACACCTTTAAACCTTAATTGATTAGCTGGCTAATCGAAAATTGTTTCGAAAATTTAATTATGCCCTACATGCAATACATAACTTGGTCTTCTTTGTTAGAGATGGCCTCAAGAATTCATATCATTCCTCACCACTAACTTTTCAACTTAAAAAAATAAACAAAACTAGCATATTATTTTAGTTGAGAAACTTCAATCTAGAACCAAATAAAAATGATTTTAAAAAATAAATTTTATTCCTTAGACAATAAGCAAAAAGAGGAGTTGTTGAACTATCAGCATACAAAGTATATATATATATATATATAGATATATAGATAGATACACACCATGGTTTCAATAACGTCTCTCTTTCTGTTTTTTCTTTTATCAGCATTTTTCTAATATCTCCTAACTCGCCCCAACATCTCCATTTGACTTGAACAAAACGGTATGACAATATCAAATAATAATTTTATTTAATCTAATATATATATATACTCCTATTATTTAATTCAACGTGTATAGTTGAACAAGAAGGTTAACCCATGATTAATAAGATTTAGTCAGTCATTTGTCGTCTAACTACTGACTTTTTACATAACTTATAAAGTCCAACTTGTTAATTTTAGTTGCAACCAATTTTCATTCTTTGTACTGCATGCGGTTGGTGAATTGATCAATTAGTACTACTAACATTATATAGTATGTTCGTATAATGATTTCATAAAATTAAAATAAATCCTAAATTAAGGTACTAATTAAACAAGTTAATTACACATGCCATTAACAATTAAATTTAAATTCCCCGCCATATATATATATATATATATATATATATATATATATAATAAGGTTTCTTCTAGAAACATTAGAAGGAAATTTGTGAAGAGATAAAGTTGTACCTCAATGTAGCCAAGCCTCTCGGGATCTAACTCTTCCATGATTAAAGCCGCGTACTCTTCTGCCTCCTCTTTTAATCTTGATAATTTATTTGCGCAAGCACTTACCATGATAATCTACATAGTGAAAATTAATTAAGAAAAATAAGAGGTGAAAACCTTTAGTTAGCCGGAGTTCACGTGAACCTTTTTATTTTTCAACTGTCACTATTATGCATATAAAGTATCACTATTATACATATGTGACAATTATTATTGTACTTATAAAATGGCACTGTTAGAAAACCAATCATTTTTCAAACAGTAATATCTTTTATATACAATAGTGACACTTAAAAAAAAGTTCACTTGTTCACAAGAAATTGAATTAAAATAAAAATGGGTAAAAAGGAGTTGAATGAAATACACTAATTTCGAAAGTGATATGCACCATGTGCAATATGCACGTCATAGTGTATTTTAAAAACATGCAACTAGTTGTATTGTAATATACAATTTGTTATACTGAAACATGCAATTATATTTTACTAACACAAATTGCACGTTTCAATGTAATAAATTGTATGTTTTAGTACAACACATTGCATATTTTTAAAGACAAAGTTTAGTGTGCAAATTTGTATAGATACAAAAACTTTAATTTTCAACCAAATTCTATAATTGATGAATGTAATACAAAATTGAGTGGTTCATGGTTCACTCGGCCCGACTAGTTCATGGTTCACCCATCTCAAATATGTCATAATTTAGGGTTAATTATTTAGTGTTTAGGGTGTAGTTGGTTGATTTAGAGCAATTTTATAGATTTTCATCTATACAAATTTGCATACTAGACCTACTCATTTTTAAAATATATTATGAAGTGCATGGTGCACCCTCCACTTGGAAACCACTCATTTTGGAATTATTCCCAGCAATTTCATTTTTACATAATCACACATTTACCCCCACCAACCCCACGGAAATAACTAATCTTTAATATGGAGCCGGTGCAGTTTTATGAATTTGAAGCATAGTTTGACTATCTCAAACAGAATAGTTTTTGTTAAACTCCAATTACGTGACATGTGCAAGCATATGTATACATGTACGTAAACATCTACATTTAATAATTAGAAATATTGTCGCAAAATAAATTTAACATATACATAATGGTGCCAATTATTACCAACTTCGGAAAAGAAAAAAAACTCTACATCTGCATATAATTTCACGCATCACTATTATAGATCTTTACTATTTATCCATTATGAATATATATTTAGTAAATAAAATAAAAATACCTATTTATATTTAGCCAATAGGCCAAGAAAAATGCTAGCAAAATTATTCGATGTAAGTGGTTTTGGATTACACGTATATATAGTTAGTATAGAAAATAAAAATACCTACTATTGGCTATAGACCAAGAAAAATGCCACTATTAGTAAACTTTGCTTATTCTATGTAATATGGTTTTGGACATATTAACATGTGTTGAATATATGAGTATCCCACTAAATCTTAGAATTGCATGAAGAAGAATATTGATTGGCAATAATAATAATTTAAAAAATAAACATATGAATAGAAAAGGTAATAAATAAAATATTATAATACTTCTCATTGTACCTATATAGTCATAATAAAATGACACCTCTATAATGTTTTAGCCACTAGAATCTGACAGACTGTGTTTTACCTTATAATCATCACTCCATTAATTTTAAAATCCTTGATTAAAAGTGATTGCCAAATATATTTTAATAGTGGATAAATTATAAATTAAGAAAACCAAAAGAAATCGTGTTACCTCCTTAACTTCCTCTTCTGTTATCCGACCATCCTCATTTTTGTCCACCCTGCATCATCATAATTAAATTGATTAAATATATAAAAACATTACTATATGTTATCAATATATTATCACAAGACAATTACTCAATAACTAACTTCTACAAGCATTTCAATATTAATTTATATCCCTTTATACCGCACTTTAATTACTTATGAATTATGATTATTTATTAACTTGACTAAATTTCACTTTTGCAGATCAATTTCTGAATTAACTTAACAATGAAGAAAAATTATTAAGAAAGGGATATGCATACATGTCGAAGAAAATTTGGAGCCTGGAATCGAAACTTTGATCGGTAATTTGTGACCAAAATTCGAGAAGCTCTTCGATGCTGATTTTATCAACTTTCAATCTTCTCCTTCTGCTCAATGCATCGAACAATTCCAATGCGAATTCTTTTGAATCTTTCATCCCTAATTTTTTTTAAAAAAACAAAATTGAGCATTAAAGACTTCAATTAAGAGTGCAATTAGCCTGTAAATTAATCAATCGAACCGCAACAAACCTATGCATTGTGCAAAATCAGAGCGATGAAGATAACCGTCTATGGCGAGTTTCTCAAAA
The DNA here is from genome assembly GCA_037126765.1 of Stenogyne calaminthoides. Taxonomy (NCBI): domain Eukaryota; kingdom Viridiplantae; phylum Streptophyta; class Magnoliopsida; order Lamiales; family Lamiaceae; genus Stenogyne; species Stenogyne calaminthoides. The sequence goes on along the minus strand of JBBCBC010000008.1, from coordinate 10,532,392 downwards.
CTCCGTTGCACTTCATTCCACGCGTCGATGCGGTTATTTTTGTTGTTACTGATGAATTTAAGCCCCTGTAGAGCTCTGTGAGCGCCGGAGCGCGTGCGATCCAATTGCGCTCTCTGGCGGCGCATGGCCCTCGCCGCCAGAGCCGAATCTAATCCGTCGCCGGCGACGCCGACGCCGGCGCCGGCGAGTATCCGCGCCGCGTGGCCGTGTCCCCACGAGAGGTTCCTCGTGAACTGCTTCGCCTTCGCCAGCGCCTCCGCTTTAAGCTCCTGCGAAAATTGGAACAGCTTATTGGAGGTGCTCCGCCGCATCGTCGGAGATCGGGAGGTCGACGACGCCGACACCGAAGCCGGAGTCTCGATCCCCGAAATAACGTCGTTTCCGTCGATGCTGATGACCGTCGCCGGCTCGACGCTGCGCAGGATAATGGTGTCGTCGTCTTGTAAATCGAGCGTGACTTCGACGAATTCCGAGGCGTTGGACGCCGAATCGATGGAATACTCGGTCGCCGGCGACGAACCTTCGCTGGTAAAATTGCCGGCCGGAACCGAGTCGGAGCCCCAACGGCGATCGTGTTTTCCGATCAGCCTCATCGATTCGTTAATTTTCCGTCAGTATAGGAAATTGATGATTAAGAGATGGGAGGTTGCAAAATGGGGGAGGTTGAGAAATGGGGAATAAACTACTCCTGTAAAATAATAAAAATAAACTAATAATTTTCGAAATGAATATAAAAAAAGGAGTGGAAATGCAATGACTAGCAGCAAAACGCGTCAGGAATCTGAGTAAAAAGACATGCAAGGCGGAGGTCCTGAAAAACGATGGAGATGGAGAATTGAAGAATTTTTTTGTTTGAATTTGTGTGTGTGTATTTTGCGAAATGAATATCTTCTGTTGTTAACCGAGTTTGGTGATACTGATGGAAATTGTGTGTGTCAGCTGAATCAGAATGAGAGGTGGTTTTGTTAGTTTGGTGCCAATTTCTCTCTCCCACTCTTTCTCTGTGTGTATATTATTGTGGACTGCGTTTGTGTGTATTTATATATATACTGCCACATGTAAGTGTGTGGGTTTTGGAGAAAGTTGCGTTTATAGGTGCAAAGCGTATGCAGTAGTAGAGTGGAGATATGAGTAAAAAGATAAAGGTAAAAATGAGAGGTGATAAAAAAAATACAGTAAAAAGATAAAGGTAAATATGACGGTGATAAAAAAGGGACTAGAAATATGGAATGGCCAATGGAATGTACACTTTAATTTTCACATTCTTTCTTTTTTATTTTTTAAATTTAAACGAGAGCTTTTATTCATAAGAAAATTTCAAAAAAGTACACAGCTCTCGAAATAAGCCAAAGCCTCAGGACCATCCAAACAAACGGGTGCAACGAGACAAAAGAAAAAAACAGTTTAACCAACACAATCTGACCTTCAATAAAAACATCGAGACCGAAGAACATGTCGTCCCGTGACTGTTTGCACAAGCCACCATGAAAACTACACCACCAACACGGCCATCAAAACAAAGAACCAACACAAAATAAAAACTCACAATAGAAAAGAAAGAAACCAAAATAGACCAAACCGCAAGAAGATAAAACGCACAAAGGTGTAGACATACCACATCTAGAAACCTAGAGGGAAGGGAAAACAACAAATCAAACATAATATAAGAAACAAACATACTGTATAGAAAGAAAAAGATCCTAATATGTCGATCCACCAACCGATCACCATGGCGCCGGTGGGAAAGATCAACCCGTTAGATCGCAAAATAATGACAAAGAACCGCATGACTACAAAAGCTCTGGTGGCGAGAGGAAAGGACGGGTGGCACTATTGCAGTCAGGGGCGGTCTTGGGGCAGTGCAAGTGGTGCCGCCGCACAGGACCACATCGGCATAGGGCCCCAATTTTTTTTTTTTTTACGTATTATATATAAAAAATTTGATATATATATATTTAACAGTCGTATAGATGGCTTAAAAAGCCGGTGTCCAAATTGGGAAGGCTCATTTTGTAAAGCTTATCTATTCGTAAGGACGCTGGCTTCGAGTTTAGGCGGCTTCACTTTATCTTTTTACCACCTTTTTAAAAATAAAAAAAAAATTGTGTTCAGTGACTTCAATCGGTCTTCGGTATCCCTAATACAAGGCACTTTTAGTTTTAAATCAATTTTTATAATTTTTTAACTTTTATGTTGTTTGCCATTTTGTTGAATAGATATATTAGATAGTCGAAAAATTGGCTTCCACCATATACATGATCACCTCTGGGACAGAGAATAAAAAGTAGATAGTGTCACATAAATAAGCAAAATGAGCCAACTCATGGGCCACTTTATTAGCCTTTCTACGGATCCAATTAAAGACACAAGACTCGAAAGTGCTATTAGCTAATTATTAATTGTCTTTTAAATTTTAGTTTTTTGCTCACGTTAAGTGACTTAATGGTTGTTTGCGAATTCAAATAAAAAGAAGTATATTTTTTTAAAAGTTGAATCTAACAATTTTTAAAAAAAAGTATATACAAAATACAACTGAAAAAATTATTTTTCTAAAAATTTAATATATCTACTAAATTTTATAATTAATAAAAAAATTAATTGCATATCGTTATATTTATTGTAATATTATGAGTGAAAATTATTTATTATAAATTTATAATCAAACAAACTATTTGTTATAATTTATATTAATCGAGCTTACTAACGAGTCAATTTTCTAATAATTGAATATATTATTGAATTTGAATTGTTTGTTAAAAGGCTAGGTCTTGTATGCACCTAGGCGCATCGTACACTTATAGTGTATTTTAGAAGCGTGCAACTTATTATGTTGAAAAGTGCAATTTATTTGTACAGAAAAGTGCAACTGTTAATATGGGAACATAGTTGCATGCTTCTGTTTGGAATAGTTGCATGGTTCTGTTTTGTATAGTTGAACGTATGAGTGCACGGTGCACCCGAGTGCACATGAGACACACTCTTGTTAAAATTAATGAATTTTATTAAATAAAAGACAAAGTCTAGTATGCAAATTTGTATAGATACAAAAACTTTAATTTTCAACCAAATTCTATAATTGATGAATGTAATACAAAATTGAGTAGTTCATGGTTCACTCGGTCCGACTAGTTCATGGTTCACTCAGCTCAAATAGGTCATAATTTAGGGTTAATTATTTAGTGTTTAGGGTGTAGTTGATTGATTTAGGACAATTTTATAAATTTTTCATCTATAAAAATTTGAACACTAGACTTACTCTAAATAAAATTGAACGAATATTTGTTTAGATGAGACCCGTCGCGAACAATGTGTTTCGACTACAGTTCTAGCACAGATGACCCCTGAATCTTTCTATTTTTTTTTAATTCTAAAATATAATTAAGCATCAGAAAAGTACGAACTTTTGCTTAATGAATTATAGATACAATAATTAAATATTATAGTTATATATGGAGTAATTATTATTTAATGATCAGTACACTTGAACGTCCATCGGCCACCTTAATTACCTCTAATGTATCTGATTACTGATTGGTCATAGGTTAGCCTCCGATTCCTAATGATTGAAGAATCCAAAATATAAAAATGCGCAGAAAGTTCTTTTGCAAAAGATTAGATAAAAATTTGTATAGAACTGGTTCATGTTAAGAATTTTATTTTTAATTCATGATAATTGATCCTATTCAATGAATTTTATTTTTAATTCATGACAATTGATCCTATCCAATGAATTTTATTTTAAATTCATGACAATTGATCCTATCCAGGGTATAATATGAGTCAAGTTTAGTGATTTTAAAAAATATAGTATTAAAAATGAGTGAAATGAGTCAAGTAATCCAAGTTTAACGCATAGACCTGGTTCATGAGACCAACTTTTACGCATGAGTTCGTGGCATTTTGTAATATGAATACGAATTACTTATTTTACATTAAAATATAGAGTTGATATGTTGTGAAACTGATTCCTTTTTTATAGGCATGACCCTTCAGTTATCACTACAATACACTTTTGTAATATAAATCACACCCTCCAGTTATCACTATTAATACCCCTTTTTATAATAAGTCACACCCTTCAATTATCACTACTAGTACCAATTGTTATAATATAAGTTACATCCTTTAATGTTATGAGTAACACCCTTTATAGTAAAAAAGTCACACTTTTTAGTTATTACAACTAATACTCTTTAGTAAAATAGATCTCATTCTTTAACCAGTTTTACAGATTCTTGTGTAAAACTTGTTCACCCTATACTTTGTCCATGCGTAAACATATTCATAATATGAAAATGACACTTATAAATTAATACCACTATTTTTATAAATTAATATCAATAATATTTAATATTATAATTTTAATTTATAGTGCAATAATATCAATTAATAAATATAATGATATTAATTTATAAATATAATTATATTAATTTCATACTAGAATAAATTTCACCATATAATTTTTTTTTTTATAATTTATTGGGCGTTATTTCACCTTAACGAATTTCTAGTAGTTCAAATGTTCAATCTCCGATTGGCGGTCATAAAGATTTTCAAATTTTAAATAAAAATAATATATTTAGATCTTTCCTTAAAATTTGATTCCTGTTTAATGAAATAAATAAATAAAAAGAGAGGCATGATTCAGTCACACCCTACCCAAGACTTAACTTAATTTCGTAATAATGTTATTTAAATGTCAGATTTGCTAATACGAGCTAATTAATTATTAAAACGAATTTTCAAAAAATTGCTGAATGAACGATGCTAAGTTACTCTCACCTGCAAGTCTGCAACAAGGGATGACTTTTCTCCCTCGAAAACTCAAGACTGACCAGATTGTTTCCAGATCGTTAATCTCTTGTACACTAAAGTTGAATAACCCCCGATTCAAATGGTCACTTTATTTTAAAATTTTGAATTTCGATGAGAAATTATTTATAATATTATTATTAATTTTTTAATTTTTATTCATTCATTATTTAATTTTAATATTTATTTTCCATTTATTTTACATATTAATTATGAATCACTGTCTATTTATGTTGTTGATATATTTAAAATAGTTCATCTTCAAAATATATAAATTAATTTATATTAAATACATATTCTATAATTTATAAATTTATATTCACTCTTATTCTTTTTAAATATCACTAGTATATAACCCAACTTACTACGTCTACCTGAGATTGAAAATAGTTTTTATATCATTAATTTTAAATTAAATACTTCACATATTTAATTAGTTTGATTAATTTAATTATAGACGATATTTTTTTTCTAATATTATTATGTGCATATTTTCATTCATTTCTTATTCTAAATTACCCCCTCCCATTCTTCTTAATATTTTTTCTCTTTTAAAATATTTATATAATAAATGTCGTTTTGATATTTTCTCCCCTCATTATATCATATATACCTATAATAATTAATTTTCATGATCATTTAAATTTTTTTATGCCAACATTAACCTTAATTTTTTATAATGAAATATTTATAACAATAAATCATATTGGCTTGAAAAATTATTCACATAACATATTTGCAGAAAAATTAAAAATTTTAATAACCATAAAAACTAATCATTAGGGGTATATATGAGATAATGATGGGTGAAAATGTCAAAACGATATGTATTATGCAAATAATATATAAGAAATGAATGAAAATATACACAAATAATATTCAAATATAAAAATTAATTAAATATTAAAAATATTTCAGTTAAAAATAATAAAAAAATATTTATAATTAAATTAATTAAATATTTAAAATATTTCAGTTAAAATTAATTAAAAAAATATTTTAAATCCCGTGAAGTACGCGGGGTTACGTGCTAGTATGATATAGTTTTGTAAAATATATATCATATATGGAATTAATAAAACCTTGAGTCGGTATTACATGCACCATTCACTATAAAAAATAGAGAACTATCTACGATACTTTAAAATATGTTTATGAATTTTATAACAAAAATAATTTTTCCTTAAATAGTAAGGATTGTTTAAGATTTTTCGATAAATTTTTTAATCGTATAAATATTTCATTCATCAAATTACCTAAAAACAATATGTTATGCGAAAATGTAATTTACAGGTGAATTTATTAGTATACTACACGAAAATAGAGAATTTTCTACGAAATTTCTAATGAAAATAATTTCGTCATCAAATAGTAAGGATTGCCTATGAATTGCCTACAAAATTTTCTAATCAATCTTGATTCATTAGAAATAGTACAGGGGCATTATCATTTCTCAAAGATAAAAACTTGTATGAAACGGTTTCATAGATGGAGTATAACTTAGTACAATTAATATCATCCCTCTCAAAGTGTTAAAATGTCAATGTCCAAATTACACTACGTCTCATCGTGAGACGGTCTAATGCAAGAGTGTCTCTTCCTCAAATTATCTATGAACAATTTGTCTTCAGAATATATTGTCTAAGGAATTATTTGTATAGATAATTTGTTTGCCTACAAAAATTACAAATGCACAAACTCTCCTGTAAAAGTTGTTCATAATATGAAACTGATATCATTAATTAATATCACTACTCTTATAAATTAATACTCATAGTATTTAATATTATAATATTAATTTTTTTTAAAAGGTAAAGATGATATATATTAACAGAGTACAAAGGGTACTCTAATCCTATATGTACAAACAATACATCAAAGCAGAATTCGTACAATTTACTTGGAATACATAACCTCCAACGGTTGGAATAGCGATGTAGGCTTGGGATTTAGGAGTGTACTTCTCTGTAGGTCTTACGTTCGAATCCTCTAAGGTGCAATCAATCCTTGAGATGGACCAGTCCATACAGAGCTTAGTTTTGACTTAAAGTAGGACCCCTGTTAGTGGACGGTGGGATTTGGTCCCGCAGATTAGTTGATTCTTAGGCCGGATACTGAGTTATCAAAAATTTACTTGGAATACGTACCATCGGTTGTTCTCCCAATCATGAGACTACACAATGAAAGAAAGTGGGTAATGAGACCGGATCCATTTTGGCGAGGTGAACTTGATACCATTGATGATCTTGTCTAAGGTATTCTCACTTGTTAGGATTTAAGCAGCAATTATGGAGAAAATAATGAAAACAAAAATTAAGGAACAACAAATTTGGTTACCCAGTTCGTCAGGAATGACTACGTCTGGGGGCACTACCAAGCCAGGAGATCTACTATTTTCGAGTGATATGAGTGATACAACAATTACAATGAGTCAAAAGTATTTAAATATAAGACTTGGGCCAAAACCCTAAATCCGCGTACAGGGCCTCGGAACCGCTCGACCATGGGCCTTGGTCGAGCGGTTCTGCTCGAGCGGTTCACATGGTCGAGCGCCTGCTCGCTGCTGGAAAGAGGGGTGCTCGACCGAGCACATCTGCTCGACCTCGAGAACTGGTTGAGCGCCTCCCCTATGCCGCAACAACCCCGCTTTCACTCAGCTCCAACAATCCCAACAATCTCCCACCGAGATCGACTCCAATCAGAACTTGTCTCCTCCGTTTCAACGGTCTCTCTCACTGGTAGTAGTGTCGGGCCTTCATCTCAGTTTCCAAGGCCAGTTGAAGTCATGCATACCTTCAACTTTTCTAAGGTCACAACCTTAGTCAACATGTCAGCAGGATTCTCACTTTCTCGGATCTTCATTAGTTGTACGATCTTGTTTTCAATGAGGTAACGTATGTAATGATACCTCAAATCAATGTGCTTCGTCCTCGAGTGAAAGACCGAATTCTTTGACAAGTGAATAACACTCTGACTGTCACTATACAGAATACTATCCTTTTGCTCCTTCCCCAACTCACACGAAAGATTCTGCAACCAAACCATTTCTTTGCTAGCCTCAAGAATCGCGAACGTGCGCTTCGCAGCGGATCGAAGCTACGATCTTCTGCAACTTAGAAGCCCAAGATATTGTTGTACCACCGAAAGTAAACACATACCCGGTTGTGCTCCTCCTTTTGTCGAGATCATTTGATGCCAAGTCTGCATCAACATATCCTGCCAACTCAACGCTTTTGCCCTCAAAGCACAAAGCTTGTTCAGTAGTACCTCTCAAGTACCTAAGGATCCACTTCACCGCCTCCCAATGTCTTTACTTCCGGATTGCCCATAAACCGCTAACAACTCCCCCCTTTGTAATGTATGCGGTCTTGTACACACCATGGCATACATCAAACCGCCAATTCTTTCAAGCATACCGAGTTTTTGCATGTAGGTCCGCTCCTCTTCGCTACTAGGTGAGTCCTTGTTGGATACTTGAATCGACTTCCCTTAACGGGACCCGAATCGCTTTGCAGATCTTCCATACTAAATCTCTCCAAGACTTTCTTTATGTATTCAGCCTGTGAAAGATACAACTTTCCTGCCACCTTATCACGATCGATTCGCATACCTAAGATTTGCTTGGCCTCACCAAGGTCCTTCATAGCAAACCTTTCAGACAATTTCTTCTTCAACTTGCTCACTTCCCGAGCACTAGAGCTTGCTATCAACATGTCATCAACATATAATAGCAAAATGATATAATCACCGTCATACCTCCTCCGGTAACAAAGAATGGTCGGGTTTCACACCTATTGATCTCAATCTCGTGCATGAACCCATCAAACTTCTTGTACCACTGTAATGGAGCTTGTTTCAAACCATACAAGCTCTTCTTCAATTTGCAAGCAAGCTCACTATTCCCCTTTGACAAGTATCCTTCCGGTTGCTTCATGTAGATGTTCTCATCTAAGTCACCATGAAGAAAGACTGTTTTCACATCCATCTGTTCTAACACCAAATTTTTTCGCAGCCCACCAAACTCGTAACTAATCGGAATGATAGTTAGCTTCACAACCGGAGTAAAAACATCAAGATAATCAATATCATGTTTTCATTTGAAACCCCTTCACAACTTGGGTCTTGCCTTGTAGCGTTTGCTTCCATCAGTCTCCTCTTTGATTCTGTAAACCCACTTATTATGCAGTGCCTTCTTGCCCTTAGGGAGCTCAACTAATTCCCAGGTTCCGTTGGTCATCAACGAGTTCATCTCATCATCCATCGCAAGTTTCCACTTGCTCGCTTTTTATTCACTACGTGTAGCCTCTCGCATAACATTTGATTCACCACCATCACCAACAAAAAAATAATGAAGAGAAGGTGAATACCTATCAGGAGATCTCCGTTCTCTCGTGGATCTCCGCAGCGGAATTGTTGGTGGTGGTGTACTTGGTTCTTCCTCAATAATCTCCTGATCATCTAGAACCCCCTTGCTCTCACCTGAGTTCGAAATGTCTAACTCCACAACCTGAGTCTCAGATCCACTTTCTTTGGATATCCCCGACCTGTCTTTGTACAACACCTGCTCATTAAATATGACATCTCGACTGCGAATTACCTTTCGGTTTTCCTCATTCCAAAATCGATAGCCAAATTCATCACCGCCATATCCAATAAACGTACACTTAACCGATTTAGCATCCAATTTACTCCTACTAGCATCATCAACATGAACATATAAAACACACCCAAATACTCGAAGAAATGACAGATTTACCTCCTTACCCGACCAGGCCTCCTCTGGTATGCCATTTTCCAAGGGAGTTGAGGGTACTCTGTTTATCAAGTAGGCCGCAGTGTTAACTGCCTCTACCCAAAACATCTTTGGCAGCTCACACTTCAATCTCATAGTTCTAGCACGCTCACATAGCATTCTGTTCATACGTTCTGCCACACCATTCTGTTGGGGGGTTCCTCTCACGGTTTTCTCCATTCAAATTCTATTCGCCTCATATAATTCTTTGAACTCACAGAGCTCGTACTCTCCACCATTATCTGATCTCAGACACTTCACTTTGAGACCCGTCTCAGTTTCTACAAGGGCCTTCCACTTCCTGAAAGCATTAAAGGCATCAGACTTATTTTTCAGAAAATAAACCCATACCTTCCTCATAGAGTCGTCAATGAAAATCATGTAATATGATGCTCCACCAAGGGATGTCACTGGTGCTGGACCCCACAAGTCGTTGTGGACTAACTCCAGCTTCTGCTTCTTCAAAGTTCTGCCTCCCTTCGAAAAACTCACCCTTTTCTGTTTTCCGAATACACAGTTCTCACATAACCCGATGTCAACTGTCTTGAGGTCTGGCAATTTCCCCCTTGAACACATAACTTTCATCCCTTTCTCACTCATGTGGCCAAGACGACAATGCCACAAATTTGCATTCCCTTTTCCACTTGCAAGAGCAATGTTGTCCCGGGTGTTGCCTGTCATATACAACGTTCCCTCTTTATTGCCTCGAGCCACTACCATTGCACCTTTGGATATCTTCGACGTGTTACATCCAAAAGTCACCTTGTAGCCCTCATCATCAAGATGCCCAACTGAAATTAAATTCCTCTTCAATCCAGGAATATGTCTCACATCTTTCAACTGCAAAACAGTCCCATTTGGTGTCTTAATCTGAACATTCCCCTTCCCTTTGATTTCCAGAGGCTCTTCATCAGCTAGATAAACCTTCCCAAAGTTCCCGGAAGTGTACTTCTCCATTACGTCAGCACTGCTGCACGAATGAAACGATGCTCCAGAATCTAACACCCACTATTCTAATGGACTGCTTACGCTCAAGATTACTGCATCCGAGCCCTCATCAGTGGCGGCATTTGCTGAGTTGTCATTCTTCTTTGGTGCATTGCCTTGTGCCTTGCACTCCCTTTTGTAATGACCAAGTTCATGACAATTATAACACTCAACTTGACTCTTGTCCTTCTTGGGCTTATCTTTGCCCCTTGACTTTGATCTACCCCGATTTGGCTTCCCTTTGGATTCAGATCTGCCTCTGTTTCCCGTACTCAAGGTTGATCCTGTGGCCACACCCAACTCTTTCCTGCGAATTTCTTCGCTCATGATTAAATCTCTAACCTCATCAAATTTTAGTTTCACTTTACCTGCTGAAGCACTAACAGCCGTTACCGTCTCACTCCTACTTTCTGGTAAAGAAGACAACAAAATTAGGGCTTGAACCTCATCATCAAAATCAATCTCAACTGGGCTCAATTGGGCTATGATCATATTGAACTCGTTTAAATGATTGGCTACCACAGTATCCTCTGCCATCCTCAGGTTGAATAACCTCCGCATCAGATGAACCTTGTTCGCTGCAGACGGTTTTTCATACATCTCAGTCAAAATCTCCAGCATCTCCTTTGTGGTTTTTGCTTTCACCGTATGGGGGGCGATGTTCCTGGATAACGACAGACGAACCACACTCATCGCCTTCCTGTCCAGCAACTTCCACTCGTCGTCCTTCATGTCTTCAGGCTTTGAACCCAAAGGTTGATACAGATCTTTACCGTACAGGTAATCCTCGATCTGCAATTTCCAGAATCCAAAATCCGTTCCATCAAACTTCTCAACAGGCGATTTCCCTTCAGCCATCATAATTGCTCCCACCAGATCCCTTGAACCAGACGCTCTGATACCAGTTGTTAGGATTTAAGCAGCAATTATGGAGAAAATAATGAAAACAGGAATTAAGGAACAACAAATTTGGTTACCCAGTTCGTCAGGAATGACTACGTCTGGGGGCACTACCAAGCCAGGAGATCTACTATTTTCGAGTGATATGAGTGATACAATGATACAAACACTTTCTTTGAAGATAATACTATTCGGGCACTTCCAAAATTTTCAAATCGTGCATTGCCAAATTAGGCTTAAAATTTTTCTACACGATGAACTCAAACCGAACTCCAAAAATTTCAGAAAATGAGCTTTCACCGAGGAGGAATAAAATAGATCTCTACCAAGCAAAACAACAATAGATTTCCAAACCAAGTGTAGTGTCGTAGTGGTATCGGTTCATATTTTTGTAGTATTAATTTATAAATTTAATGGAATAAATTTAATATTATGAACAAGTATCCACCGGAAACTTACTCTTATAAATGTGTAGATAGTTTGTTCATAAGTAATTAATTTGTCTACTAAAATTCTAAGAATTCATAGGCAAGTCATAGGCAATCCTCACTATTTAAGGACCAAATTAATTTTGTTGGAAAACCTCGTAGTCATTTGAAAATTTTCGTAGGCACACGATTCTTTATTTTCTTGTAGTGGTAGTTAATTTCTAAACAAAAAATATAATTGTCTGCGGAAATGTAAATTGCTAGGAAATTATTTGTTTAGGTAATTTGTTTGCCTACGGATACGTTTAGATAATTTGTTCGTAGGTAATTTATTTGTCTACTAAAATATTAAAAATCTGCAGGCAAGTGATAGACAATCCTCGCTATTTAAGGACCAAATATATTTTGTTGGAAAACATCGTAGGCAACTCTTTATTTTCTTGTAGTGATGTAGTTGGACACATGGGTGAAACGTGCAAACTAAAATAATGCAAACGTTCATGTAGAATATACTAAAAACGTAAAATAAAGCGTTGAGACTATTATAACTGAAAATGCAGCGTGTGTAAATTTAAGATTCGTGCACTGGGTGCATATAAAACTTGATGTACATATATGGAGGCAAAACCGCATATACACATATTAAATTGTATGACTAGTATGAGTTTTTAAAAAGTATTCCCCCGTCCCATGGTAAGCTTTACATTTTGTCATTTTAGGTGTCTCAATTTAAGTTTTTCATTTCCTTTTTTGGCATGTTATGTCCCCACTTTTCTTAGCAATATTATCTATTTTTACTCAAAATTACATCAATGGTCATTCAATTAGTATTAAAATACACATATTTTTTTTTATGCATCCCATCAACCAACACAATACATTTAATATTATTTTTAAAAAAAATTTGTGTCAATTTCAAATATAAACTTTTCGTGAGCGGATGTGATATTAATTTTGAATAAAAGTTACTTCCTCCGTTTACTTTCTATACAGAACCATTGTACATAAAAGATATGCTCTATAAAATATATGTAGGAATTGTACACCGGAGATGACTGAAATAGGATAAAATTGAGGCTCGTGAAAATCACGATTTCCTTAAAACGGTATTCGTTGCTCACTCTCGATGCTAGTGATTCTTGGAACGTCCGTTTCCCAGGATAAGACAATTGTAACAAGATATTTAGCACGAATATCTTGTTTTAGCGAATTGAAAATCGCCTAACTTACACCATCGGAGGGTCAACAAAAACTCAGAAAAGTGTTTGTAGCAGAATGCTGGAAGTAGCTAGTGTCTGTATTTTCTCTCAATTTGTAGTGTATTCTCCATTCTGGACTGCTCGATGATGAAGAGCTTTGATGAGCCATCAACATAGCTGACCAAAACTGCCAAAAAAATCGAATGTGAATTTTGGTGTAACATACTCCTGCGCACTGAATTCTGGTTTTCGAAATTGTTTCATGCATTGAATACTGGTTTTCGAAACTGCCATGCGTTGAATACAATAAATTTAATCTTCTGAAACTGCTCACTTGAATTATGAAACTGCTCAATTTAATTTGAACAACCACATGTTGGAAAAAAAAAAAAAATTTGAGGCAAAAATTATTTTGCCCGTCCGCAGGTCGCACTCGCACACAAGTGCAAATCTCGAAGGCCAATTTCGACCATGATTTGTAATCCCCCAACTTTCGAATTGTAGCATAATAATGATATTTATTTAACAATTTATCCATGTGTCCTTGCTTATATGTCCATTCATTTTCTTTCCTTTTTTTAACGTGGAATAAAAGGTTTTCCCTTTCTCTTTACTATTTTTTCAAATTACAATGAATATTGAGAATATCATTTCTCACATTCACATATTTTTCGACAATATTCATCTACGCTTAATTTTGTGTATAACTTATTTTAAACATACTAAAGAATTAAGTGAGAATATTGTTAATTATATAAAGATGTTTTAATCGATTATAAGTGGGACTCCCCAGCAGAAACAACCTTCCCAAAATGTATTTATATTAATTAAATAAAGATGTTTTCACATTTCATGTGAAGTTACATTTTCGATTAAGACGAAAGGTCACCAATACGTACCTCATAGAAGTATTGTTGGATTAAATAAAGTAAATGTGTATTTATAGCTTAAGTCATCAATCGAGAATGATAATGATAGTGAAAAGGCTAGGTCTCATATGCAACTAGTCCACGGATATAGGATCCGTGCACTAGTCTCAATCCTACCCAACCACTTGAATTTGGGTCATATATAAAAGATCAAATTCTAATTTTTTTAAACTTATTTTTTCTTCCTTATTTTCCAGAAATTGTGCCCCTCTTTTTCTATCTCGTTTCTTCCTTTTCTCTTCACAGCAGATGCTTCAAATTTTTGTGGCGAATTGTGTAATTGGAACCGGCATGGTATCATCGATCAGATCTGAGAAATATGGGCGAACTAAATAAATCGCTTCTCTCTCACATTAATTTATTTGGGATTTTAAGATTTTGGGGATTCCATGATTTAATGGGGGAAATAGAATTAGATTCAAATATTATATGTTTGTTTTCTTCTGAATCTCTGTTTAAAACCACCTCTCCCACATCTCCTCTTCTCTTGTGTGCGACATCACGATCAAGAAGTTGCCATTGATGTATTGTGGTGCAAAATTAATTTTTCAATTGTATGTTTCAATATTAGCTAGTAGCAAGTTTCTATATTTTCTAGTCGCACGGTTCAATGTTAGTTAGTTGCATATTTTTTGTGTTATATATTTGTATGCTTGTGCATTAGCTAGTTGCATGCTTCTATTATAAGTAGATAGTTGCATGTTTCTATTATAAGTAGTTGCATGCTTCTATTATAAGTAGTTGCATGCTTCTATTATAAGTAGATAGTTACACGCTTCTGTTATAAGTAGTTGCACGCTTCTATTTTAAGTAGTTACACACTTCTATTATAAGTAGTTGCACGCTTTTATTATTAGTAGTTGCACGCTTCTATTAAAAGTAGTTGGATGCTTCTATCATAAGTAGTTTCACGCTTCTGTTAGTTGCACGCTTCTATTAGTTGCACGTTTATGTTAGTTGCACGCTTCAATATTAGCTAGTTGCACACTTATGTGTTTTCTAGTTGCATGGTTTAGTATTAACTAATTGCATGTTTCTATATTATATAGTTGTATGCTTTTGTATTAGCTAGTTGTTGTTTTTTGTGTTATTTAATAGTATGTTTATGTTGGGGAATAAGTTGCACAGATCTATTCGGGGTGAATATTTAAATACAAATTTAATTCTTATAATTATTACTAGCATGAATTAATCCTATATTAATTCAAATAATAATCCAACAACATATCATGCACATAATTAATTCACGTAAATCCTACGCATGCGGAAATCTACGAGTTTACGTGAACGTACCTCTTGGGACGACAATGGTCTGGCTGATTAGACTAACCAAAAGAACTTCCCAAGTATTCCCTTAATCCTTGTTCGACTATCCGGTGGTAGGACACTTGTGAACAATTAACAAAAAAGAAAATAAATTATGTTGCACCACCTTTGTGGATTTACTAATTTTTCCAGCACATGGAATTGTTCTTGGGAATGAAAGAGTCATCCCCTATTTATAGAGCATAGGTGGTCGAAATTTTGGGCAAAAAATAATGTGGGAAAATATTTTCTTGATCTCCAAGAAATCTTAAATATATCTCCTATATTCTTTTTCCCATAATTATAATATTCCACAAAATCCCACCTACTCTTTGTCATGAGATATTTTCGAAAATTATAGGCAAGATTCCAAGATTTTGATCTTCTTGAATTTATGAGATATTCTTGTATTTCAAGAAATACATATCTTCCATAATATTTTTTCAAGAAAATCAAGAAAATCTTTCTTGCCCTTTATATTTCAAAAATTTCGAAATTATCTTCATGAATAACCAAGTGGGAGAGTTCTTGAATTTAATGAGATAATCTTGTATTCCAAGAATACATATCTTCATTCCATAACAAAATTCAAAGAAAATCTTTCTCCCATTTTATCCATAAATTTCGAAAATAATGAGGAAAAATAAGCAACAATATTTATTTTATTTTAAACACATTTTTCAGTTATTGGACTATATGTTGGGCTACTTAGGGGCCTTTAGGAGAATTGAGATTGGACCTTTCCAATGGATCTTGAATTATCAATATTGAGCCACAATATTATTCAAGCCCATAAATATTAACTAATCCCACTACATAATTAATATCAGACTATCCATCTTAACCCATATTACAAATCAATATGGTTCCCGGTTATTATTTCCGTGTTTAAGATTATCTAGCTCATTAATTAATTCAAGCCATCGAAATAGCTTTCGTTAATTAATATCTTTCATTCTTGGTCAAGGAACGGTTCAACATTATTATCCATACCTAAACTAATTTCACTTGCAAGATTTGGTATGATAAAGCTTATGAACCTCCCAAGGGGCAAATCTAAACAAAAGCATTGCTTGCACACCATTCTTCAGATAAATCTTAGCAATCACATGTGACCAATAATATTGCCCAAGATAAAAAGTATTGAATCTCGTTGATTCTCTACCCATGATAAGTCAAAGCAATAGTTACCAACCACACGTGATCCTATTTAAGGAACGAAGATTAAGAAATAACGAACCATCGAGGTCTAATTCTTCCTTGTTCGGCCTCAAGAATTTGTCCTCCTCAGAGGTCCTATTCAAGGCATCACCATGCACTAGTGTAATCTCTTGATCAAGACAAGCCAATCTGAAAGCCTTTACACTTCAACCTTTCACGATGGATTGTTCATTTCCATCTAGGTCGTGAATGGCGACTTTTTTTAGTTACAAGGGATCGTTAATTTAATCTTTCGTGATCCGTATCACTAAATTAACTACAATGTAACACGTGACGATTTATTGAGCAGCTTATAAAGTAAATATATGTAACATTCGATAATATTTAAAGATCGGTGATAAACAATTTATTTCAAGAATAAGTCCGAAATTGGGTTTTTGATTATACAAAGTAAAAAGCATACTTTCCAAAGATAATCCCAACAATCTCCCACTTATACTCAAAGTCTTCTTTTAAGTATACTACAAACATGTCTCGTGTAGTTCCTAATTCGTGACATCTAATGTCACCTACACTAACCTAATAATTTCTCCCACTTATACTCAAAGCAGACGGGCAACGGTCTTGACACCCATTCCTTCCACATGTCTCTCGAATGTATTGAGGCGCCCCTTTGTGAATGGATCTCGCTAGGTTGTCTTCTCGACGCTATATTTTGCCACATCTATATCTCATCTCTTAACGATATCTCAGATAAGATGGTATTTTTTCAATGTGTTTTGTCGGCTTTGTGGGCTCTTGGTTCCCTTGAATTTGCAAATCGCCCGGCATTGTCACAATAAAAAAGTGATTCCTGGCTGGGCAAATTCGAACCACATTCAAGTCCACTAGGAAGTTCTTGAGCTAAACCGGGCTTATTTTTCATTTCGCAGTTTAGCCTACATATTCGGCTTCCATGGTAAAATCTGCGACGCATTTCTGCTTGACACTTTTCCATGTCACGACTCCTCCCCCATGCAAAAAACACACTACCGGAGGTAGATTTTTCGAGTCTATGTCCGATTGGAAATCCGAGTCCGTGTAGAATATGGGGATTGGACTATCTCGATCGATAAATCAACATTCTATCCCGAAGTTCTTTTCGGATACTTTCGTAATGTTTTTAATCGTCGTCCAATGTTCTTTTCCCGGGTTACTTTGATATCTTGCCACCATGCCAATGGCAAAGCAGATATCCCGGTCTCGTACATAAAGATTGCATACATAAGGCTTCCGACAACCAAGCATAAGGAATGCCTCTCATGTCATCTATCTCCTTTCAAGGCCTTAGGGCACATTTTTTTCGATAGATGGATTCCATGTCCGAAAGGTACGAAGTCTTTTTCGAATCTTGCATGTTGAATCGTTTCAAGACAAAGTGTCTATGTATGAAACTTGGCGATAAGTCTATCATCATTTTCTTGCGATCTCGAAGTGATCTTGATCCAAAGGATGTGTCCCGCTTCCCTAAGTCCTTCATATATCAAACTGCTTTTGAAAGCCATGCCCTTACGCCCGATAACACATTTACATCGTTCCCGATGATCGTAATGTCGCCTACACGATAGTACTAAGAATACCAATGCGATTCCGACACGCTTTTTGTACACACAACTTCGAACTCGTTTTGATCGAACCTATAATACTTTATAACATGATCAAAACATTGATTCCAAGCTCTGGAACTTCGAACTCGTTTTGATCGAACCCATAAGACTTTATAACATGATCAAAACATTGGTTCCAAGCTCGATGCTCGCTTTGAGTCCGTAAATGGACTTCATGAGCTTACAAACTAAGTGTTCTTGGGCTTTTCAACGAAGCCTTGGGGTTGTCAGATATAGATCTCTTCATCAAGACTTAGTTAAGGAAAGCCGCCTTTGACATCCATTTGCCGATTTCAAAGTCTAGATGATCAATTGATAAGAGAATTGAATGGACTTAAGCATGGCTACTGAGCGAAAAAAAGTTTCCTCATAATCGATCCCTTCTTTCCGAGTATAACCTTTCGCCATTTAGTCTTGCTTTGAAGGTTTACACCTTCCCGCACGGGTCCTCTTTTTTTCTTATACACCCACTTGCAACCAATGGGTTTGACCCCATTAAATGATTCTACTAGCTCCCCACACTCTGTTATGAAACATAGAACCCATTTCGATTTCATTCATTGCTTGCCAAGAATCAGATCCTTGTTCTTCGATTGCCTCATCATATGTTCATGGGTCTAATTGCCTTGTACGGGGAATCAAGTTCGAGGACTCTCCTATTCCCATGAATCTCTCGGTCGTTTTCACAACCCTCCCACTACGATGAGGTTCCGGTTGTGTAAGTGTGTCGTTTGGTATGTCATCTAGTACAAACAGCATTGAGGTTAGCCCCTTAGCTCATTTAAGGTAATCTCACTTCCGGGTCTTCTTTCGCTCATATAGTCTTCTTCCAAGAATCTAAAGTGGGTGCTTATTACCACCTTTTGATCTTCGGGACCATAGAACATACACCCTTTTGTTCCTCGGGGTATCCCACAAACAACCTTAATTCGATCGAGTATCCAATTTTCTGGGCTTCCTTGTCCAACACGAGACCGACACCCCCAAATCCTCACGTGTCTCTCATACTAGGCTTGCATACCGGGTCCACAATTCTTTGGGAGTTTTGGGGAACCGATTTGGATGGCACCAAGTTCGAATGTAGGCGTTGTTTCAAGGCATGACCCTTAACGACTTGGGTAGATCCAAGATAACTCATCATAGATCTAACCATTTCCAAAAGAGTTATGTTTCTTCGCTCGCAATCCCATTTTGTTGAGGGGTTAAAGATGCCACCGATGCAATCCCTTCATCGATAAGTAGTTCAAAAACTCATCATCGAGGTATTCGCTTCCACGATCGATCGTAGAGATTTGATAACGCTTTTCCCTATGATTCTCTCGCTTGAGCCTTAAATTCTTTGAATTTCTCAAAGGTCTCGATTTATGCTTCATAAGGAAAATATAACCGCATTCTAGAGTAATCATCAATAAAAAGTGACAAAATACTCATAACCTCCACTTGCTTTGGTTGACATTCGACCACATACATCCGTGTGAACGATCTCTAACACTTCTTTGGCTCTATCCCCTTGGCTCCAAATGCCCCTCTTAGTCATTTTACCTCCAAACATGATTCGCAGGTTGAATTGGTTCAACTTGGAGAAACTCCAAATGAACCGCCTTTCACCAACCTTTCGATCCTCTTTTCGATTTATATGACCTAATCTCAGATGCCATAGAAGTGTTTTGTTCACGCCCGATGAACGCTTTTTCTTTTCTAAACAGCTTGATGTGTTATAGGATGCATTTCGTGAGTGGTGTGCACAGTTAATTGTATAGAGAATATTCGACAACGTTCCATGACAGATAAATTTATCAAAAAGAGAAATGGTAACAACTTTATTAAAAGTAACCGAATATCCATCAAGAAAAAGTTTAGAAACTGAAATCAAATTCTTTCTAAAACTTGGAACGTAAAGAACATCTCTTAAAATTAAAATTTGTCTTCAAAAGACAGGTGCACTTCTCACACTGCTTAAGCTGCCACTCTCGTAGCTGGCTTGTTCACACCTCCACCCTTCTTCACATTTTCTTTGCCATTGGCAACACTTGAGTTCACTTGCTTGTGGCCTTTGTCCATTTTCTTGTTATTACTACCCCTTGGCCTAGAAGAAGAAGAAGGTCCATTTGCCACCAAGGCTTGGCTCTTTTGCCCCAATATTGCCTCCGCCGAGACTAAAGCTTGCAACAGATCTGGCATCGAGAACTTCTGATTATTCATCTGGTAGTTCAGTCTGAACTGTTCAAAACTTTTCGGCAGAGAGTGGAGCACGAAATCAATTTGGGTTTCGATATCGTATTCAGCGCCATGTACCTCAAGTTTGTTCAGGTGAGCCATCATCTGGAGAACGTTCTCCCTTACGGGCGTTCCCTCCACCATTTTCATAGAGAGCAAGTCCCTCATGGTGATCTGACTAGCCCACACCGGTTCGATGTTGAAACATCGCTTTAAGACTAGTCATGATGTCTCGCAGCCGGTCTCAACGCTCGTGTTGGTGTTGCAACACATCCGACATGGGCCAAGATGGTACACTTTGCCATTTCTTTTCGAACGCCCCCAGCTTTCAAGATACTCTTTTCTTAACCGTTTTAGTTGACTCATCTTTTGGCTTTTTCCGGTTTAGGTGTAGTGAGAACCCAGTTATGACTTTGTGCAGTGAGAACAATAGTAAGTTTTCGATTCCAATCAACAAAGTTTTCACCAGTAAGCAAATTGTCTTTAAGTATATTGAATAGTGGATTAAAAGGTTGCGACATGATGAACTGAAATAAACAATAATATGTATAAGCACAAATATATCACAAGGTTTGATCACATGCATCATATTAAAATCTCAAAAAAAAATATGAACATGCATCGCCCAACATTCAAAACAGCTTTTAAATAAGCCACGTGGGGTGGGTCATTATTTAAACACATTCAAGCCAGTTACAAACAAGAAAATTTATAAACCTTTAATATCCAGATTAATAGTTGGCTCCCACTTGACCAATATAAAATTGACAGAGACTTCGGGGAAGTATATGCATATCAATTTTATACCTAAGTAATAACGGTTGTGTTCGATATAATAAATCAGAATTAATCGAACATCAAAGAGTGACACGTGTAATGTTCGAATATAATAATCATGCCCGGTGGATGAGTTACTTTTTGTTCGCTAACCGATCGTAATTGCTCGGCAACCCACCGAACAAACATAACCAGTCAAGATGTTCGAACTCAAATCTCTCAAGAACTGTCTTTAAAGCTTTTACTTAACGTAAAGTCCAACCGAACAAAAGATTAATTCGACGATTGACGACGTTTGCTCAAGATCAATCTAGAAGATGAAGTTTAAACGCGGGCAACACCACCGAGTTCTTGCATGATCCAAAGAATCCAAAGACATGCTTTACCAATCCAAATTTCATGCTTGACGGAGTATGATAAATGGAAGAAAAAAAGAAGAAGAAAAGGGTTGGTTCACAAAATAATCCCGTAAAGATAGCTACACAAAATCCCCCCGAGAGGTGAGGAATAGAAAAATTAGAGTGTTCATCCACATATATGAAAAACCCTAGAACTCATTCGATAACTCAGACGATTCATCTTCGTGAAGATGTATCAAGAACGTGACGTGTAAAGCTCATAATACTACATCCTCGGCTTGGTATGCCCCCGAGTAGTCACATATCGATTTAACCGGTCAAAAAAAAATTCATCTTATTTATCGCTTATTTTACACGATATGTTTTGTTTGTGAGTTGTAATTAAATTAGCCACATAATATTCATCAATCAAATGACTCGCGATAATTGGCGCTAGAAGGAGGGTGAATTTTCAATCCGCATCCAAAAACCAACCCATACACAAACCCCCCTAGTTAGCCGAGGAGTAAAAAAAGAAATATAATGCCTCAATCTAGAACACCCAAACGGAGAGGTCGGAACAAAGCCCATATATGACCGAAAAAGAGGCCAAATGTCAAATTTCATAAAGATCAGCAAAGTGGAAACTATTAATCTTGAGGATATAGCCAATAATCCCATGACCACTACAAAAGCAATCACTTTCTTTGCTACGAAAGCACGTAAAGAGAGGGCGTAAAAAGAATTGGCGGTTAGAGGCTCAAAAGGTGAAGAGCAACACTCACATACACCGACAAAGAAGCAAGTTTAAAAAGAAAACCGCAAAAGCGGACTAGTAAAAAAGCCGATGATATGTCGGATGACGAAACGACCTCAATGGGTCTAGACCATCGGCGTTTGACGTTTGAGGCTCTCCGCCAAAGACCGAATCGGCAATAATAATAGATGGTGATCCGTGAAAGAGACATCAATAGAGGTGCCCAAGATTCAGATCTTCAAAAGCATCCGTGACACCGAACAAATATCGGGGGAACAAAGTTGTCTATCCATCACCGATTGGGTAGTCAAGGACAAACTTGGAGAGGGGATCGCCCCATCACGAGCATGATCCACGAGATCCTCATGATGGGAAAACAGCCCCCAATCTAAGTCTATCATCCGCGAAATTTTAAAAAAATGCAAAAAGCCATCGGGAATTACAAGTCGATCCGCCGCGATTAAGAGCTACCCTCGAACGAAAGCACCGCACCTTTGTTCGCCATTATCTCCAGCGATCATGGCGGCCGAAGTCCAAGAGAAAGTCGCAAAGACCCGACCACCAATTCCTATTTTCGACGCTGAGTCGGATCCTCATGTCCATCTCAGCAAATTTTCAGACTTTATGATCGCGATGGGGGCTACAGACGCGACGCAGTGCCGATCATTCCCCATGACTTTGGGTGATCGAGCACATAGGTGGTTTACCACTTTACCCGCATCGATCCATCACATCTTTTCGCGACAACCGGGACGACAATTTTGTCCCATTTTCGTCCACGTGTAGCCGCCTGTGGCAAAACAAAGGTTGGCGATTTTTCCCAATTAAAAAGGTGAGTCTGATCGATCATACATAGAAAGATTTGATAAATGTTTATATGATGGAGCCCCAGTTGAAGAGGATGCTAAGATCCTCGCGGTGGTCGGAGGCCTGACTTTAAATACAGACATGTGGAAGGCCATGCATCAAGATTGGCCGAACTCGTACTCAGAGTTTAGAGAGCGAGCAGCTAAAATTATAGCCATGCAAGATTTGCTCGCACAATCACAATTGAGACAGAGCCTATCGCTAGGAAAGCTTTAAAAGAAAACAATGAATGAAGGGGGTACAGATCCCCCTCTTTCAAACCTTTTGAACAAAAAAGCGAGAATAAAATGCCCCATTTAAGTCTTTTTGGCTTTACAGTAAACTATCTTTAATCAAATCAAAGATCGGGACATGTTGGACAAGGGCAAGAAGAATTGTAATGGATAAACGACTCAACGCTTCCAAATCTGTAATTATCACGAGTACATCGGGCACAATCTGTAAAATTGCCGCGATTTACTCCGCCAACTTTGGAAGTTATATGAAGAAAATCGTCTTTCCCGTTCTTAGAAAAGCCAAATAACAGGATTCGCGAACGTAAAGCGACGAAGACCGGCGGGAAAGCGTAAAGGCCGAACAAACATTTTGATGTGATCCCCAAGAATCACGAAAAGAGATCTCAAACGCCCAAAAGAGGGCCTCCTACTATTGGAAGAGGTCGGAGAAAGTCAAGAAATCCAAATGATTCGGCCCTTAATATGGTCCCGTGGGTGGATGTTACCAGCGCCAACGTTATCTAACAGACGTAAAAAGATGGAGATGCGTGCCATCAGTAACATCCATCGTAAAAGGTGGCGAGCACATCATCCGGTTCCCCACCTACACACCAAATCATTTTCTCGGGAGGACGATCTCGACGGATTATAACTCCCCATAACGACTCCTTAACCATCGTGCTCGCCTCCTTGGGTTGAAGGTACATCGCCTCTTAGTTGATATGGGGCTTATGCAAACATTTTGTTCGTTAATACCCTTCGCCGGATGGAAAAAACAAGTTGGGGATTTGAGAGTTATATTGAACCATGTAATCATACTATAATGGGTTTTGGGGAATCAGAACTGGAACCCTATGGTATGATTAGGTTAGGAGTCGAGCTAGAATCAACTTTGAATCCGGACATTAGACGAACTAGAATGTTAGATTTTGTAATCGCCGATGTTCATCCCACTTATAACGGGTTTCTAGGTCGCCTGCTTATTCAGAATTCAAAGCGCCTGTTCCACGTATTACTATTGTGTTAAATTTTCGACACAAGATGGAACGGGAGTGTAAAAGGAGATCAAAAGAAGGCTCGAGATTGTTTGCTATCGTATGCGTGCGGTAAAGACAAAGTATCGCCAATATGATGGAGTTTAACACGGAGATTGATAAGCCTAGCCAATGAGCAAATATCTCACCGAAAGATCTTCCGACTAACATAAGTTCGACGAAGCATAACCATTCGTGGGAAAGCATGTAATGCACTAACATAAACTTCGGGAGACAACTAATTCCCCGATCTCCTAGATCAAATGAATATTGATCGCCCAACGAGCAATCGGACCTCCAGAGCCTCGCGATAGGTTTTGAACCCATGGAGGTTGATGATGAGCCCCGAGGATCCATTCAAGACCCTCGGTGGAAGCAAAAAAAAAGCGGCGACTCTATTGAGCAATTGGAACCAATCAAGATTTAATTCAACATACCGAAGTTAGAAGTGTTCGTTGGTTCGTAATTACCCGAACCAAATCCAACAGTAAATAATTACTTTCCTTCAAGCAAATTTAGATGTGTTTCGATGGTCACACGAGGACATGGTTGGAATAGATCCGAGCATGCCCGCCCTCCTCAACCTTGATCCAATACAAGCTCCAGCTTGTCCAAAAACGAGAAAATTTAGTCCGGAAAAATATGCGGCGATGAATAGTGAAATCAAAAAGTTCGCCGACAACAAACCGATCCGAGAGGTAAAATGCCCAAGATGGCTTTGCGAACCCTCATGCTCGTTCAAGAAACCAAATGGATCTTGGAGATCGTGGTATCGATTTCAATCGATTTGAATAAGGCATGTCCAAAAGATAATTTTCCGATGCCCCACATTGATTATTTGGTTGATAATACATGGGCCATGAACTCATGACATTTATGGATGCGTTTCATCGGGTTATCACCAAATACCAATGCATCCGGACGATCAAAAGAATACAAAGATTCGCAGTTGAAAAGAACATGTATTGTTAGCGGCAACGCATGCCATTCGGATTAAAGAATGCCGAGCAACGATCAACGTTTGGTGAACAAGATGTTCGATTTAACACATCGGGCCGTAACAATCGAGGTATATATCGATGATATTGTGGTAAAGAGCGAACATAAGGAAGACCACATCACCCACCTCGCACAAACGATTGATATATTGAGGAAGTATAATATGAAGTTAAATCCCAAGAAATGCGTTTTTGGGATTCATTCAGAAAATTCCTCGGACATATGGTTAGTCAACGGGGATTGATGCAAACCCATCAAAGATTCAAGCAATGCTCGATATGCAAAGCCCCGTAAATGTGAAAGAGGTCCAAAAGTTAACCGGACGATTAGCTTCCGAAGCCGGTTTATATCACTTAAATGGGGACAAATGTAAACCTTTCTTTGATGCATTAAAGAAGGGAAATTTCAATGGACCGAGCATTGCTAAAAATGCATTTGAATCATTAAAGCAATACCTTGCGGATATTCGGATTAATCGCAAGCTTTATCCTGCATTTAACAACTCTATTTGTATCTTCTTTCAGATCCGAACACG
Organism: Stenogyne calaminthoides; assembly: GCA_037126765.1. Lineage (NCBI taxonomy): Eukaryota > Viridiplantae > Streptophyta > Magnoliopsida > Lamiales > Lamiaceae > Stenogyne > Stenogyne calaminthoides. Next base: position 10,506,494 of record JBBCBC010000008.1, on the reverse strand, counting down.
CGATCGGTCTTTGTGCTTTCGTCTGACGCGTAAGAGACAACACATTTACCCATTTATTATGTTAGCCAAGTGCTAAAAAAGCCGAAACTCCGGTATCCTCCGATTGGAAAAAATAAAGATACGCCAGAATGAATGAGTGTAAAAATGGCGACCATTTTTTTTTCGACCACTCGATTTGAGGTATTGATTGCGTTTCCATTCCAAGTCCTCCACCCAATGACGAATACTTGAGCGCATTGTGCTCAAATGGGCGGTGGAGTTAGGAGCGTTTCAAGATTACTTTTCGCTCCACGAATAAAGAATGGCCAAACTATGGCGATTTCATGGTTGAGTTGACATATCCACAAATTCTGATTTAAATTGTCGATCAACCATGGCACATGTATGTTGATGGATCATCAACAAGTTCAAGAGCCGGAGCGGCGTAGTTCTCATCACCCCAACTAGGCAAACGTTTACAACAAAACCCATTCGATTTGATTTTCCGGTACAAATAATGAGGTCAATATGAAGCTTTGATCATTTGGATTACGGATGGCAATGACAATGGGAATTCAGAGGTCGATGATCTATAGCGATTCTCGGATAATCGTTTATCAAGTAACAAAGTAGTATGAGGCCCGAGGCTAACAAATGGCACAATATCAACAACTAGCAAAAGAGTTGCTCGAGCATTTTGACCAAGTTTTCATTGAACAATTACCACGATTGGGTAATTCGCTCACGATGCTTTGGCACGCTTTGGCAACAAGAAGGAGGACGAACACAAATGACATTGTGATCGTCACGACCTATATACGCCCATCGATTCCCGTGATTACGATCGCACGGATAACAAGTTTAACAAAAACTGGATGACTCAATAATGAGTTATTTACAAAAAGGGACTTCTCCCCAAAATAAAGCACAAGCTACTCGCCTCAGATTACATAAATTTCGATATACTATTATAGACGAGCATTTGTACAAAAGAAGCTTCTCACTTCCACTTTTGAAGTGTGTTACTCCCAAGAGGGGATGTACTTACGCAACAAATCCATGATGGAGCAAAAGGAAATCATACATGTGGGCTCGCCCCGCACATAAAATAATCAATAAGGTTATTATTGGCCAACCCTTAGAAAGGATTCACTTGCATATGCTCGTGCATGTTATCGATTGTGTACATGCTCCACTCATTCATAGCCCACCAAGAATTAGTATCGATTTATAGTCCACGGCCGTTTTGCTAAATGGGGGATCGATTTGACCGCCCATTTCCCATCGGGCACATCGGGGAGTTAGATATCCGTGGTAGCCGCTGATTATTATACTAAATGGGCGTAGTTTCGAGGCAATTGTTAAAATCACCGAACAAAGGATGTGGAACTTTGTTTTGGAAAACATCATTTGTCGATTTGGGCTTCCCAATCATTGGTCACGGATAACGGCAAACAATTCGATGGAAGTGAATTTAGACAAAATTGTGCTCACTGGGGATAAAAAGCACTACTCAACTCCTCAGATTATCCCCAAATCAAATGGTCAAGTCGGTTGTCAATAAAATTATCAAGCATACCCCTCAAGGCTAGACTTGATAATTCCAAGGGAGGATGGGTCAAGAATTGCTCGAAATATTGTGGGCTTACCAACAACTTTCGTAACATCAACCGCAGAGACCCTTTTTTGCTTTAAGATTTGGTGCGGAGGTCTGTTATACCCGCAAGAAATCAAAGTTCCAAGTCATCGAACAATGACTTTTGGAGAGCATATTAATGACCAGGCCGCTTTGAATTGAATTAGGACTGTTGGAAGAAAAAGAAGGATCGAGGTCGATTTCAAGAATGCTATGTACAAAAAGAGATCAGAGAAGTTTTATAATTCCAAAGTCCGAATGCGCAGTTCAATGTGGGCGGAGCTGGTTTTAAGGCGATCGATGGGGGTACCCAGTGGTGTGTTCGGTCGAGCATGGGAAGGTCCTTTCAGAGTCACGGAAACGCGTTTACCAAACGGGGCATATGACTTGGAGGACTGAATGGAGTCCCATTGTCTTACTCATGGAACGGCCAAATTTGAAAATATATTATCAATAAAGGCGAAAGCATATTGTTGATCGAACACAATCAACCATTCGGTTCAAACGAAAGTAAGATGATCATAAAAGAAGAATATATTATTTTCGATACTTATCTTCAAGAAAAATGTCGGACAAAGACTATTGATGCATTAAAGAAGACATGTCACAACGAGTTGTCAATAGAAGATACGTGGTTTCGGGCGAAGTTGACAAGTGGTGGACCATGCAGGATAAGTTAATTTTAAGCAAGAGTCCAAAAAAAAGCCGGATTTTAAATAAGAGAGCTAGCACCAACTATCTATGCCAGCACTAGCTTGGGACAGTTCTATAAATAGGGGCATACTTATACTTAAGAAAAGCAGGAAAAAAGAAAGAAAGAAGATGAAAAAGAAAAAAGGAAAAATACTGCGATTCTCGGAGAAGGAAAGGCGGTTTAGTATGCCCCCAGACGTAGAAGAATCCGGCTCTCGATTAATGATCGATTAAATTAGTGAATTGAGCATCCTGTCCGGATATCTGAGCTTTTTTACCTCACATTCGTTGCGAGCATAAAGTTGAAGCCCGTCCCGGACTCAAGATGCTTTCCGGAAGAGTCATGGTTGCCACTCCACGTTACTTATCGCCACGCAGCATTAAGCTTATGAGTCCCTATGAATCCCCAAAATCTCCTCCGAAGGGAGGGATGTCATAGAGTCCACCTAAAATAAGATATCCCGTCGATGCTCGTGCATCTCATCTGAAGGGACGGAATGGTGCGAGCTGAAAGTTTTGCTCGCGACCTATTTTAGGCGAAAGGTGAATCTCGCCACATGCTCATGCTCAGCAATACCAAGATAACCACAACTTGTCCGGGAGGGACAAAAGTTTATCTTCTTTCTGAGCATGTTACAAAGAAGAAAGGGTAGATAAATTGATGTGCCACATCCTTGTCAACATCAATTCCCGGACAAGGTGAGGCGATTCAGGTCTACTCAAGACAGATTTAAATTCAAAACCCCGTCCGATAACAATAGTTGTGTAATAGATAGTCTTCTTCAACTATGAACGATGTAATAGAATACAAAGTGTTGCAAAAAAAAAAAAGAATGATATATGTACTTTTGTTCGCTAAAGATTTTCTACCAGGTTTATTTGAGGTCGCACCTAAGCCGGGACGACCCGAACAAAGATTTAACGAGCCCAGTCTATGTTCACCGATTTAATTAATTCAGATTCGATTCCATGCAAAAAAAAACGAGTAATGGGTACGCCAATAATGCGATAAGCCGACTATTAGTACTTACAGATACCCAGAAGACGAAATGGGTGATGAAATACGTGGTCGCATTTTAAATAAGATGGTCGAAAACGAAGTGATCGCGACCTAAATAAGACGATCGCAAGACCAAGAAGGGGGGGTTCATAAAGTAACCCATCCGGGTCGCACCTAAATAAGACGATCAACCGATTGCAACGTCAATAAGACAATCAAACCGAAAGAAGTCGTGAGCGGGCATAGTAAAACCCAATGTTCGAATTCATTCGTAAGAAAAGAGGCAAAAACTGAAAGCAATAAGGCTTAACGAAAGCAACAAAGAAAATATCGCGGCAACACAAGTATCAACATTCATCCTCAACAAACAAGGTTAGAGGAAACAATTCAATATGAAATTCATTTGTTCAATTGATTTAAATATTGGGACAAAGAAGAAGTATCAACAAGAAACAATTTAAAGATATATTGTTGAATTAAAAAGTGAAGAAGACAAAAAATTACACAAGTCTTGCAAAAAAAAAAAGACATCAAGGCATAAAGTCAAAATTAGGGGTAGATGGAAGAGAAATGTCGAACACATTATGTTCGGGTCCCCTCAACAACCTTCTGTGGATGTCCGCATCGATGCTTTCATTTGGGAGGCGATTTTGCTCGATTCTGAGGAGGTTCTTGCTCAAATCCAGACTTGATTGATCCCCCGAGATCCAAGATGAAGATTTTGATCGGCAACCTCAAGAGCAATAATGTCCGAAGTTCTCCTCTTCATCCGGAATTGATCGTCAATTTTGATCCCTTCAGAAGAACGGAAAAGTCACAGACCATTCAAATCGACATTGGGAGGTTGCGATCCGGAGGGTTATCAACCGTAATCGCCGAAAAGTCGGATATGAGGGGGGGGCAATTTGTTTCATTGTTGAGTGTGTGGAAGCACGATCGAGCAAAGATCGGCAAAAGCGCAAATATACGAGAAATTAGACATGGAGTCAATGTATTCATCGTCATGCGACTTAGAGTTTTCAAGGCCTAAACGAGTGTTAGTCTCTTCAAAGAACGATGAGTCACGCCAAGTTCGTCCCTCTCACTTTCCATTTTTTTCAACACCGGCCCAAGTTTCGGCTCAAAGATTCATTTCTTCTTGAGCCCTTCAGTATATTGATCACCTCCTCCTGAGATCGATTGATTGCCTCTTTTTGTTTGACGAGCATCCTCTTGAGCAGGGCGGCATCCTCTTGAAATTGGCGAGCATCCTCACGAAACCCCGTGGCGCTTGTCTTCTTAAACAGTTTGCTCTGAGCGATTTCAGTTCATCTGGACCTGTTAGTTTCGATCACTTTGTCTTGAAGTTCCTAATCAAAGCCAAATAATTGGCTTGGATGTTGTGATTTGAGCATGCTTTCTCAAGAGCGACCAAAGACCACTGAAGCACCGACCCCAAACGATAGTTTCCAAGGGGGTGGGACCCGTCGTAGACTCCTCCAGATCGATAGTCCATGCTCGAGCGAGTGAGTCGACAAGCTTTTTGAACATGCTCCGCACGCTGGAACTTTACGAACACTCGGGTGAGCAAAAGTAATTCTTTAGATTCGGGCATTATGGAATGACAACACCTTTCAACCTACAAAGATACACATATTTGACTAAGTGAGAATAGAGATATCGACATCAGAAACCAAAGCAGTATGAGAGCTTAGCAAAATGCACCGCCCACGCCGAGCTGGATCCCATCCCAGAATGACTTATCTTCGGAGATCAGAGCTCGAGTCTATTGAGTCCAAGATCGAGGTCCAATTTGGAGGAGGAGAAGATGCATAACTTCCATTTCGGATAACCTGCGAATGGGACCAAACCGTGTGCAAGCCGCGCCTGACGCCTCGACAGTGGGGGTCCCGAGTCGACCGGACATCGATTAAGGCTTGTTTGAGTTTGCTCGGTTGGCCCCTCGCTCGACAAATTTGTTCGCCGGGCCCCGCTCGGCTTGGCCCTCGCTCACGATCTCCACTTTTTGGTCTTTTTCGTGGTGGAGTTTGTTCACAAACCCCATGCTCACCGAACGGGAGCCCCTCCAGGCTCGACTTGATTCTCCAGACCGGATGAGGGTCGCTTTGGCCATTCTCACCTCTAATTTCCACCATTCATTTGAGCTTCTGCGCTTCTTGAATCCGAGCAGTTTCTGTGGCCTTTTTTTCGTCGAGCCATCTCAAGTGTGTTCAGACGCACTCTCACAGCGATGGTCACATTTGGAAAAAGCTATAAATAAAGTTTAAATCGGAATCAACGGGTGACAAATGTAACGAAAAGACATAAGACTTGTACAAAAACAAAAGATAATCCTTAGGAAGGATCAACAAAGAACAAGATGAGGAGGAGGCACTTAACAAACCTCCTTTCTTTCTACGTCGGCAGGTGTTCAAAGTTATCACAGGATCTTTTCAACGAGGTTCTAGATTGATCCGCCAAACCTATTCTTTGAAATAGCCGCCGCTTGTCTCCTTATCCGTCCGCGCCGAATCCCCAAAAATAAAAAGTGAGTTAAAATCGGTTCAAATTGAAGAATGAAAGTTATGAAATCACTTACCCGGTACACTCGAAAGTCGATGGGGATATCCAAACGAGCATTCGCTCGCTTCCAGAGGCGGGCTTTTCCAATCGCCCCCTACGAACCGTAATTTCTCTTTCCATCCATCGATTTTGTTCGGGCACATCCTCGATAATTTTGCACTTGGCGTTAGCTTGCATAAACAACCACCCATGTTCGCCTTCTCGGACGAGTCAAGTGCACTAACCGAGCAAGTTCATTTGCCGAAGGATAATACCTTGGTTTCATTTTGCCGAACAACATCAAAAAAAAACTCATGACCATATGCCATCCATTCGGTTTGAGTTGTGTAATGGAGATATTCCATTCCACGAGCAAACGGGTAATTGCTTTGGATGGAGAGGAAATCGAAGTCCGGCCTCCATGGTGTCCAAATTCACGGCAACACAACCCTCGGGGGTTGGTCGGCTCGTTCATCGGGACCGGGTGCCGGAAAAAAAAGACATCCTTAGGGGTTTCATAAATTCTATGCGGTGAGCGAGCATATCTACATCAATTATGCTCGCCATTTTGCTCATTTGGGTACTCGTTCTCTACACTAATCCTATGAGGTTGTTCGGGCAAGGCAAGCCAAAATTATAACTAGCATTATACTCGCTTATATGTTGGATTTGTGAGGAACACCAACAGTATACCAAGTTCGGAGTTTTGCCCACCATCTACACCTATGTTCGATTCGACTAAATTTGCGATTCTTAAAATTTCCCCCTCACAAAAAGATTATTTCTATCTACATCAACATTATCAATAGCCATAGACCTAATTTGAATTTGGGGGCTTAAGAATTATAATCGAGAATCGTCAAGCCCGAATCAATTACGGGACAAACCCTATATCGACTCGTTTGGGCTTTATCGAGTCGGAAGAAAGAACGTAAAAGGTTGCGAAATTGTCAACGGAATCCCGAATTCGAGGCATTTGCCTCCGATGTACTTACATTATAACGGGAGATTCTACTAAATGGGTTAAGAAGGGAACTATAATGGTCGGATTGAACAGAGGAATTGAGCAAGAGGCCATGATTATAAAGTAGAAGAAGAATAACGGCGATTATTCGAATGATTTTCTTCGCCGAACAATGAATCCTTCACGGAAACTTTTCGAACGCGAAAGACGATAAAAGAGTATAGGAAAAAAAAAAAAAAAATTTTAAAGTGGAGAAATATGATTTAAATAGACACGGGTACTAATTCAAGTTTCATGGAATTGAGCGATGCCAAACATGGCCTAATCAGTTTTAACGGCCCAGCCCAATGTAGAATACAGCGACCGATCTGGGGGTATTGTTGTGTTCGATATAATAAATCAGTAATTAATCGAACATCAAAGAGTGACACGTGTAATGTTTGAATATAATAATCATGCCCGGTGGATGAGTTACTTTTTGTTCGCTAATCGATCGAATTGCTCGGCCAACCTAGGAAACAAACATAACCGGTCAAGTATGTTCGAACTCAAATCTCTGAAGAATCGTCTTAAAAGCGATTTAACGTAAAGTCCAACCGAACAAAAGATTAATTTCGACGATTGACGACGTTTGCTCAAGATCAATCTAGAAGATGAAGTCAAACGGGCAACACCACCGGAGTTCTTGCATGATCCAAAGAATCCAAAGACATGCTTTTACCAATCCAAATTTTATGCTTGTGGAGTACGATAAATGGAAGAAAAAAAAAAGAAGAAAAGGGTTGGTTCACAAAATAATCCCGAAGAAAAGATAGCCTACAAAAATCCCCGAGAGGTGAGGAGGAAAGAAAAATTTAGAGTGTTCATCCACATATATGAAAAACCCTAGAACTCATTCGATAACTCAGTCGATTCATCTTCGTAAGATGTATCAAGAATCAGACGTGTAAAGCCTCATAATACTACATCTCGCTTGGTATGCCCCCGGAGTAGTCACATATTGATTTAACTGGGTCAACAAATTCATCTTATTTACTGTTTATTTTACACGTATATGTTTTGTTTGTGAGTTGTAATTAAATTAGCCACATAATATTCATCAACCGAAACGACTCGCGAAAATAACCATGATTAAATACATGATTATTATTTCGTATTGAACGAGCCTCGTGGGGAGGGTCATCGTCGCCACTAGTAATAATCCACAATCATCCATTTGGAATTTATTCATGTGAAAGCTAACTTTTGACCGTCCCGTGGGGGGAATTTCTCCAAAAGAAATCACAAATAAATAAATCATCGAGGTCAAAATTAATTCAATTTTATTATCCGGAATAAAATTGTCAATTAATTATTTAAACATACTTAGTAATTTTTGAAGGTGAGATTTTTCATTGGGCAACTCTCATGCAAAAACATTTAAACAAACTAAATAAAGCATAAGATAACTCAATAGTAAATCAAGCAAAGCAGAAAAATAAACATATTGGGCACAAAATATCCAATTGTCATGGTTTGATTTTTCTTGGCTTGATCTTCAAGAAACGCCGTCTTGAATTTCTCCCACTTGATCGTCTCGAAAGGAACTCCGTCTCAAACGCCACGCCAATAGCTTCGCAATGGGATGCACGCCAGATCCGCCGCCACTAAACGAAGTTAGCCTCGGCGACCTCGGCACACGTCTCGGCGTTTGCCGCCCATTGCCTCGGCTGCGCCTGGCGAATCAGCGATTACTCGGCGAAGCGACCGTACCGTAGCGCATCGCGCTTCGCCCCGAGCCTTCCCACCGCCAGCGGAAACACGGTAATCTACCGTAGCGTCCCCGATCGCGCCGTGCAGCATCGCCTCCGTTCGCCCGATCCGCCCGCGCAGGGTCTTCGCGTCGCCCCGCTACGCCCACTTCCGTCTCTTGGCCTAATCCTCCCAGCAGCAACAGCTTTCGGCCTCGCCCCACGCCGGTCGTACTGCCTTGCGTCCGTCAGCGTGGCGTGCCTCGCAGCACGTTTGCGATGCGACACCACCCCCGCCCGCGGTTCTAGAATTTTATCCTTTAATTGCCCGTCTCCATCTTCGTTTGAATCGATTACAATTTATTTACAAAAATAAATAAACTTAGATCTGAACTAGTCGTACATTGATCCAAATCAAAACAAATCATAATCTCTTAGTGGATTTTCTCCGAGCAAAAACGAATCCGAGCGAATGAATTAAAACCACGATTTATATGCATGCATAAATAAACACATTAAATTTCATGACAATTGGATACCGCAAAAACAGATCTAGCAATTCTACTATCCAATTTCAAATTTAATGTCGTGAATTAAATTACAATTTAAAAATTCAGAGTCTTAAACCGTGGTGGTTACGATACCGATTGTTGGGGAATAAGTTGCACAGATCTATTCGGGGTGAATATTTAAATACAAATTTAATTCTTATAATTATTACTAGCATGAATTAATCCTATATTAATTCAAATAATAATCCAACAACATATAATGCATATAATTAATTCACGTAAATCCTACGCATGCGGAAATCTACGAGTTTACGTGAACGTACCTCTTGGGACGACAATGGTCTGGCTGATTAGACTAACCAAAATAACTTCCCAAGTATTCCCTTAATCCTTGTTCGACTATCCGGTGGTAGGACACTTGTGAACAATTAACAAAAGGAAAATAAATTATGTTGCACCACCTTTGTGGATTTACTAATTTTTCCAGCACATGGAATTGTTCTTGGGAATGAAATAGTCATCCCCTATTTATAGAGCATAGGTGGTCGAAATTTTGGGCAAAAAATAATGTGGGAAAATCTTTTCTTGATCTCCAAGAAATCTTGAATATATCTCCTATATTCTTTTTTCCCATAATTATAATATTCCACAAAATCTCACCTACTCTTTGTCATGGGATATTTTCAAAAATTATAGGCAAGATTCCAAGATTTGGATCTTCTTGAATTTATGAGATATTCTTGTATTTCAAGAAATACATATCTTCCATAATATCTTTTCAAGAAAATCAAAAAAATCTTTCTTGCCCTTTATATTTCAAAAATTTCGAAATTATCTTCATGAATACCAAGTGGGAGATTTCTTGAATTTAATGAGATAATCTTGTATTCCAAGAATACATATCTTCATTCCATAACAAAATTCAAAGAAAATCTTTCTCCCCTTTTATCCATAAATTTCAAAAATAATGAGGAAAAATAAGCAACAATATTTATTTTATTTTAAACACTTTTTTCAGTTATTGGACTATATGTTGGGCTACTTAGGGGGCCTTTAGGAGAATTGAGATTGGACCTTCTAATGGATCTTGAATTATCAATATTGAGCCACAATATTATTCAAGCCCATAAATATTAATTAATCCCACTACATAATTAATATTGCACTATCCATCTTAACCCATATTACAGTCAATATGGCTCCCGGTTATTATTTCCCGTGTTTAAGATTATCTAGCACATTAATTAATTCAAGCCACTGAAATAGCTTTCCGTTAATTAATATCTTTTGTCCTTGGTCAAGGAACGGTTCAACATTATTATCCATACCGAAAACTAATTCCACTTGCAAGATTTGGTATGATAAAGCTTATGAACCTCCCAAGGGGGCAAATCGAACAAGCGTACTTGCACACGATTCTTCGTATTAAATCTTAGCAATCACATGTGACCAATAATATTGCCCAATATAAAAAGTATTGAATCTCGTTGATTCTCTACCCATGATAAGTCAAAACAATAGTTACCAACCACACGTGATCCTATTTAAGGAACGAAGATTAAGAAATAACGAACCACTGAGGTCTAATTCTTCCTTGTTCAGTTCTGAAGAATTTGTCCTCCTGTAGGTCCTATTCAGTGCATCAGTCATGCACTAGTGTAATCTCTTGGTCAAGACAAGCCAATATGAGCCTTACACTTCAACTTTTCACGATGGATTGTTCATTTCCATCTAGGTCGTGAATGGCGTACTTTTAGTTACAAGTGACTGTTAATTTAATCTTCTGTGATCTGGTATCACTAAATTAACTACAATGTAACACGTACGATTTATTGAAAAGTTATGCAGTAAATATATGTAACATTCGATAATATTTAAAGCATCAGTGATAAACAATTTATTTCAGTAAATAAGTCCGAAATTCAATTTTGATTATACAAAATAAAAAACATACTTTCCAGTATAATCCCAACAGTTTATGTATAGGTATATTCCCAAATTTTTAAAAAAAAATTAATGATTTTTCAATACCTGAGATTTGAACCTAGCACCTATTGGCTTGAGAAAAGGAGTTTAGCCGCTGGGTTGCAAGGTGTTATTAGAAAATGCTTGACATAATAAGAATTAGAAGGAGATGCGTGACCCATTTTTTAAAATGGATCCAAGTGCACGGTGCACCCTGGTGCGCAGGAGACCCACTTTAGTGAAAAAAGAAAAAGAAAACACAATTAAATTAAGAAAGAAATTAAGAAGATGGTAAAGCTGTTATGGGCTAATAGGCTGATAGGGGGTTTCAACTAAAAACATTGGACACGTTTTGGTTTTTTCGACCAACTGTATTTTGTGTATTTACTACGCAAAGTTGACGAATGACTTGTACACCAAATTGACTCGTATATGTTCATAGTCTTGCGGTATATTTATTGTGAGATTACGATGTTAGCATTAGCAGTTTGAATTTTGGAATTTTATAGATTTTTAAAATTTGGGCGAAAATTGTAGAAATATGTGTTTATTTCGGGATTATATAATGGTGTGATAATTTATTATAAGATGAAAATATGTGTGAGTCGGTTCACAAACTAATACAAATATTATCTAAAATATTAAACATCATCAAATTATGTTTAGTGTCATGACTGTAAGACTGTCTAACACAAGACCTAACTACTTTTTATTTTATATCAAATCAATGTGTAGAAAAAAAAATTAATATGTAAAAGTGGTTAATATTTATTATTAACATGTATTATATATGTTTTTAATTTATTGGGCAGAGTAATAATATGACTCGATTTTTCTAGATGTTGATTATTGTGGAATTTTGAATAGTTTTTTAAAATTAAAAAAAAAATCTGATATGAATAGCTGAATTTCAAATTCTCAAAATAAATACACCCTTAAAAATGTGAATACGAAGTAAGGATGAAAAATTCGAAATATTCCCTATATATTTAATTTTCAAGATCTCGATATCTATATATTTCTAAGATATTTATAAAAATAAAAGTTGAAAATATTATTAATCGATTATTTTTTTCATAAATTGAACCTAATATCGATAAATATAAAAAAAAATATCAATAAATTTCAAAAAGTATCTATAAAAAACATATGTGATAAGTGTATATATCATGTTTGATATACATTTATCACAAATGTAAAATTTGATCAAATTTGTTTATTATATTTATGTATTAAAAATTTGTTATTATAATTTTATAAATTTTTAAAATTTGTTGATACTGATATTCGAGATCCATTGTTCCATAAATTTAAGGTCCCCATATTTCTACCAATATCGATATTTTCAGCTTTGATACTATAAGAGAAATTAAATAAACGAATTAATTCCACACCTCTTAATAAGTTTGGATTTTTAGATGAGATGAAATTTTTTTATGGTATTAGAGCATTCAGGCTCACGCTCATATCCTCGGTTCGATTTCCGCTAAAAGTAACTTAATCCATATTAAATTGTCCACTTGATGGACCTCATCCCAATGATAGAGTAAGAGAATCTAACTCACGAGTGAAGAGGAGTATAAAGAAAATTAAATAAATAAATTAATTTCACATCTCTCTACAAGTTTGAATTTTTAGATGAGATAAAATTCTTTTAGATACCAAGTGTAATCATTTCTAGAAATAGTTTTTCAAAGATGTATATTCTTATATTTTCATCTCTTGAATTTTCTAAATGAAGTGACATGACACGGAAAATTGGGCAGGTTATTTGTTTTCTGCTACTTTATTATTTTGTGTGACATTCTCCTTTAAAATTTACAAGAAATAATTATCATCGTAGGAATTACATGGAGTTATTCAACTCCGAAATTATGTTCTAAAAAAGTATTCTTATAATCAGTGTTTTCATAATGGAACTGACGATCAAATCGAATTAAGTACTGGTTGACGGTTCAACCGTTAAAATGATTTCTATCAATATTTTTAAAATATTTCTTATATTACATTAAAAATAAAATAAATATATATGCACTTTTTTTTAAGACAAAATATATATGCACTTATAAAATTTAAAATTATACTCCCTCCGTCCCAAAATGACTGCAACGCTAAAAACGGCACGCAAACCAAGGAAAAAAGTAAAATTTTGGTTTGAGTGTAATATAGAAGGAGTATTGTGGGTAATTCAAGGTGTAAATGTTGACTTTTAATGGGTTTGAGTTGAAATAAAAAAGAGATTTGAGTGACAATTTTGAAAATAAAATGATGTTGTGAGTGTGTTAGTATTGTGTGTTATTTTCATTTTGGGAGTGTTGCAGTAATGTTGAGATGTCCAAATAAGACAAGTGTTGCAGTAATCACGGGATGGAGGGAGTATATTATAAATTTCATTTTAAATAAACACTATAGAATTATAGACAACACAATACAATTTTAAATAAGAACGATAAAAATAAGGATTAAATTTTAAATTAATTAAAAAAAACTTTAAAAATAACAAAAAGCCGGTTCAACCGATTTTACCGATTTTTTCGATTTTGATCGATTTTTCCGGTTCTGGCCAGTTCTTTCCGGTTCAACCGTAAAAATAATTTTTTGAGAGTAATCGCATCGGCTCCATAACCGATTTTCGATTCAACCAGTTGAACCGGTCAATTCAACCCGGTTCTAAAAACAATACTTATAATACAAAGTTAAAATAAATATATTTTTTTATTAATATATATGAAATTATAAAAAAAATGTACAACTATAAATTCTTATATACTTATAATAATGAATTTATAAGAAAATAAATATATCTTCTAATAGAATTTCAAATTTTAACATGAAATAAAGTTTATTTCATAAGGTCTCAAACACATTTTCATAAGAGTTTGTCTCTCATGAACTAAGTTTATGCTATGAATTTGGATTATTTGATCAATTTCATCCATTATAACATATTTTTCTAACCCATTAAACTTTACTCGTATCATATCCTGGATAGATTCAAATGTCCATGAATTAAAAACAAAATTCATAACATGAATCAAATCTATATACAAGTTTTTGTCTTTTCATAATATTTAAAATTATTAAAATCATAACACAGTTTAATGCAACTCCATTATTACAACACTTTCAGTCATGTAAGCCAAATTTTTCAATCTTTTTCTTTTGATTTTTCATAGTTTGCATATTAATGAATTAGGTGTAAGTGGTTGGACATTAGTCAAAACTCATTCTCAAGGTTTCAAATATGGCCTAATTTGGCCAGTTCTTAAATGATCCCACCTTGATTCTTTAACAAGCTTAATTTCTAGCGACAACTCCTCTAAGTACATTTGCATTATATAATTATAATTTTCAGTCAATTTCTACATTTGACATATTTATTTTTAAAATAAAGGCTACTTCGTCTATTCAACAGATTGATTTTTATTTTATGTTAAATATGATCTCGATAGATATTCAAGTATGAAATATAAAGGTTACAAATTCAAATCCCTCTGGTAAAAATTATCACACGATTTACCTATCTCATTTAGGGGTGTTTGCAAGCCTAGGTGAGATATCATAATCACTTTTTCTTTTTAAAGTTAGATTTTAAGGATTTTTGTAAATTTTACTAATAATTTAAAAACATTTTTCAAAAAAATAAAGACATGAAACTATAGTTTTTAAAATTAGTGTTTCTATCTCTTCCACTCGTTTTTGCAAACACCCCTCTCACTATTAATTAATTGTGATTGCAAACACTCTTTTATTTGGCCGCTATTACAAAGAGACGAAGTTCATCAAAATGTACCTACAAATAATGGCTACAAATTTAGGGGATGTTTGGTAGGAGGTGGAGGAATGAGAAAGAAAATGATTTTAATAGACGTAGAGAGAATTAAAGTCATTCCTCACAAATTTGAACAATATGTGAATTCATCACTTTTAAGGCATTAAATTACTATTTGCATTTCCATACCTAATCACCAAATAATTTTTTTCATTTCGTCATTCTATTTTATCATCTCTATACCCATGAACCTAGGGTCGGTCTTAGTAATATTTGGGCATGAATCAATCTTTAAAATGGACATTTCTTATTATATATGAATCAATTAAAACATAAAATACGATAATATTATGTTCTAAGTAATTACATAACTCAAGCCGCTTAACATCTTTAGTAGCAAAAATATTAGTTAAGTCGAAATAATCAAGTTGCTCAATAATTCATTTTTCAATTTATAATATAGTATAACTAGCACGTTTAATATTTCATGCGACATGATTAATTGGAGGTAAATTTTAATAAACTTTATATTTTAGAAACTTATTTCTAAACGTCAATCTGTAACTGGCATCGTCAACAAGATATTATGAGTAATGTATGCATTTGTAAAATACACATTAATTTTCTTCAAATAATATATCCACCACATCCATTGCACATGAGGTTGTTTCTTTAGATAAAGAACACTTAAAAAATTATATAACTCTGAAAATTGAACTATGTCTCCAAAGTCGAAAAAAACATTATGGGTCAGAGAATTTCGAAGATTATTACAAGCTCTCATTATTAGCACTTCGCAACCTCTCTAAATTGAACAAAAATCCAAAAAATTCATATATTTTTCTATAAGGCTTTTTTATTTTATTTTTTATTGTGTGTGATAAAAAATATTTAAAATTTAAATTTCGTAACTAAGAGAATTCGAATCAGGTGAGTGATATGCAATAAATAAGAATTAACTAATTAACTGATTGCAATATTTTTATTTATTTAATTTACTATATATATATATAATATAGGGTATTATAAAAAAAGGGCCCTTATTAATTAGTTTATATTTGAGGGAATTTTGTGCTAGATAATCTTATGTTTAAGATGGAGAGCTCCATTTTAATATTTAATATTTAATGTTCATTTTATTTTAAAATATGATTGGAATAGAATTACAAGTTTACGAGTTGTATAGTTATATATATATATATGTGTGTGATGGGGGTCATCTCATGTTGAAAAATATTTTATACAAATTTTTATCATTATACTTGATTTTTTTTTTCGAGTTAAAACACCACCGTCTTCCCTCGCTCTCGAGAGTATTATTTATTTTCCAAAGATATCTGTTTAACTCATTTGTTTGTATAATTTTGTGGATTAGTTTCGGTGATATATAGTCCAATGTAGAAGTAAACTAGGAAGAATATTAAAAATAAAAGAAACGAGGGTGGATTGTAGAGTTTGAATCACAAATGGTCCTATAATTGTGGTTTCAAATAAATTTAGTACATGAGTTGGTATGTAGTGAAACTTATTCACCGTGAAACTGATTTTTTTCTTTACAGGCATACTCTTTAGTAATATAAGTCACACCCTTCAGTTATCACTACGATACCCTCTGCTATAATATAAGTCACACCCTTCACTTTTATGAGTAATACCCTTTAAAGTAAAAAGTTACACCCTCTATAGTAAAAAAGTCACACTATTTAATAATATAAGTTACACTCCTTAACCAGTTTCACCGTGAAACTTGTTCACTCTATACTTTGCCTAGTTTCATAAGTTTTTTTTATCGTCGATTTAGTCTCAATAATTTTGACAATATCAAATTTTAGTCCCAAATCGACCAGAACAACGTCGTTCTGCCGTTTCGATTTGGCGCTTTTCGGCAGATGCTGTGACTAGGCTGCCACATGTAATTTATTTTTTTAGCAACTGAAATTTCAGGCATATAATTAAAATTAAAGCTAAAATAGACTTGAGGACAAGAATTAATCAAACACACTTAAAAATACATGTGGTTGTCCGGTCACAATATCCACCGAAAAGCCTTAAATTAAAACGGCAAAACGATGTTGTTTCGATCGATTTGAAAATAAAATTGAACATTATCAAAATTATTAGCATTGAATCGACGATAAAAAAATTTATAAGACTAAATTTATTTAAGACCAAAGTTATGAGATAATTTGTAATTTAAAGTCTAGACTACACAACACTATTTGCACTTTCCCATAAAGAAAAAAAAGGCACTTGTCCACTTTTAAAACTGCTAAAGAACTTTATGTTTTTAAAAAATACTTTTATATATGCTTTCTGATATTGTTATGTAGCTTTGCGTAAGGAAAATATATATATATATATATATATATATATATATATATATATATTTAGCTTTAATTTTTAAGGTTTCTCTATTTTCTTTTTATTTTATAAATAGAATAAATAAATTAAAGGCTAATCATCAATTAATAATCCATTTTTGTAAGCAAATTTAACACATACTTTTCCACTTAATCAAAATATCTCATATGTTTTACTACTTTTTATAAAATTTAGCACATACTTTTTCTTTTAATCAAATTATACTCATATTTTATATATATTTTTTTTTTTATCAAATCTAGCATATTTTTCTCTTAACCAAATGACAGTGCTAAAAATGAAAAGTGATCTTTAAAATATATACATAAATATATAAATGATCACTTTCACTTTTCTTGCATCCTATAGAAATGAAACACTTACCTGCAAATAGTTATGATCAAAATAAGACAAAATCAGAATGTTAATTTGAGATAATTAGCCCCAAAAAGTCTCTAAACACACCACATAACTTTTAAGACAAAAACAAATATATATATATATAAAATGACGAAGTTACCCTATATAAATATGGGATATTAATTATTTTTTAAATTTTATTTACTTTGATTTTAGTCCTCTAAATTAATTTCTTTAACTTTGAAATTGATCCTTTACGTTTTGTCAACCTATCTTTTTTAAAATTTATATATGGAAAAATAATTGAAAATTTTGAAAAAATTAAATTAAAATATAAAAATAATAAAACAATAAATATATATTTTAAAGAACTAAATTTAAAAAAACCAAATAAGCAAAAATTGAAAAAAATAATCTGAAAAAAAATTAAATTAAATTTTAAAATATTATAAAAAAAAAACTAAATCTTAAAAAATAAGTAAATTAAGAAAAAATCAAAAATCAATTAAAACTAAATAAAATATTAAAAAATAAAATAAATCTTCAAAATTAATTTAATTAAAAAAATTTATTCAGATTTTCTTTAGATTTACTGTTTTTTTTAATTAAATTATTTTTTAGATTTTGTTTTTTTTATATATATTTTACAGATTTTATTTAATTCTTTCAGTTTTTCCAATTTAATTAATTTTTAAATTTTAGTTGAATTTTTAATATTTTATTTTGTATTTAGCTTTTTTTATGATTTTGAAGATTTTTTTTTCTAATTAATTTTTTGAATTAAGTTATGTTTGAAATAATTTAGTTGATTTTATTTTTTAATAATATATTTCTGATTTTATATAAAATTTTAAGGACTTTTTCATAAAAAAATAATGAATCAAATGGTTTTTTTAGGAGATAAATGTTCATGAGAAAATGAAAGGTATGAAAGTGTTATTTTTCAATTTCGATAGAGGAATGATATAATATAATAGGAAAGAAATGGGGTATGTTTAGTAATGCATGTTAAGTTTTAAATTTTATTGGGGTATGTTTAACAAATGGGGTGTGTTTAGAAGATTTTGGGGTGTGTTTAGTGGCACTCGAAAATAAAATCATATTAATTAATTACAAATGAGATGGTTGGAAGCTGCACACCCTGGATGTGAGTATGCTTTCGGTTTTTATGTGTTGTTAAATTGGTTTTCCTTAGGATAATATCGTGTGGAATTATTTAAGGTTTCTTTTAACTTTTTCTTTAATAAGCTAATTTAACATTATGTTAAATACTTAACAATATTATGAATGCGACAAACTTTCTTCCAAAATTGATTATGAAAGAACTCGAGAAGCAGTATATATCAAACTATGTATTTTGAGAAAACCCTTTTGCTTTTCGCCTTAAAAATCAATCTAGACATGGATTGACCTGCAATTACGTGTTGGTCACTTCTTGATTAAATGTTCATCTCAATTCAATGAATAATTCTTGAATCAATATGTTTATAATGTTAGTAATTTAGCATTTTAGATAACTGAAAATATAGAAAAAAAATAAAAACATCCGTGAGACATGTGATGTACACAATTTTCTTAGAACAATTATGTCATTTATTCAAGTACTAGTGAAGTGTAGGACATTTGTTTTCTAAAATACAACGAAATGAGCAAAGATATTAACATTATATATATCTACTTCTTTTTTTATCGGCAAACAAGATGTGTGTGTAATATATATATATATATATATATATATATATATATATATATATATATATATATATTGCAAGTCGTATTACGTGGAAATATGATGTGGCGTTTGTATGTGACAACTTACAAACAAAATTACAACGTGTACGATGTTATATTATATAACCACAGATTGTTGACCCAGTTCGTCATAAATGACTATCTATGGGGGCATACCAAGCTAGGATTATGTTATTGATGACTTGGAAGAATTGTGTCGAGCACAATTTACTATCTTTGAATACAATGGTTATTTGGGAGGGTGAGATAATACTAGGGATCTCAGGGAATTTTTCGTGAACCTTTCTATCGCTCTTTTTGGACCTATTTATAGCACTTTGGATGAGCTGGTGGTGTCCTAGCTAGCTCGAGTTGGCGATTTCGTGCCATACAAGAACTTATGTGGGACTGCCACGTTTTCTAGCTTACCTCCCTGATCGACATCAGTCTTTACATGTTTAATAAGTATTTTACTTGTCACCTCTTTAGGATGAATCGACCAGGTGGTCGTCTAGGTGCTTGCCATCATGTAGTTGTTTCTGACAAACCCTTTTGTTCGCCTTGGGAATCATATCTCATACATGCTCGCCCTAAAGGGGAGAGCATGTTTTCCTACACTCTTAACCCTGCTCGTTCACTTGTGCTCGTCTCTATCGACACTGAATGGTTTAGGGGATAACTCTGGACGAGCATACCAATTATCCATAGTGCTCACTGAATGGGCGAACACGAGTAAAGCCGTTGTGGCAACCATGACCACTTGGTACATACCTATTTGGCGGTCGAATGGTAGTAAAATTGACTTATCGGTACACATGTCCGTCTGATGTGTAAGGCCTAATATGGGGCACAATACCGATCACAACAATACCCCCCATCCGGGTCGCTTTGTTTTCTTCAAGGGGGCCCGGATGTAATGGCGCCAAGAGCGGGAAGTCCGAAAAATTGCCTTGGTTCCCGCAGGGTGTCTCTTGAGGTTAATCTTCTTTTTTGTTGAATCCGAAGAGTTTGTGACAGACACGAATTACAATGTCTGTGTAATCATGCCTTCCAGATTTTCAAAATTTTGAAAATAAAAAAATCTTCGAAACCTATTTATAAGTAGATCTGGCCGCCTCACTTCCTCTTCTTTCTTTCCGTTTAATCTTTGATTTTCTCTCTCTCTAAGATTTCCGGAAAGATCCGCTTTGATCAACATCCGATTTTTTCAGGTAATTTATTTGAATCTTTTCCAACCCTCATTATGTCTTCTTGTTCGGTTTCACTCGATTCTTCGCTCGGCTCCGATGAGTCGGATCATGGCGGGTCGGCTTTTTCATCCCGTCGCCCAAATGTCCGGGCGGATCCAATTTTTCAAGGGCATCTCATTGGAGTATTCGGCAATCATTCGCCGTACTTTCCTCTGATTCAGAAGAGGCTATTAATGAATTGGACCAAGAATTAGCCCAACCAACTTTTTTAGAAGACTCAGATGATGAGGCTCCCCAATCACAGAGAACTGTTGGGACAATAAGTGATCCTGAACTCCCCATTGGCCGACCTACCAGTTCAATCTATGACGATTATAGTGCTCGCTATAATTTTGAATGGCCCGAGCAACCACACCGTGCTGGGGTTGAAAACGATATTCCCGCGAGCCGAATTCCCAGTGTGGTCGATAGGGACATGCTCGACCAATTGTACCGGAATTATGAAACTCCGAAGGATGTGTTTTTCTGGGTGCCTGGTCTTGACGAACGAGCCGATCAGTCTCCCGCAGGGTGTGTGGCTGTTAATGTGGACATCATGGAGGCAGGCCTTCAGTTTCCTCTCCATCCAGCCATTACATGTTTGCTCGTTGAATGGAACATCACCATTACACAGCTGATGCCGAATGGTTGGCATATGATTCTGAGTTTTCTGACTTTGTTCGGTAAAACTAGACCCGTGTACTTCCCTATGGCTTCCGAGCTTACCCGTCTGGTTCACTTAACCCTACCCAAAGACGAGCATGGGTGGGTGTATATGCAGGTGAATTCCAAAAGTAAAATCGTTGAGGATGTGCCGAACAAGATTAAAGGTTGGAAGAATAAGTTCTGGTTTGTTGGGGGTGACTGGAGAAGCCCGGCTTCTGAGAGTGAACCTAGTGCTCGCTAAGATATCCCCACGGATTTTGGAATTTGTCGGATTAAGTATCTTATTCTTTTTTCTCGATTTGGTGAACTGATTTTAACTTTTTTCTTCTGTTTCAGGGATCCCAGCAGCAACTGAAAGGGATACACAAGACGGATTTTTCAGTAGTATCTGGCAAATCGAGATCGAAACTCGCTCGGAACGTTCAGTGAAGACTCTGAACAACGCTGAGCAAAGAAGAAAAGGTGGTTTGTACGTGCCTCCTCACCATCTCGTTGCTCTTAATCCCGCTGGTAAATTTCACCTTTCTGTGATATCAAATTACTCTTCTAGACATGGCTTTTGATGAATTCTATTACTTTTGATAGCTTTTCCTGCTGTTACCATTGATGTTAGCACGGCCGAACATACTGAAATGGCCCTAACCAAGAGACCTAATGAGCTAGCACGGATTCAAGCCGAGAGGGATGCCCAACAAGCTAATCGAGGAGAGGCGAGCAGGCATAAAAAGGCAAACAGACCTGCCAAGCCCGTACCGGGCGAGTTGAGCAGGCAGAAAAGAACAGGTCGTCCTACCGAGCACGGATCGAGCGACCAAACTCCCTCACCGAAGAGATCTAAATGGCTACCTGTCGAGCATACTTCGGTAGCTCCACCGAGCACTCATATTGCTATGGAGGCGACCCCCATCGCTGAAACGACCATAGTAACTACTACGGTAGTTGGCCCGATCACACATATCGCAGAAATGGAGGCAGGCGGATCTACTCCACCTCCTGCGGGACCCAGAACCTGGGTTCCTTCAAGCTCCCAAAACTGCTCTCCCAGAGGATAAGTCGTTTATGGGATGGGACCCTGCTCGGGTGAACAGGTATATCTGCTCGCTTGTTGGAGTATCTATTTTCTCCGTTCATTTTCGTCGCTCAAATTATCTAATTACTTCTACAACTTGTAGGTTGAGCAGATTGTCACCTTTGATGCCAGAATCGAAGAACTATTACTGTTGCCCTACAGTTCGCAACATTCCTGGCCTTCCCGAGCATGTTCAGAAAGCGTGTGAAACTCCCATCCGAGCATGGACTACCGAGCTCGAAGAGGTAACCCAGGGTCCAACGACTTTGGAAACCATGCGACTAGGCCTAGTGCGCCACAGTCAATCTTTGGTCCTTCTGGAGAAAGCTTACGCTGAGACCGCCCAACTTCACACCCAACACTTGAGACTTATCTCGAGTTTCCAAGAAAAAGTGGATGAGCTGACCAAAACCCAAGATGAAATGAAGTTGGCTCAAGAAAAAGTTTACTCAGCCCAGACAGAGGCTCGCCTAGCTTAGGAAGATGCTCGCCAGGCCAGAGAGGAATTACGTCTTGCTCAGGAGGAGTTACATCGTGCTCGGGAGGAGCTACATTGTAACCGGTAAGAGGTGGCCAGTATTAGGAAGGTTCAGGACGAACTGAACATCGAGCTCCGAAAGCTCAAATCTGGAATTGAGACGGTAGAACACGAAAAGGTTCTGCTCGCTCAACAGCTCCTCACTGCAGAAGAGACCAACACTCGATTGGGTCTTGAAAATTCAAAGCTGCACACCGAGGAGTATGTTGATTTAATCTCCAACTTCTCCTACATATGCGCCTCTGCAGATGCTATCCGTTCTGCGAGACATTCCCTTTATGCCGACCAGATCGCCCCGCTCAAAGTCCATCTTGAGAAGTATCTAGCCGACAACCCCCCTGATCGCAACCTTCCTATAGCCGACTTGAGTGATCTGTGCGATTTCTTCAACCTTCCCGATGGGATCGAAGTTGATGACCCAATAATGGATGAAGAAGATGTTCTGGAGGATGATGTTGAGGGCCCTACCGACCAACCTCACCACGCCGAGCATGAAGGTGATCAGGTGCAGGGCGAGCAACGTGGTCCATCTGGTGGCTAGCGGAGCGCACACACCAGTGAGCCTACTGCCCAAGATGATGCTGAGGGAGATGCTCCTGATGGTGCCGAGCCGACGAGGCAAGGAGTGCTCGACCAGTCTCTTCCGCCCACCCCAAATGATGAATTCTTTCCTTATCTTCTTTCATGTGTAATTTTTGCTTCTACTTTTGAACAATTTGTTTTTGCTTACCCGTGAACTGCTTGTGTTTGAACAATGTTTCATGTTTAATAGTCTACACCTTTCTTCTGATAAATCGAACATGATATGTGCCTATGTTCCACCCTGACTTCTTTGGTTTTTTGATTGTCTTATTGTGTTGCAATCAGATTGGTCATCTTATTTAGCTGCAACCAGTTTGGTTAACTTATGTGCAACCCCCCTCTTTCTTTCGTGATCGTCTTATGTTTGTTGCAATCACTATTCTTTATCTGGCCGTCTTACTTAGTTGCGGCCCCGTACCCATTGCTCGCTTTGTTGCGGGCATCTGTAAGTACGAATTGTTTCGTCAGGTGAACATAAGGCTCTGCTCGTTC
The DNA here is from genome assembly GCA_037126765.1 of Stenogyne calaminthoides. NCBI lineage: Eukaryota > Viridiplantae > Streptophyta > Magnoliopsida > Lamiales > Lamiaceae > Stenogyne > Stenogyne calaminthoides. The sequence continues at coordinate 10,482,674 of JBBCBC010000008.1, read as the reverse complement.
ATCTTTGTACGGGTCATCCGGCTTAGGTGCGACCATTTGTAGGCTTTAACTAAAGAAACTTAACAAACAAAATGCTTTACAACACGTAGCTATTCTATTACAACTTTTTACATATGGAGAAGATTACCTCAATTACACATGGCTTATAAATTTCAAACTATCACAATTACTTACTGCTTAGTACTTATTTTGTTCGATTCAAAACCTTGGTTTTGAGTTGGGGCGAACATGAGCTGCCGATATCTCATCCGAGATCGTTGTGTAGAGAAGCTCGGGAGAAGTGCATCTTTCATCTCGCCATTAGGGTGAACATGAGCTGCCGACATCTCGTCCGAGCTTCTGATGTTGACAAGTTTGAGGCGGGTCAGCTCTTTGTCTCCCCTTCTTCAAATAACACGCTCAAGAGCAGCAGCAGCATCAGGGTTCGCCCCTCCTGGGCAAGTTGTGATTATGCGAGCTGTTATCGTCCTGAGCATATAGCGAGCAATTCTGCTCGCCTATTCCTGGTGCGAGCATACGCCTCTGCTCGCACCATTCTATCCCCTTCTGCGCATCCGATTATTTGTCCGGGCCATATGCGGATGCCTGAGCATCAGCGTCCGCGCGTCGCCTCGTGCGCGTGCCTCGACATCCCACCCCTACGGAGGAGATTTTTGGGATGCGAAGGGGACTAGTGATTTACTACTGCATAAGCAGTAAAAAATGTGATGTGGTAACCATAACTCTGTCGAGCTATTCGTGCTCGTCGTGAGCACCCAGGCGTGCTCGCGGAGTACGCTTTCAGCCCCGAAGAGAATACTTCTCCTGATTCGGATCGGATTTTCCAAATCGAGACCAAAGTCCTCTGCTTCGTGGCTGGGATGCGAGGTTTCCAGCTCGTGCAAGAGCAAACACCAAAGCACCTGACTGAGTCAGCGTGGGAACTACTGAACTCGACATTATGAATTACGTCTGGAGGCATAACAAACCAGCCGACTCCATCAAAAGTTTTTTCCCTCAGCATATCATAGAAAATCTCTCTTCTATTTTTTTTTCGTCTCTTATTCTGGCTATCAACAGGTCTATTTATACCAACATACTCAGCATGAGCTGGTATAGCTAGTTAATGCTGGCCCCTAAACTTATAACCTCAAGTTGACACCTGTTCCGGCTATTGCCTCTTCTGATTAAGAAAATGACACGTACCCCACTGTGTTGCCACTCATTCTTACCATGAACTGACACGTAATCTCTAGCCTCGATAAAAATGAATAACATTCTTTCAGTAAGATTCAAATCTCCGTGTCCTGTACCTCTTGTCTGGCTTTTCTGGTCGTTGTGCTCGTCCCAACCGAGCATATATGATTGGCCGCTCAGTTTGTCTTTGTTCGCCAGCGAACATAAGCTTACATCCTAGCCTCTTACTGATAATATTTTTTTCAAATTTGATGCGTTCCACGAATAGGACAATGTGGCTCCATTCACATCTTCCAAATCATACGCCCCATTCGATAAACGCTCCGACACCCGGAATGGTCCTTCCCAAGTTCGGCCGAACACACCTCCTGGCACCCCCGTTGCTCGTCTTAAAACGAGCTCACCAATATTAAACCTGCGAGTTCGAACTCTGGAGTTGTAAAATTTCTCAGACCTTTGCTTATTCATCGCATTCTTGAAATCGACCTCTAATCGTTTTTCCTCCAGTAGATCCGCACTCAAAGCAAGTGCTTGGTCGTTGGTGTGTTCGCCAAAACACATGGTCCGGCGGCTCGGAATCTCCACTTCTGCTGGTATAACAGCTTCAGTACCAAATGCCAAAGCAAAAGGAGTTTCTGCAGTTGATGTTCTGAAAGTAGTACGATATGCCCACAATATTTCTGGTAACTCTTCAGCCCATCCTCCCCCCTTGGAATTATCAAGTTTAGCCTTAAGGGTATGCTTGATGTATTTATTAACAGCTTTGACCTGTCCATTTGACTGGGGATAATATGGAGTAGAATAATGTTTATTTATTCCCCAACGAGCACAATTATGTCGAAACTCACTTCTGTCGAACTGTTTTCCGTTATCCGTCACTAATGACTGAGGAAGCCCAAATCGACAAATGATACTTTTCCAAATAAAATTCCACATTCTTTGTCCGGTGGCCTTTACAATGGTTTCAACTTCTGCCCATTTAGTGTAATAGTCAACAGCGACCACAGCGTACTTCACCCCCGACGTGCCTGTGGGAAATAGGCCAATCAAATCGATCCCCCACTTGGCAAACGGCCACGGGCTGTATACAGACACTAGTTCTTCAGGGGGACTATGAATAAGTGGGGCATATATCTGACATTTATGACACGAGCGAGCATAAGAGAGTGAATCCTTTTTTAGTGTGGGCCAATAATACCCCTGTCTGATGATTTTGTACGCCAAAACCTGTCCTCCGGTATGATTTCCGCATACCCCCGCATGAATCTGCTCCAGAACCTTGTGACCTTCTTCGGGAGTAAGGCACTTCAATAATGGAAGAGAAAAACTTACTTTTGTACAAATGCTCGCCTATAATAGTGTACCGAGCAGCTTGTAGTCTGAGGCGCGTAGCTTGCGCCTTACTTTCGGGTAAGGATCCATTTTGCAGGTATTTTAAAATTGGTGTCATCCATGTTTCTTGTTCAAGTTCCATATGGGCGACCACAAGTTTTGGCACTGAGGGCGAACAGGTTGTGATGACCACAATGTGTATTGTGTTCGTCACACCTTCCGTCGTCGCCAATCGGGCCAGAGCATCAACAAATGAATTTTCCAACTGGGGTAATTGCTCAATGTAGACCTGTTCGAACAGTTCAAGCAATTCCTTTGCTAATTGTTGGTACTGCACCATCTGCTCGCCTCGGGCTTCATACTCGCCCGATACTTGGTACATAATTATCTGAGAGTCGCTGTAAATCATCAACTTTTGAATTCCCATTGTCATAGCAATATGTAGTCCATCGATTAAAGCTTCGTACTCTGCTTCATTATTAGTAGCAAGGAAACCAAAATGGATGGCTGTCGTAAAGGTTTGTCGGGTAGAGCTGATGAGAACCACGCCTGCTCCAGTTCTTGAATTCGTTGATGAACCATCTACGTACATGTGCCATGGTTGATCAATACTTTTTTCAGGCATTTGCGGATATGTTAATTCAACCATGAAATCAGCCATAGCCTGACCCTTAATTGTTGTACGCGGGGCGAATGTAATGCCAAATTGGCCTAACTCCACCACCCACTTGAGCAACCTGCCCGACGTATCTGGTTGGTGGAGAACTTGACGTAGTGGAAAAGTGGTTAGCACCTCAATTGAATGGTCGAAGAAATATGGTCGCAGTTTGCGGACACTCATAATGAGAGCATACGCAAGTTTCTCCAACGGTGGGTAGCAGAGCTCGGCCTCCTTGAGTATTTGACTTACATAGTAAATAGGTAAATGAGTAGCACCCTCTGCTCGAACGAGTACAGCGCTGATCGCGTGCTCTGAGGCAGCAAGATACAAATAAAGTTGCTCGTCTGGGACAGGCTTAGACAACGTTTGAGTATTCGCCAGATAGTGTTTTAGTGACTCAACCGCACTTTGGCAATGTTCTGTCCACAGAAACCTCCCTTTCTTTAATGCGTCAAAGAAAGGCTTACATTTATCCCCAGTTCGAGAGATGAATCGATTCACAGAAGCCAGACGTCCAGTTAAATTTTTAACCTCTTTCACATTTTTGGGTGATTGCATATCGAGCATAGCTTGAATCTTCGATGGGTTCGCCTAGATCCCTCGTTGGCTGACCATATGTCCGAGAAATTTTCCCGAATGAACCCCGAAACTGCATTTCTTCGGGTTTAACTTCATGTTATATGCTCGGAGGATATCAAACGTCTAAGCTAGGTGTATGAGGTGGTCTTCTTTGTGCTCGCTTTTGACCACAATATAATCGATGTATACCTCAATCATCCGCCCTATGTGTTCGTCGAACATCTTGTTCACCAGCCTTTGATATGTTGCTCCGGCATTCTTCAGCCCAAAAGGCATACGCTTCCAACAATACATGTTTTTTCCGTTACAAAACGAGGTGCTTTCTTGATCGTCGGGATGCATAGGTATTTGATGGTACCCAACAAAGGCATCCATGAACGTCATAAGCTCATGTCCCGCAGTGCCATCGACTAGATAATCAATGTGCGGTACAGGAAAATTGTCTTTGGGGCACGCCTTGTTTAAATCGGTAAAATCTATGCATAACCTCTAAGTTCCGTTTGGTTTTTGGACGAGCACAGGGTTTGCTAGCCATTCTGGGCATTTGACTTCCCGAATGAGCTTGTTGTCGAGCATCTTTTTAACCTCGGCATCAAGAGCCGCGTACTTCTCCGGACCGAACTTTCTTCGTTTCTGAATTATTGGGACTTGTGTTGGGTTGATATTGAGGTGGTGGCATGCATGCTTTGGATCGATGCCAACCATGTCCTCATGTGACCAAGCGAACACATCCAAATTTGTTCAGAAATACAAGATTATTTTGGTTCGAAGCGGTTCTGGGAGTTCTGAACCGATGAAAATTTCTAAATCTGGCCTAACTGGGTCGGCCATGACGAACTCCAGCTACTCGACAGGTGTTGCTCGTCTTTTCTTTTGTTTCCACCTGGGATCTATGTTTGATCCCTGGTGTTCATCTTCGACCTCCATAAGGTCGAAACCTATGCGAGGTTCTAAATCTGGCAATTCACGAGCAAATTGTTCGTTGAGGGGATCTATATTCATTGGATCCGGAACTTGTATGGTCGTCCCAGGTTCCACATTCGCCTGAGAAGATATGTTCACCTGGGACGATGTGTTCGCCTGATGACTTGCCTCTCCGGACTCCCATTTTTGTTCCACCATTCCAACAAAATTTTGTTTTTCTGGTCCGCATGATAACAAATAATCTCGTGCTTTTTTCTGGTCGTCCTTTACACTGCCCGTCCCTTCTAGTGTCAGAAATTTAACACAATAATAATAAGTCGAACATACAACCTTGAATTCCTGAATAAACGGGTGACCTAGAAACCCGTTATAAGTAGACGGAGCATCGACGATTACAAAATCTAGCATTCTAGTTCGTCGAATCTCCGGGTTACTAGTCGACTCCAACTCAACTCCTAACCTGATCATACCATATGACCGGGTTATAGATTCCCCGAAACCCATTATGGTATGATCACAAGGTTCAACATATTCACTTAGATCGCCAACTTGCTTCTCCAATTGGTGTAGAGTATTAACGAACAAAATGTTCGTATATGCCCCGGTATCTATCAGGAGTTCATGCACCTTCAACCCTAGAAGTCGAGCACTAATGGTCAGAGAATCATTGTGAGGGGTGATGATACCATCAAGATCGTCATCTGAAAACATAATTTGGTGAGATGGCGGTGTACTAGCTGATGTGCTCGCCACATTCACCTGATGTATGCTTTGCATGGCACACATTTCCATTTTCTTTTGTCTGTTCGACAACGTCGGGACCTGATAACATCCACCCACTGGCCCATAATCAGGGCGAATCATATTGATTTCTTGGCTCTCCCGACCTCTGTTTGTTGTAGGGGCTCCTTTCTTAGGCAAATCCATCTTCTTGCGAAATTCTTCTTGATCACTATCAGACATTTCTTCTGCCTTACGTTTTCCCCTTAGGTTGCCTGACTTTTCGTCTCGGGAATCTCTGTTCACCGGTTATTTTAGGAATTGGGTTAGGCGGTTCTCTTCGTATAGCTTCCAAAGTTGACGAAGTAAATCACGACACTCATCGGTATTATGTCCGCTATATCCGTGATATGAACAAAATTTGGAAGCGTTAAGATAATTTTTCTCCCTAACGATCCTCTGGGGTTTCTCTAACATATCCCGGTCCTTAATCTGACTATATATCGTCTTCGTTGAAACACCTAAAAGACTGTGAAGGGCATGTGCTTCTGCTCCTTCCTCAAAAGGTTTAAAAGACCCTGGGGATTGTACCCCCCCTCACTTGCTACTTTTTTACCAACGACCACTCTCTTGGTCGCGACCTCCTGGCCTAAACGTGACTGGGCGAGCAAGTCCTGCATGGCTATGATCTTGGCTGCTCGCTCTCAAAAGTCAGCATATGTGTTTGGTCAATCCTGATGCATCGCTTTCCACATGTCTGTATTCACAGTCAACCCTCCCACTACTGTAAGAATTTTAGCATCCTCTTCAACAGGAGTGTTGGGGAATAATTTACCCGGATCTATTCGGGATGAATATTTAAATACAAATTTAATTCTAACAATTATTACTAGCATGAATTAACCCATATTAATTCAAATAATAATTTCAACAACAAATCATGCATATAAACAATTCACGTAAATCCTACGCATGCGGAATTACTACGAGTTTACGTGAACGTACCTCTTGGAATGTCAATGGTCTTGTATGTGAAAACACACCAAAAGTCCTTCCCAAGTATTCCCAAGTCCTTGCTCGACAATCTGGTGGAAGGATACTCGCGAACAATTAACAAAAGGAAAAAATAAACTTTGTTGCACCACTTTTGTGGATTTGCTAATTTTTCCAGCACATGGAATTGCACTTGGGAATGAAAGAATCATCCCCTATTTATAGATGGGTGATGGGCGATTTTTGGGGTAGAAAAACAATGTGGGAAAATCTTTTCTTGATCTCCAAGAAATCTTGAATATATCTCCTATATTCTTTTCCCCATAATTAAAATATTCCACAAAAATCCCACCTCATCAAGTTATGGATTTTTCAAAAATATTGGGTCAAGATTCCAAGATTTGGATCTTCTTGAATTTATGAGATATTCTTGTACTTCAAGAAATACATATCTTCCATAATATCTTTTCAAGAAAATCAAGAAAATATTTCTTGCCATTTATTCTTCAAAAATTTCGAAACACACTATATGAATAACCAAGTGGGAGATTTCTTGAATTTAATGAGATAATCTTGTATTCCAAGAATACATATCTTCATTCCATAACAAAATTCAAAGAAAATCTTTCTCCCATTTTATCCATAAATTTCGAAAATTACAAGGAAAAATAGGCAATAAATTTATTTTATTTTTAAACACCTTTTTCAGTTATTGGACTTTATCTTGGGCTACTTGGGGGGCCTTTAGAATAATTAAGATTGGACCTTCCAATGGATCTTGAATTATCAATATTGAGCCACAATATTATTCAAGCCCATAAATATTAATTAATCCCACTACATAATTAATATTGCATTATCCATCTTAACCCATATTACAGTTAATATGGCTCCCGGTTATTATTTCCCGTGTTTAAGATTATCTAGCCCATTAATTAATTCAAGCCACTGAAATAGCTTTCCATTAATTAATATCTTTTATCATTGGAAAGGAACGGTTCAACATTATTATCCATACCGGAAACTAGTTTCACTTGCAAGATTTGGTATGATAAACCTTATGAACCTCCCAAGGGGGCAAATCGAACAAGCGTACTTGCACACGATTCTCCGTATTAAATCTTAGCAATCGCATGTGACCATTAATATTGCCCAAGATATAGGGTATTGAATCTCACTGATTCTCTTCTCATAATAAGTCAAAGCAATAGTTACTAACTGTAGGGATTATACGTAAAAGTATGCTTTTTACTTTGTATAATCGAAACTGAATTTCCAGACTTATTTACTGAAATAAATTGTTTATCACTGATGCTTTAAATATGATTGAATGTTACATATATTTACTGCATAACTGTTCAATAATTCATACATGTTACACTGTAGTTAATTTAGTGATACCAGATCACAGAAAATTAAATTAACAGACCCTTGTAACTATAAGTACGCCATTCACGACCTAGATGAAAATGAACAACCATCGCGAAAGGTTGAGGTGTAAGGCTCAGATTGGTTTGTCTTGACCAAGAGATTACACTAGTGCATGACTGATGCGCTGAATAGGACCTACAGGAGGATAAATTCTTCAGAACTGGACAAGGAAGAATTAGACCTCAGTGGTTCGTTGTTTCTTAACCTTTGTCCCTTAAATAGGATCACATGGGATTGGTAACTATTGCTTTGACTTATCATGGGTAGCGAATCAGAGAGATTCAATACTTTTTATCTTGGGCAATATTATTGGTCACATGTGATTGCTAAGATTTAATACGAAGAATCGTGTGCAAGTACGCTTGCTTGATTTGCCCCCTTGGGAGGTTCATAAGTTTTATCATACCAAATCTTGCAAGTGGAATTAGTTTCCGGTATGGATAATAATGTTGAACCGTTCCTCGACCAAGGACAAAAGATATTAATTAACGGAAAGCTATTTCAGTAGCTTGAATTAATTAATGGGCTAGATAATCTTAAACACGGGAAATAATGACCGGGAGCCATATTGACTATAATGTGGGTTAAGATGGATAGTGCAATATTAATTATGTAGTGGGATTAATTAATATTTATGGGCTTGAATTATATTGTGGCTCAATATTAGATATTCAAGGTCCATTAGAAGGTCCAATCTTAATTCTCCTAAAGGCCCCCTGAGTAGCCCAACAAATAGTCCAATAACTGAAAAGGTGATTAAAATAAAATAAATATTGTTGCTTAATTTTCCTCTAAATTTTCGAAATTTATGGATAAAAGAGGGAGAAAGTTTTTCTTTGAATTTTGTTATGGAATGAAGATATGTATTCTTGGAATACAAGATTATCTCATTAAATTCAAGAAATCTCCCACTTGGTTATTCATAAGGGACATTTCGAAATTTTTGAAAATCAAGGGCAAGACAGATTTTCTTGATTTTCTTGAAAAGATATTATGGAAGATATGTATTTCTTGAAATACAAGAATATCTCATAAATTCAAGAAGATCCAAATCTTGGATTCTTGACATCCTTAATTTTCGAAAATCATCTATTATAGAGGAGGTGGGATTTTTGTGGAATATTTTAATTATGGGAAAAAGAATATAAGGGATATATTCAAGATTTCTTGGTGACCAAGAAAAGTCTTTTCCCACATTGATTTTTCACTAGAAATTTCGACCACCTCCCTCTTATAAATAGGGGATGATTAGTTCATTCTCAAGTACAATTCCATGTGCTGGAAATATTAGCAAATCCACATAAGTGGTGAAACAAAGTTTATTTTTTTCCTTTTGTTAATTGTTCGCGAGTATCCTTCCACCGGATTGTCGAGCAAGGGCTAAGGGAATACTTGGGAAGTCCTTTTGGTTAGTCCGTCCGACCAAAGCCTTCGCCATCCCGAGAGGTAATGCGTTCACGAAACCCGTAGATTCACATGCGTGAGGTTTTACGTGGTTTTTATATGCATGATATGTTGTTGCAATTATTATTTGAATTAATATAGGATTAATTCATGCTAGTAATAATTAATGAATTAAATTTGTATTTAAATATTCACCCGAATAGATCTGCGGCAAATCATTCCCCAACACCGTATCGAGCTACGGTTTGCTGCTCAATTTTTAAATTGTAATTTAATTCGTGGACATTAATTTTGAAATTGGATAGTAGAATGTTAGATGGATTTTTGCGGTATCCAATTGTCATGGATTTTAATGTGTTTATTTATGCATGCATATAAATTGTGGTTTTAATTGTTTTAGATTCGGATTTGTTTTGCCTCGTGAGAAAATCCACGAGTAGACTAGGATTTGTTTGATTTGGATCAATGTAATAGATAGCTTAGATCTAGGTTTATTTATTTTTTTGTAAATAAATCAGAACCTGGGATCGAACGGCAAAGATTAAGAATTAAAGGACAAAAATCCGTAATCCCGGGCGTAGGGCGGCGCTGGCGCTGTTACCGGCACGCAGGGCGAGGGCGAGGTGGCCGCCGAAGGAAGACGAGAGGTGTGCCGCGATAAGCGGTTTATCGCAGACGCAAATTAAGACGATGGGCGCTGCTGCAGGACGCGGGTTGCCGAGGTCGCGGCGAGGCGGAGGCAGTGGAGGATCGCGGATGAGCGTCACGTCACCGAGAGCTGACGCACGACGAGCGGTTTTAGGCGCAAGCGAGGCATCGGCGGCACGCCCACCCGGGCGGTGTCGAGGTTGCGGGTTGGTCCAGCTTGGGCGCCGCCTGATATGTTTTTTGAGACGCGGGCCTGCGATATCCTGCCGCGCTTGGCGTGGCGCCGAGATTAAGTATTTTTTTTGAGACAAACGAGTGGGAGAAATTCGAGACGTGTTTCTTCAAGATCATGCCAAGAAAAATCAAACCATGACAATTGGATAATTTGTGCCCAATATGTTTTTTTTCTGTTTTGCTTGATTTATTTGTGCTATCTTATGCTTTATTTAATTTGTTTAAATGTGTTTGCATGAGGGTTGCCAAATGGAAAAATCTCACCTTCAAAATTACTAAGTATGCTTAAACAATTAATTCACAATTTTATTCCGGATAATAAAATTGAATTAATTTTGACCTCCATGATTTATTTATTTGTGAATTCTTTTGGAGAAATTCCCCCAACGGGACGGTCAAAAGATAGCTTTTACATGAATGAATTCCAAACGGATGATTGTGGGTTATTACTAGTGGCGACGATGACCCTCCCAACGAGGCTCGATCAAAGCGAAATAATAATCATGTATTTAATCATGGTTATTACTTAGGTATAAAATTGATATGCATATACTTGAAAAGTCCTGTCAATTTTATATTGGTCAAGTGGGAGCCAACTATTATCTGGATATTAAAGGTTTTATGCGTGTTCTTGTTTGTAACCTACTTGAATGTGTTTAAATAATGACCCACCCAACGTGGCTTATTTAAACTGTTTTGAGATGTTGGCTGATGCATGTTCATATTTTTTTTGAGATTTTAATATGAAGCATGTGATCGAACCTTGTGATATACTTGTGTTATTGCATATAGTTGTTTATTTGATTCAAAGATGTCGTTACCTTTTAATCCACTGTTATTATACTTAAAGTCAATACAATATGTATGGAAACTATATTGGAAACGATAAATTATAATTGTCCTAACTGCACAAAAGCACAAATGGATTCTTGACACACCAAAAATCAGATAAGCCAACTGACGAGTCAAAACATGCGGGACTCGTCAGATCACCTTCATGAGATGTCGTCATTTGAAAATGGTGGAGGCAAACCCGTAAGGGATTACGTCCTCAAAATAGATGGCTCATCTGAACAAACTTGAGATTCTGAGTGCAGATTATGATCTGGAGACTCAGATGAATTTGGTACTTCACTCTCTGCCCAAAAAGTTTTTGATCATTTTGGCCTCGCTAGCTAATTTGTTGCAAGCTTTTGGTATCGGCAGAAATGATGATAAGGCACCAAACTCAAGCTTTGATGGCAAGTGGTCCGTCTTCATCTTCTAGACCAAGGGTAGGCAAGATAAAAAAGAGGACCAAAGGCCATAAGCAATAAAACTCAATTTGTTGTTGCAAGGGCAATGGTAAGATGAGGAATGCTTGTTGTGTCAAGGAAAATCCAAAGAGGAAGTGCTTAAGCTGCGGTGAGAGAGGACAATGGAGGTTTTGCGGTTCCAACCCCAAAAGGGACGGGAAAGAAAGGTAATTCTCACGCACTAGTTGTTGAAACTTGTTTAGCGGGCGATACTTCTCATTCGTGGGTGGTTGATACGAGATCCACTAATCATGTTGGCTTCACGGGTTCAAAATGATCCAAGCAACTTAGTGGGAGTGAGATCCTCATCACACCGGGTGTCGTTATTTAAAGTAGAAGTCATTGCAATGCTACGTAAGTGGCGAGATATTGCAATACTACGATAGTAACGATTATTGCAATACTACACGCAAGTAAAGAGACATTGCAATACTACATGAGTAAGTAGTTAAAAGAATGGGAGAAGTGCACCTATTTTTGAAGATAAAGTTTTTTTTGAGATTATCTTTATGTTCCCGGTTTTAGAAAGAATTCACTTTCGGTTTCTAAAATTCGATTAAAGGACACTAAGTTTCTTCTAATAAGAATGACATCATTTTTTAAATGATGAGTGTATTCTATTATGAGGACATTGATGGAAAATCTCTATAAAATTAGCTGTGCACACCACTCACTTAAATGCATCCTATAACACATCAACTATTTCCAACAAAAAAAAGCGTGAGCGAGAGACACTTCTTTTGGCATCTAAGATTAGGTCATATAAATTCAAAGAGGATCCAAAGGTTGGTGAAAGATGGTTCTTTGGAGGCGTCTCAAGTTGAACAAATTCAACATGCGAATCATGTTTGGAGGGTAAAAAAATGACCAAGAGGGCAATTGGAGCCAAGGGAATAGAGCCAAAGAAGTGTTAGAGATCGTTCACACAGATGTATGTGGTCCAATTTCAACCAAAGCAAGAGGAGGTTATGAGTATTTTTATTGATGATTACTCAAGGTACGGTTACATTTTCCTTATGAAGCATAAATCTGAGACCTTTGAGAAATTCAAAGAATTTAAGGCTCAAACAGAGAATCATAGGGAAAAACGTATCAAGTCTCTACGATCTGATCGTGGAGGCGAATACCTCAGCGATGAGTTTTTGAACTACTTATCTGATGAAGGGATTGTATCCCAGCTCACTGCACCCGGAACCCCTCGACAAAACGGGGTTGCAGAGCGAAGAAACATAATTCTTTTGGAAATGGTTAGATCAATGATGAGTTATGCGGATCTTCCCGAGTCGTTCGGGGGACATGCCTTGGAAACAACGACTTATTCTGAACTTGGTGCTATCCAAATCGGTTCCCAAAACTCCCAAAGAATTGTGGACCGGGCGCAAGCATAGTATGATACACATGAGAATTTGGGGGTGTCCGGCCTAAGTGTTGGACAAGGAAGCTGGTAAATTGGATCCTTGATCAAAATTAAGGCTGTTTTGTAGGATACCCCGAGGGAACAAAAGGGTGTATGTTCTATAGTCCCGAAGATCAAAAGGTGGTCATCAGCACTCATTTTAGATTTTTGGAAGAAGACTATATGAACCAAAGAAAACCCCAGTGAGATTACCTTAAATGAGCTTAGAGGGCAAACCTCAAAGGCCAATTGTCTTAGATGATATACCAAACAATACGTTTTCACAACCGAGACCTCGTCAGTAGTGGGAGGGTTGTTAGACGACCCGAGAGATTCATGAGAATAGGAGAGTCCTCGGACTTGATTCTGGACAAGACGAATCGGACCCATGGACATATGACGAGGCACTCCAAGATAAGGATCAGATTCTTGGCAAACAAAGAATGAAAGTTTAAATGGGTTCTATGTTTCATAATAGAGTGTGGGAGCAAGTCGAACCACTTAATGGGGTCAAACCCATTGGATGCAAGTGGGTATATAAGAGGAAAAGAGGACCGGACGGGAAGGTTGAAACCTTTAAAGCAAGACTAGTGGCGAAAGGTTATACTCAGAAAGAAGGGATCGATTATGAGGAAACTTTTTCGCCTGTAGCCATGCTTAAGTCCATTCGTATTCTCTTATCGATTGCTGCGCATTTCGACTTTGAAATTTGGCAAATGGATGTCAAGACAGCTTTCCTTAACGGAAGTCTTGATGAAGAGATCTATATGCAACAACCCCAAGGTTTCATTGAAACAGGCCAAGAACAACTTGTTTGTAAGCTCAAGAGGTCCATTTACGGACTCAAACAGGCATCCAGAGCTTGGAACCAAAGTTTTGATCATGTAATAAAGTCTTGTGGGTTTGATCAAAACGAGTTTGAATGTTGTGTGTATAAAAAGCGTGTCGGAACTGCATTGGTATTCTTAGTACTGTACGTAGATGACATTGTGATCATCGGGAACGATGTGAAAGTGTGATCAGACGTAAGGGCATGTTTTTCAAAACAGTTTGATATGAAAGACTTAGGGAAAGCCGGACACATCCTTGGGATCAAGATCACTCGAGATCGCAAGAAAAGGATGATCGGGTTATCGCAAGTTTCATACATAGACATTGTCTTGAAACGCTTCAGCATGCAAGATTCCACGAAAGGATTCGTACCTTTCAGACTTGGAATCCATCTATCCAAGAAAATGTCCCCTAAGACGCAAAAGGATATAGATGACATGAAAGGCATTCCTTGTGCTTCGGCTGTTGGAAACCTTATGTATGCAATGTTGTGTACGAGACTGGATATCTGCTTTGCCGTAGGCATGGTAGCAAGATATCAAAGTAACCCAAGGAAAGCGCATTGGACGACAGTTAAAAACATTCTGAAGTGTCTGAAAAGAACTCGGGATAGAATGTTGATTTATCAGTCAGATACTCCAATCCCCATCGGCAACACGGACTCGGATTTCCAATCAGATTTAAATTCCATAAATTATCTGCCTCAGTTAGTGTGTTTCCATTTGGGAAGTGTAGCCATCAAATGGACGAGTGTGAAGCAGAAATGCATCACTGACTCAACCATGGAAGTCGGGTAAGTAGTCGCTTAGAAGTTGAAAGAACCGATTGGGCTCTAGATCTTCTTAGTAGACTTGGATGGTGTTCTGAATTTATCTAGCAATATCTGCTAGGTGCAGTTGCAAATTCAAGAGAACCAAGAGTCCACGAGTCAAACAAACACATTAAAGGAAAGACATCTTATACGAGAAATCGTTAAGAGAGGAGATATAGATGTGGCAAAGATAGCGTCCCGAGACGACCCTAGCAGATCCATTCACAAAGCGTGCGCCTCTGAATACATTCGAGAGACATGTGAGTGGAATGGGTGTCAACACCGTTGCCAATCTGCTTTGAGTATAAGTGGGAGAAATTATTAGGTTCGTGTAGGTGACATTAGATGTCACGGACTACGCGAGAATTGTTGTAGTATACTTAAAAGCAGACTTTGAGTATAAGCGGGAGATTGTTGGGATTATACTGAAAAGTATGCTTTTTACTTTGTATAATCTAAAACTGAATTTCGGACTTATTTCTTGAAATAAATTGTTTATCGATGCTTTAAATGTGATTGAATGTTACATATATTTTCTTTGATAACTGTTCAATAATTCGTACATGTTACATCAGTAGTTAATTTAGTGATACCGGATCACGAAGATTAAATTAATGAGTCCTTGTAACTATAAGTACGCCATTCACGACCTAGATGGAAATGAACAACCATCGCGAAAGGTTGAGGTGTAAAGGCTCAGATTGGTTTGTCTTGACCAAGAGATTACACTAGTGCATGATCGATAATTTGAATAGGACCTACAAGAGGATAAATTCTTGGCCCGAACAAGGAAGAATTAGACCTCGTGGTTCGTTGTTTCTTAACCTTCGTCCCTTAAATAGGATCACGTGGGATTGGTAACTATTGCTTTGACTTATCATGGGTAGCGAATCAGAGAGATTCAATACTTTTTATCTTGGGCAATATTATTGGTCACATGTGATTGCTAAGATTTAATACGAAGAATCGTGTGCAAAAGCACGCTTGTTTGATTTGCCCCTTGGGAGGTTCATAAGTTTTATCATACCAAATCTTGCAAGTGGAATTAGTTTTAGGTATGGATAATAATGTTGAACCGATTTCTCGACCAAGCCAAAAGATATTAATTAACGGAAAGCTATTTGGTGGCTTGAATTAATTAATGGGCTAGATAATCTTAAACACGGAAATAATGACCCAAGAGCCATATTGACTATAATTTGGGTTAAGATGGATAGTGCAATATTAATTATGTAGTGGGATTAATTAATATTTATGGGCTTGAATTATATTGTGGCTCAATATTAGATATTCAAAGTCCATTAGAAGGTCCAATCTTAATTCTCCTAAAGGCCCCCTGAGTAGCCCAACAAATAGTCCAATAACTGAAAAGGTGATTAAAATAAAATAAATATTGTTGCTTAATTTTCCTCTAAATTTTGAAATTTATGGAAAAGAGGAGAAAGATTTTCTTTGAATTTTGTTATGGAATGAAGATATGTATTCTTGGAATACAAGATTATCTCATTAAATTCAAGAAATCTCCCACTTGGTTATTCATAAGGGATATTCGAAATTTTTGAAAATTAAAGGGCAAGAAAGATTTTCTTGATTTTCTTGAAAAGAAATTATGGAAGATATGTATTTCTTGAAATACAAGAATATCTCATAAATTCAAGAAGATCCAAATCTTGGATTCTTGACATCCTTAATTTTGAAAATCATCTATTATAGAGGAGGTGGGATTTTTTGTGGAATATTTTAATTATGGGAAAAAAAAATATAGGGATATATTCAAGATTTCTTGGTGACCAAGAAAAGTCTTTTCCCACATTGATTTTTCACTAGAAATTTCGACCACCCCCTCTTATAAATAGGGGATGATTAGTTCATTCCCAAGTACAATTCCATGTCTTTGGAAATATTAGCAAATCCACATATGTGGTGCAACAAAGTTTTTTTTTTCCTTTTGTTAATTGTTCATGAGTATCCTTCCACCGGATTGTCGAGCAAGGGCTAAGGGAATACTTGGGAAGTCCTTTTGGTTAGTCCGTCCACCAAAGCCTTTGCCATCCGAGAGAATGCGTTCACGTAAACCCGTAGATTTTCGTGTCGTGAGAGGTTTTACGTGGCTTTTTTATATGCATGATATGTTGTTGCAATTATTATTTGAATTAATATAGGATTAATTCATGCTAGTAATAATTAATGAATTAAATTTGTATTTAAATATTCACCCCGAATAGATCTGTGCAAATCATTCCCCAACAACTGGTATCGAGCCCACGGTTTGAGACTCAATTTTTTAAATTGTAATTTAATTCGTGGACATTAATTTTGAAATTGGATAGTAGAAACTGTTAGATCATTTTGCGGTATCCAATTGTCATGGATTTTAATGTGTTTATTTATGCATGCATATAAATTGTGGTTTTAATTCATTTCGTTCGGATTTGTTTTGCCTCGTGAGAAAATCCACGAGTAGACTAGGATTTGTTTGATTTGATCAATGTAATAGACTAGTCTAGATCTAGGTTTATTTATTTTTTGTAAATAAATTGTAACCGGATCGGAACGAAGAGACGAAGAATTAAAGGATAAAATCGTAGCAAGGCGAAGCGGGCGTGGGCGCTGCTGGCACGACGGGCGCAGGCGCAGGCGAGGTCGGGTCGGTTGAGCGAACGCGAAAAAAACAAGAGATAGAAGACGAAGGAATAAAGCGCGAGACGAGGTACCGCGGCCAAGATCGGGCTGCCGACGGGCGGGCATGACGTGGGCATGCGAGGGACCCGGATCGCCGAGGTCGTGGGCGAGGGTCGCCGAGAAGCTGTCTAGCAATAAGCGGCCGGGCGGACGTGCATCCATTGCATGAAGCCGCTTGGCGTATGGCGTTCGAGACGAAGTATTTTTCGAGACAAACGAGTGGGAGAAATTCGAGACGTGTTTCTTCAAAATCAAGCCAAGAAAAATCAAACCATGACAATTGGATAATTTGTGCCCAATATGTTTTTTTTTCTGTTTTGCTTGATTTATTTGTGCTATCTTATGCTTTATTTAATTTGTTTAAATGTGTTTGCATGAGGGTTGCCAAATGGAAAAATCTCACCTTCAAAATTACTAAGTATGCTTAAACAATTAATTCACAATTTTATTCCGGATAATAAAATTGAATTAATTTTGACCTCCATGATTTATTTATTTGTGAATTCTTTTTGAGAAATTCCCCCAACGGGACGGTCAAAAGATAGCTTTCACATGAATGAATTCCAAACGGATGATTGTGGGTTATTACTAGTGGCGACGATGACCCTCCCAACGAGGCTCGAACAAGACAAACCAATCTGAGCCTTACACTACAACCTTTCACGATGGATTGTTCATTTCCATCTAGGTCGTGAATGGTGTACTTTTAGTTACAAGGAACTGTTAATTTAATCTTCTGTGATCTTGGTATCACTAAATTAACTACAATGTAACACGTACTTATTTAATGAACAGTTATGCAGTAAATATATGTAACATTCAATCATATTTAAAGCAACAGTGATAAACAATTTATTTCAGTAAATAAGTTCGAAATTCAGTTAGTCTGATTATACAAAGTAAAAGCATACTTTCCAGTATAATCCCAACAATCTCCCACTTATACTCAAAGTCTGCTTTTAAGTATACATCAGCATGTCTCGTGTAGTACATGACAACTAATGCCATCTACACGAACCTAATAATGTCTCCCACTTATACTCAAAGCAGATTGGCAACGGTTTTGACACCCATTCCTTTCACATGTCTCTTGAATGTATTCAGAGGCGACCACTTTGTGAATGGATCACCAGGTTGTCTTCGACGCGATCTTTGCCACCTCTATATCTCTCTCTTAACGATGTATCGTATAAGATGGTATTCCCTTTCAATGTGTTTTTTGGCCTTGTGGGCTCTTGGTTCCCTTTGAATTTGCAATCGCTTCCCGGCATTGTCACAATAAACAAATGATTCTGGGCCGGGCAAATTCGAACCACATCCAAGTCCACTAGGAAGTTCTTGAGCCAAAACCGCTTACGCCGCCTCGCAATTCGCTACATATCCGCTTCCATGGTAGAATTTATGACGATTTTTTTGCTTAACGCTTCTCCACGTCATGGCTCCTCCCCCCAAGCAAAACACACTACCGGAGGTAGATTTTCTGGAATCTATGTCTGATTGGAAATCCGAGTCCGTGTAGCCGATGGGGATTAGACAATTTGACTGATAAACCAACATTTTATCTCGAGTTCTTTTCAGATACTTCAGAATGTTTTTAACAGCCGTCCAATGTTCCTTCCCCGGGTTACTCTGATATCTTGCCACCAAGCCAACGGCAAAGCAGATATCCGGTCTCGTACACAACATTGCATACATAAGGCTTCCGACAGCCGAAGCATAAGGAATGCCTCTCATGTCATCTATCTTCTTTTGTGTCTTAGGGCACATTTTCTTGGATAGATGGATTCCATGCCCGAAAAAGGTGAAGCCTTTCTTGGAATCCTGCATGTTGAATCGTTTCAAGACAGTGTCTATGTATGAAGCTTGCGATAAGCCTATCATCCTTTTCTTGCGATCTCGAGTGATCTTGATCCCAAGGATGTGCCCGCCTTCCCCTAAGTCCTTCATATCAAACTGTTTTGAAAGCCATGCCCTTACGTCTGATAACACCTTTACATCATTTCCGATGAGCAGAATGTCATCTACGTACAGTACTAAGAATACCAATGCAGTTCCGACATGCTTTTTATACACACAACTCTTAAACTCATTTTGATCAAACCCGTAAGACTTTATAACATGATCAAAACATTGGTTCCAAGCTCTGGATGCCTGTTTGAGTCCGTAAATGGACTTCATGAGCTTACAAACAAGGTGTTCTTGGCCCTTTTCAATGAAGCCTTGGGGTTGTTGCATATAGATTTCCACATCAAGACTTCCGTTAAGGAAAGTTGTCTTGACATCCATTTGCCAGATTTCATAATCGAGATGCGCAGCTATCGACAAGAGAATCCGAATGGACTTGAGCATTGCTACAGGTGAGAAGGTTTCCTCATAGTCGATCCCTTCTTTCTGAGTATAACCTTTCGCCACAAGCCTTGTCTTGAAGGTTTCCACCTTCCCGTCCGGTCCCCTCTTTCTCTTGTATACCCACTTGCAACCAATAGGTTTGACCCCATTAAGTGGTTCGACTAGCTCCCACACTCTGTTATGATCCATAGACCCCATTTTTGTTTTCATTGACTTTTGCCAAGAAATCGCATCCTTACCTTGGATTGCCTCATCGTATGTCCATGGGTCTGATTCATCTTGTCCGGGAATCAAGTCCGAGGACTCTCCTATCCCCATGAATCTCTCTGGCTGTCTCACAACCCTCCCACTACGACGAGGCTCCGGTTGTGAAAGTGTGTCGTTTGGTATATCATCTTGTACAGTTGGCAATGAGGTTAGCCCCCTTAGCTCACTTAAGGTAATCTCACTTCTGGGTCTTCTTTATTTCATATAGTCTTCCTCCAAAAATCTAAAGTGGGTGCTTATGATCACCTTTTGATCTTTGGGACCATAAAACATACACCTTTTTGTTCCCTCGGGGTATCCTATAAACAGCCTTAATTCTGATCGAGGATCCAATTTCCCGGCTTCCTTGTCCAACACGTAGGCCGGACAACCCCAAATTCTCATGTGTCTCATACTAGGCTTGCGCCCGGTCCACAATTCTTTGAGAGTTTTGGGAACCGATTTGGATGGCAACAAGTTCAGAATGTAAGCCGCTATTTCCAAGGCATAACCCCAGAACAACTTGGGAAGATCCGCATAACACATCATTGATCTAACCATTTCCAAAAGAGTTATGTTTCTTCGCTCTGCAACCCCGTTTTGTTGAGGGGTTCCGGGTGCAGTCAGCTGGGATACAATCCCTTCATCCGACAAGTAGTTCAAAAACTCATCGCTGAGGTACTCGCCTCCACGATCGGATCGTAGAAACTTGATACGTTTTTCCCTATGATTCTCTGCTTGAGCCTTAAATTATTTGAATTTCTCAAAGGTCTCAGATTTATGCTTCATAAGGAAAATATAATCGTACCTCGAGTAGTCATCAATAAAAGTGACAAAATACTCGTAACCTCCTCTTGCCATGGTTGACATTGGACCACATACGTCTGTGTGAACGATTTCTAACACTTCTTTGGCTCTATTCCCCTTGGCTCTGAATGCCCTCTTGGTCATTTTACCCTCCAAACATGATTCGCAGGTTGGAATCGGTTCAACTTGGAGAGACTCCAGTGGACCGTCTTTCACCAACCTTTGGATCCTCTTTGGATTAATATGTCCCAATCTTAGATGCCATAAAAGTATTTCGTTCACGTCTGATGAATGTTTTCTTTTATCGGAAACAGTTGATGTGTTAT
Organism: Stenogyne calaminthoides; assembly: GCA_037126765.1. NCBI lineage: Eukaryota > Viridiplantae > Streptophyta > Magnoliopsida > Lamiales > Lamiaceae > Stenogyne > Stenogyne calaminthoides. Next base: position 10,461,829 of record JBBCBC010000008.1, on the reverse strand, counting down.
AGGATGCATTTCGTGAGTGATGTGCACAATTAATTGTATAGAGATTACTTGACCAATGTCCCATAACAGATACACTCATCATTTGAAGAAATGATGTCATTCTTATTAGAAGAAACTAAGTATCCGTTAATCGAATTTTAGAAACTGAAAGTGAATTCTTTCTAAAATTGGGAACATAAAGATAATCTAAAAAAAAAACTTCATCTTTAAAAGACAGGTGCACTTCTCCCACTGCTTTAACCACTACTCATGTAGCACTACAATATATGCTACTTGTGTAGCATTGCAATAACCGTTACTATTGTAGCATTGCAATATCTGCCATTTACGTAGCATTGCAATAACCGCTACTTTCGTAACATCGCCCAGTGTGATGAGGATCTCACTCCCACTAAGTTGCCGGATCAGTTTGAACCCGTAAAGCAAACATGATTAGTGGATCTCGTATCAACCACCCACGAATGAGAAGTATACGCCGCTAAACAAGTTTCAACAACTAGTGCGTGAGAATTACCTTTCTTTCCATCCCTTTTGGGGTTGGAACAGGCAAACCTCCATTGTCCTCTTTCACCGCAGCTTAAGCAGTTCCTCTTTGGATTTTCCTTGACACCACAAGCATTCCTCATCTTACCATTGCCCTTGGCAACAGTTGAGTTTTATTGCTTATGGCTTTTTGGTCCTCTTTTTTTTCTTGCCTTCCCTTGGCCTAGAAAATGAAGACTTACCACTTGCCGTTAAAGCTTGAGTTTAGTGCCCCATCAACATCTCTGCCGAGACCAAAGTTTGCAACAAATCAGCTAGCGAGGCCAAAATGCTAAATACCAAATTCATCTGAGTCTCCAGATTGTAATCTGCACTCAGAACCTCAAGTTTGTTCAGATGGGCCATCAATTTTGAGGACGTAATCCCTTACGGGTTTGTCCTCCACCATTTTCAGCGACGACATCTCTCGCAAGGTGATCTGATGGGTCCCGCATTTTTGACCCGTCAGTTGGCTCATTTGATTTTGGTGTGTCAAGAATCCACTTGTGCTTTTGTGCAGTTAGGACAATTATAATTTTTCATTTCCAATCAATATAGTTTCCATACATATTGTATTGACTTTAAGTATATTAACAGTGGATTAAAAGGTTGCGACATGCTGAACTGAAATAAATAATAATATGCATACGCACAAATATATCACAAGGTTCGATCACATGTTTCATATTAAAATCTCCAAAAAATATGAGCATGCATCAGCCAACATCTCGAAACACTTTAAATAAGCCACGTGGGGTGGGTCATTATTTAAACACATTCAAGCAGGTTACAAACAAGAACAGTTACAAACCTTTAATATCCAGATTAATAGTTGGCTCCCACTTGACCAATATAAAATTGACAGGGACTTCGGGGAAGTATATGCATATCAATTTTATACCTAAGTAATAACCATGATTAAATACAGAATTATTATTTCGCTTTGAACGAGCCTCGTGGGGAGGTTCATCGTCGCCACTAGTAATAATCCACAATCATCCGTTAGGAATTTATTCATGTGAAAGCTATCTTTTGACCGTCCCATGGGGGGAATTTCTCCAAAAGAATTCACAAATAAATAAATCATGGAGGTCAATAATTAATTCAATTTTATTATCCGGAATAAAATTGTCAATTAATTGTTTAAACATACTTAGTAATTTTCGAAAGTGAGATTATTCAAAACATTTTCTCATGCATCGCAAATTTAAACACAATTTAAATAAGCATAAATAATGCATAAACATCAAGACAAAAATTAAACATATTGGGCACATTTATCCAACTGTCACGGTTAATTTTGTCATGTCTTGATCTTGAGAAATCGTCTTCATAGCCTTCATCGTCCTCTCGAAAAGCTCCCACTTGACCGTTTAAAAAAAAATGCCTTGTCAAGACACGTCATCGACCCATTTCATGGTCGAGTGTCTTCCCTAGCACTGCCCTGGTCGAACGGAATGGCACCCGTGACGCCCGCCGGCGCGCCCGCACGCCGTCCACGCCCGCTTCTGGCGGCGTCGCCGCACGTCGCCCTGCGCGCGCCCCTGGCGATGTCGCCCAGCCCGTCGCCGCGTCGCCCGCGTCCGCTCGCCCGCCAGCGTCCGCGTTACACTAGGCGTCGCCCGTCGTCGCTTTCGCCTAAATTTTATCTGCTCCCCGCCTAAGCCTGCATCGCCGTCGGATCCGCATCGCTCGGCCCCTCGGCCTGCGCCCTACGCCCGTCTTGCATCCACAAGCATCGCGTCAAGCGTGCCTCCCTTAAAGACGTTCGGCGTGATGCACATCGCTACGCCCGGTTTCGGATCCCGTCTTTTAATTCTTCGTCTCCGCCTCCGTTTCCGATCGGTTACAATTTATTTACAAAATAAATAAACATGGATCTAGACTAGTCTGTTACGTTGATCAAATCAAATAAATACTAATCTACTCGTGGATTTTCTCACGAGGCAAAACGAATCCGAACGAATCGAATTAAAAAAAACACAATTTATATGCATGCATAAATTAAACACATTAAATTCCACGACAATTGGATACCTGCAAAAAAGATCTAGCAATTCTACTATCTAATTTCAAAATTTAATGACAGCGAATTTAATTACAATTTAAAATTCAGAGCTCGAAACCGAGGCTTTGATACCAGTTGTTGGGGAATAATTTACCTGGATCTATTCGGGATGAATATTTAAATACAAATTTAATTCTAACAATTATTACTAGCATGAATTAACCCATATTAATTCAAATAATAATTTCAACAACAAATCATGCATATAAACAATTCACGTAAATCCTACGCATGCGGAATTACTACGAGTTTACGTGAACGTACCTCTTGGAATGGCAATGGTCTTGTATGTGAAAACACACCAAAAGTCCTTCCCAAGTATTCCCACGTCCTTGCTCGACAATCCGGTGGAAGGATACTCGCAAACAATTAACAAAAGGAAAAAATAAACTTTGTTGCACCACTTTTGTGGATTTGCTAATTTTTCCAGCACATGGAATTGCACTTGGGAATGAAAGAATCATCCCCTATTTATAGATGGGTGATGGGTGATGGGCGATTTTTGGGGTAGAAAAACAATGTGGGAAAATCTTTTCTTGATCTCCAAGAAATCTTGAATATATCTCCTATATCCTTTTCCCCATAATTAAAATATTCCACAAAAATCTCACCTCATCAAGTTATGGATTTTTCGAAAATATTGGGTCAAGATTCCAAGATTTGGATCTTCTTGAATTTATGAGATATTCTTGTACTTCAAGAAATACATATCTTCCATAATATATTTTCAAGAAAATCAAGAAAATCTTTCTTGCCCTTTATTCTTCAAAAATTGCGAAACACACTATATGAATAACCAAGTGGGAGATTTCTTGAATTTAATGAGATAATCTTGTATTCTAAGAATACATATCTTCATTCCATAACAAAATTCAAAGAAAATCTTTCTCCCCTTTTATCCATAAATTTCAAAAATTACAAGGAAAAATAGGCAACAAATTTATTTTATTTTTAAACACATTTTTCAGTTATTGGACTTTATTTTGGGCTACTTGGGGGTCCTTTAGGAGAATTAAGATTGAACCTTCCAATGGATCTTGAATTATCAATATTGAGCCACAATATTATTCAAGCCCATAAATATTAATTAATCCCACTACATAATTAATATTGCACTATCCATCTTAACCCATATTACAATTAATATGGCTCCCGATTATTAGTTCCCGTGTTTAAGATTATCTAGCCCATTAATTAATTCAAGCCATTGAAATAGCTTTCCATTAATTAGTATAGTTTATCCTTGGTAAAGGAACGGTTCAACATTATTATCCATACCGAAAACTAGTTCCACTTGCAAGATTTGGTATGATAAACCTTATGAACCTCCCAAGGGGGCAAATCGAACAAGCGTACTTGCACACGATTCTCCGTATTAAATCTTAGCAATCGCATGTGACCAATAATATTGCCCAAGATATAGGGTATTGAATCTCACTGATTCTCTTCCCATAATAAGTCAAAGCAATAGTTACTAACCACACGCAATCCTATTTAAGGGACGAAGATTAAGAAACAACTAACCACTGAGGTCTAATTCTTCCTAGTTCAGTTCTGAAGAATTTATCCTCCTGTAGGTCCTCTTCAATGCATCAGTCATGCACTAGTGTAATCTTTTGGTCAAGACAAACCAATCTGAGCCTTACACTACAACCTTTCATGATGGATTGTTCATTTCCATCTAGGTCGTGAATGGTGTACTTTTAGTTACAAGGAACTGTTAATTTAATCTTCTGTGATCTTGGTATCACTAAATTAACTACAATGTAACACGTACTTATTTAATGAACAGTTATGCAGTAAATATATGTAACATTCAATCATATTTAAAGCAACGGTGATAAACAATTTATTTCAGTAAATAAGTCTGAAATTCAGTTAGTCTGATTATACAAAGTAAAAGCATACTTTCCAGTATAATCCCAACAACGAGCTCCGTCGTATAAGCATTTATCAAATCTTTCAATGTATGCTCGATCTGACTCTCCCTTGAGTTGGGAAAAATGTGCTAACCGTTGCTTTGGGGCCTGGCGAGCACACATAGATGAGAAATGGGACAAGAATCTATGTCCCAGCTGGGTAAAAGACGTGATGGACGCGGCGGGCAGAGTAGAAAACCACCTATGTGCCCGATCGCCCAAAGTTGCGTCGGTGGCGCCCATGGCGATCATAAAATCCGAGTATTTGCTGAGGTGAACATGTGGGTCAGACTTAGCATCGAACATAGGGATTTGTGGTCGGTTCTTTGCCACCTTTTCTAGTACTTCGGCTGCCATGATCGCCGATGTTAGTGGTAAGCACGACATCATGCCCGCCAGCGGGAGTCCCTTCGTCGCAGCCAGATCGGCCTGTAAGCCCTCAATTGCTTTCTGTATTTCTGCAAATTTCGTGGAACTGACAGACTTGGATCTAGGTTGGGTCCCATCATGAGGACCCGGGGGGTCAGGCTCATGATGGGGTAGTCCCCCTTTCCGTGTGTGTCCATGACTACCCAATCGATGATGGGTTGACAACCTAGTTCCAACTAATTTCTCCTGCTCCTGTCGCCTTTCGGGGTGGTGGCAATCATAAGGAGCTGAAGGGGCCGACATGTTCATCGGTTGTTCCCTCCTGGGATCCTGACGCCTATGATCGCCGATTCGGTCTTTAACAGAGATCCTCAAACATCCAAACGCCGATTGTCTGGACCCTTGAGGTTGCTCGTCGTCCAATATATCAACAACCTTTTTGTTGGCCTGCTTCCGCGCAGCTTTCCTCTTAACTTGCTCGCTATCAAGTGTGTGCGAGTGTCGATCATCATCATCTTGAACTTTCAATTTGGCCAACTCTTTTTGGCCCTATTTTTCTGTGCTCGCAGCAAGAAAGTGATGGCCTTTGTAGTGGCCATCGGATCGTTAGCGATATCTTCAAGATTGATGGTTTCTGCTATCTGATTTTCATGGGGCTGATGCTGAGCCTCTTTTTGAGCGTGAGGTCGGCTCTGTCCCGACCTGTCTATCTGAGTATTCCTAGATTGAGGCATTATATTTCTTTTTTCTACCTCGGTTTTTTTGGATTATGTTTGGATTGGTTATGAGTGTGTTCAATGGACCCTCATTCTAGCGCCAATTGTTGCAAGTCGTATTACGTGGAAATATGATGTGGCGTTTGTATGTGATAACTTACAAACAAAATTACAACGTGTACGACGTTATATTATATAACCAGGGATTGTTGACCCAGTTCGTCATAAATGACTACCTCTGGGGGCATACCAAGCCAGGATTATGTTATTCATGACTTGGAAGAATTGTGTCGAGCACAATTTACTATCTTTGAATACAATGGTTATTTGGGAGAGTGAGATAATACTAGGGTCATCTCAGCGAATTTTTCGTGAACCTTTCTATCGCTCTTTTTGGACCTATTTATAGCACTTTGGATGAGCTGGTGGTGTCCTAGCTAGCTCGAGCTGGCGATTTCGTACCATGCAAACTTATGTGGGACTGCCACATTTTCTAGCTTACCTCCCTGATCGACATCTGTCTTTACATGTTTATGAAGTATTTTACTTGTCACCTCTTTAGGATTAATCGACCAGGTGGTCGTCTAGGTGCCATCATGTAGTTGTTTCTGACAAACCCTTTTGTTCGCCTTGGGAATCATATCTCATACATGCTCGCCCTAAAGGGGCGAGCATGTTTTCCTCCACTCTTAACCCTGCTCGTTCACTTGTGCTCGTCTCTATCTACACTGAATGGTTTAGGGGATAACTCTAGACGAGCATACCAATTATCCATAGTGCTCGCTGAATGGGCAAACACGAGTAAAGCCGTTGTGGCGACCATGACCACTTGGTACATACCTATTTGGCGGTCGAATGGCTGTAAAATTGACTTATCGGTACACGTGTCCGTCTGATGTGTAAGGCCTAATATGGGGCCCAATACCGATCACAACAATATATATATATAAATAGTGAATGAATACAAGGGGTACTCAAATCCTTACAAGATGAAAGGAAAAAGAATAACGGACCAAGAAAAAAAACGGAATAAAGAGTAACTATCTCATAGAGTTCATCGCACCATAGGAAAAGGAAGGATTTGCTAACCAGACCAAGATATTAGCATTATATCTTGCTTTACGGTGAATTGAGATCGATGTTGTTTGAATTTAATCACCAAAGCGAAATTAGAAGAAAATTGGAGCGTGGACTTAATGAGTCACTAAAGGCCTCAGAACGTAAACAAATACGCGAGAGTAATAAACCATTAATTCAAGTTTTAAATTTCAAAAAATGAAATTGTAATGCGATGTTGGTTTGCTTGTTGTAGTCGTTTACATCCTAGCAACCAATGCAAGTTCAAGGTGCAAAAAATTGTCACTCTCTCTGCGCACACGTGTGAAGGGTGGAGGGGCATAACCCCATAACAATTTACAAGCTACAAGTGAATTTTTCCTTATAAACTCTTGAAAATTAATTTCTCATGCACCAAAACTCCAAAATTGACGAATGATATATTGAATTGAACTCTTCAAGAGCACGTTTTCCAACATCTAATTGGGTCATAAAAAGAGTAATTGGATTGAATGTGAGTTGATTTATATGAATTTTAAATCTATAAAAATTTGCATAAAAATGTTGGTGCAAAATCTAATGTTATATATCTAAAAAATTATGATTTTACACATTTAATTTGGAGGCGGGTTATATAATTCTGCAACAATAATTTAAAACTACGTGGGTTACTTTTTGTTGTTTATCTTTGAAATTGTAGCAAACGAAATTGAATCAATGATCGGTACGTAGCTACGAGTACCTAACCATTAGCAGTGCTGATTAAAAAAAAAAACACTGATTGCTACTTAAATGATTTCTTTTTGCAATTTTGAAATTTTTAAACATTTAATAAATTGCTTACGTGATAAGTTCAACGAAACACTTTGGAAGTGAAGGAAGAACGTTTAATTTTTTACTTCTTGACTGAAACAATTTAAAATTGTTCATTGCGTTGTGCTATAAATAAGACCATATATATATACTCTTACAAGGATGGACTTTTTAGTAATACTACGGCGAACTAACTGAATAGTGTAACTCACGTAATTTTGACCAAATACTACAAAAAAGACGGGTTTTAACGACGGTTTTAGCGAAGGAAAAAACCGCCGCTAACGACATTAGCGACGGTTTTGGCGACGAAAAAAAATTCGTCGTTGAATCGAGGGTCGCTAACCATAGTGACGGTTTTTTTATGACCGTCGCTACTTAACCGTCGCTGATTAGCGACGAATTAGCGAAGTTTTTTTTTTTTTTTAAATTAATATTTTTTTTATTATATCCGTCGCTGAAGCGTGAATTTACGAAAAAAAAAAAGGCTCATAGTGGTTCGAACCCGAGCCCAGGGGGCGCCCGGGTGGACACCGAACTACCCGAGCCACAGACCATCTCGAACCTAACCACCAAGCATTTCATATATAAGCCATCAAGTCTCCCAATTAAATGAGGCAAATTTTTGCTCCCAATGGGGACTGAACACGGGACCTATGGGCGCCTGAGCGGAGATCAAACCGTTCGGACAATTGTTTTCTTGCGTTTACTTAATGAAATTAATTCTATAAGTCCTAAAATATTTTATTTTTTTCAATTTTTTTAAAAGCCTTTATTTCAATTATCTAACTTAATGATTTAACCACATTTTAACATAATAATTATAATTTTTATTTATTTATAAATTTAAATTAAATTGTATTATATTAAAATTATATTTTTTTATTTATTTTTAATTCATTTTTTACACTTTTTTTTTTATTTCATTTAACTATCTAATAATCTTTAAAATAATAATTATATATTTTTTTTACTTTATAAATTATAAATAAATTATTATATTATTTTAAAATTGTATATGTCCTAAAAATTCATTTTTTTAAAACAAATATTACCTTCTATTAAAAAAAGTATTACTCCCTCCGTCCCATATCAGTTTTTCACAGTTGACTTTTAAAATGATAAAGTGATTTTTAAGGAGGGGTATGATAGATGAGTCTCTCATCTATTTTATCATTTTAATTACTAATACAAAACTCGCTCGCAAAAACGCGTGTAAAAGTCAACTGTGAAAAACTGATATGGGACGGAGGTAGTACTTTCTATTTAAACAAGTAATATTTTTCATTTAAACAAGTACTATTTTTCATTTAAACAAGTAATACTTTCTATTTAAACAAGTAATACTTTTAATTTAAACAAGTAATACTTTTAATTTAAACAAGTAATACTTTTCATTTAACCAAGTACTACTTTTCTATTTAAACAAGTAATACTTTTCTATTTAAACAAGTAATACTTTTCATTTAAACAAGTAATATTTTTCATTTAAACAAGCACTACTTTTCTATTTAAACAACTACTACTATTCTACTTAAACAAGTAATGCTTTTCATTTAACAAGTAATACTTTTCATTTAAAAAAGTAATGCCTTTCATTTAAATAAATAATACCTTTCATTTAAACAAGTACTACTTTTCTATTTAAACAAGTACTACTTTTTATTTAAGCAAGTGATACTTTCTATTTAAACAAGTACTACTTTTCATTTAAACAAGTACTACTTTTCATTTTAACAAGTACTACTTCTCATTTAAACAACTAATACCTTTCATTTAAATAAATAATACTTTTCATTTAAACAAGTACTACTTTTCATTTAAATAAGTACTACTTTTCTATTTAAACAAGTACTACTTTTCTATTTAAACAAGTAATACTTTTCATTTAACAAGTAATACTTTTCATTTAAACAAGTACTACTTTTCTATTTAAACAAGTACTACTTGTAATACTTTTCATTTAAACAAGTACTACTTTTCTATTTAAACAAGTACTACTTTCTATTTATACAAGTAATACTTTCTATTTAAACAAGTGCTACTTTTCATTTAAACAAGTAATACTTTCTATTTAAACAAGTAATACTTTTCATTTAAACAAATACTACTTTTCATTTAAACAAGTACTAATTTTTATTTTAACAAGTAATACTTTTCATTTAAACAAGTAATACCTTTCATTTAAACAAGTACTACTTTTCATTTAAACAAGTACTACTTTTCTATTTAAACAAGTACTACTTTTCTATTTAAACAAGTAACACTTTTAATTTAAACAAGTAATACTTTTCATTTAATCAAGTACTACTTTTCTATTTAAACAAGTACTACTTTTCATTTAAACAAGTACTACTTTTCATTTAAATAAATAATACCTTTCATTTAAACAAGTGCTACTTTTCATTTAAACAAGTACTACTTTCTATTTAAACAAGTACTACTTTTTCTATTTAAACAAGTAATATTTTTCTAATTAAACAAGTAATACTTTTCATTTAAACAAGTACTACTTTTCATTTAAACAAGTACTAATTTTCTATTTAAACAAGTACTACTTTTCTATTTAAATAAGTAATACTTTTCATTTAAACAAGTAATACTTTCTATTTAAACAAGTAATACTTTGCATTTAAACAAGTACTACTTTTCATTTTAACAATTACTACTTTTCATTTAATCAAGTAATACCTTTCATTTAAACAATAATACTTTTCATTTAAACAAGTACTACTTTTCATTTAAACAAGTACTTTTCTTTTTAAACAAGTAATACTTTTCTATTTAAACAAGTAATACTTTTCATTTAAACAAGTACTACTTTTCATTTAAACAAGTACTACTTTTCTATTTAAACAACTACTACTTTTCATTTAAACAAGTACTACTTTTCATTTTAACAAGTACTACTTTTCATTTAAACAAGTAATACATTTCATTTAAACAAATAATACTTTTCATTTAAACAAGTACTATTTTTCTATTTAAACAAGTAATAATTTTCATTTAACAAGTAATACTTTTCATTTAAACATGTAATACCTTTTATTTAAACAAGTAATACTTTCTATTATTTAAACAATACTTTTAATTTAAACAAGTAATACCTTTCATTTAACCAAGTACTGCTTTTCTATTTAAACAAGTACTACTTTTCTATTTAAACAAGTAATACTTTTCTATTTAAACAAGTAATATTTTTCATTTAAACAAGTACTAATTTTCTATTTAAACAAGTACTCCCTCCGTCCATCAATCTTATGCTTGTTCGACTTTTACACGCATTTTTTCGAGTGAATTTTGTATTAGTAATTGAAATTATAAAGTGACTTTTAAGGAGGGGTATGATAAATAAGTCCCTCATCTATAATACCCCTCTTTAAAAATCACTTTATCATTTTAATTACTAATATAAAACTCGCTCGCAAAAACACGTGTAAAAGTCAAACAGACATAAGATTGGTGGACGGAGGTAGTAATATTTTTCATTTAACAAGTAATACTTTTCATTTAAACAAGTACTACTTTTCTATTTAAACAAGTACTACTTTTAGTCAATATATATATTTAAATATACTATAAATTAAATTTTATACCGTAAACTCCTCAAAATAGATCTGACTACAGTCGGGTGGAACTCTTCTCCAAGTTACTATAAATTAAATATACGGTAAGATGCATTAACAACAATTAAAAAACTGAGTATAATCCTGAAATATTAAAAAAATAAATACATAATTAATACTAAATATTTTTAAAAAAAAAACGTCGATAAACCATCGCTAAATTCGTCGAAAAAACCATCGCTAAAACAGTCGCTATTTGCGACGGTTCTCTTGACCGTCGCTAAAACTGTTGACTTTGACCATTTGACCGTAACATCGTAAAAACCGTCGCTATTTGCGATGGTTCTTGTAACCGTCGCTAAATTCCGTCGGTTAAACGCGTGTTTTTTGTAGTGAAATATTTCAATCAAATTATATTCTTTTTATGAAAACAAAAAGTCAAAAAAGTATATTAGTTCATATGGTAAAAATATTTGTTGTATCCTGAAAATGTATGAATATCGTTTAGCCTCTGAACTAATATGTTTCATTTGTATGAATTTATAATTTTCATCACATTAATTACAATTTTTCAATTCTCATTATATATTTATGTTATTTTTTTAATATGTCAAATTTTGATAAAAAATTATCAACATTATACCAATTGTAATGCGTAATTCGTGAAAGAATCTCGTATTATCTAAAATTCCGAATTTGTCCTCTCTCGTGGACTGAAATTTAATATGGGTGAAGTTGTTTTCAATGGGAATTGAACATAAGATCTAGGAGGGAGCAAAAGACTTTAATACCATAAAAAAAATACGTCTCATCTAAAAGTCCAAACTTATAAAATTGTGTGAATTAATTTTTTTATATTATTTCCCAAACAATTGGTGCCTATAATTTTTTGGCCTTCATTTTAATATACGAGGATGACTTTTGAAATTTGAAGAAGTGTAATAAAAGGCAAAAACTTGTATAAATCCTAGATCACGTGAATTTTTTTTTATCAAATATCACTGTTGTGCATATACATTATCACTGTTATGCATAAACACTATCACTGTTCAAAAAATTAAATATTTTTTAAACAGTTATAGTGCATATGCATAACAGTGATACTGAATCCACGTGAACCTAGGTTCAGAGGAGACCTACTCCTAATAAAATTGCTTGAAAAACGTCGTATAACTCAGCTAACTTGATGATGTTGAAAGATATGTGGTAATTGGACGTGGCAAAATGAGAAAGCGGGATCGGCCGGCCCGGCCCACCAAGCTAACTACAAGTTTCAGGCCGAGTCGAGCCCAGTTCTTAATGGGCCTCCACTTTCAAAGCCCAGCCCGACTTTAGGCAGTCAACCGAGCCAAAATAGCTCTTTTTTAAGTAATATTTTTCAATATTAATTGTATAATTTTTTTAAAAAAATACTACCTCCGTCTGAAATTCGATTGTCACATTACTGTGTGCTCGGGTTTTAAGAAAAAATGATAAAGTGTTGGGGTATAAAGTGTTGTTTATTAGTATTTTATGTGATAAAGTGATAAAGTGATGGGTATTTGGGGTTAAAAAGAGTTGTTTATTAGTATTTTATGTGATAAAGTGATAAAGTAGGCATTTCCATTTAAGGAAAGTGGTAATCAAGTATGGGACGCCCGAAACGGAAATGTGGCAATCGAGTTTGGGACTGAGGGAGTATGATTCTACTTTCAACAATCTATATACCAAAAAATCTCATATTGCATCAAATAGATTTAATCCAAAAAATAAAAAACATAATGTCTTTGAACATGAAGTATCTATCGTCAATATCTCATAAACAACACAAGCCAAGTGAAACTAATCTAAAATTCTTTTTAATTATCAACCAAAATCTTCACTATCATAAAACAAAATTGTAGTGATGTCAAAAATAAATTTAAATAACAATTTAAAAATCTGTTCAAATAGCAGATCATAATAAATTTAAATTACATTATGTAGCAAACAAAAATAACGCAATAACGTATTACATAAGATATGATCATATTAGCAATCCTCAATAAACAATCTTCTATTATTAAATAATGATGATAATATAAGTATCACGTGAAAATACATGCACTGATTAATGTTGTCATTTAAAGTATTAGAGTTTAGGCCTCCTTATTGATACATACAGTGAAGTATCATGCATGGTTTGATTTTTGTTGCATTCAAACGTGTACATTTTGACTAATTGATTAATTTATATATCATGTAATTGTTTTTTGTAATATTTATTAAAAAAAAGAGTGGGTTCGAAACCCCAAGCCAAACTCGGTCCAAGCCCGATCAGTCCTGCGGGTTGGGCCGGGCCAAATTGGCTTTATTCTTTTCGGGCCATAAAAAATTAAGCCTAACCCAACCTATTTTCTGAGCTACACGGGCCGGCCGTGCACATTTTACCACCTCTAGTGGTAATAGAAATATAAAGTTTTTCACCAAAAAATACATAGAGTCTCCTATGAAATTTATTCATAATATGAAAGTAATACTATTATATATAAGTTCATATCCATAATATTTAATTCTATGATATTAGTTTTATAAGTGGTATGGTGTAAATTTCATACTATGAATAAGTTTTATCGCAAATTTACTGAAAAAAAATATATTAAGTGTAATTCTATTTTACATTAATTGTCTGAAAAATTAATTATAGAAGAAAACAGTTCAATTCCAAAATTAATTGAGTATATATATATATATATGATCATCCCAAATCAGTTTTCAAGTTTCCCTTTTTTATTTGTCCAACATCAATTTTCATACCCAAAAAAAGAAAATTTACTCATAACTCTTATCCTTACAATATATATTTATTTATTATTTGAGTCATTATTTTTTTAATACAATTAAATCACATCGTTAAAATTTATTTGAATCAAATACACTTTATTTATTACTTTAATAAAATAAAAAATAATTTATTTATTTATTTTTATGTTTAAATCAGTATGAAAATTAATTTGGAATAGAGGGAGACTGAATTATTATCCTTGCAAAAAGTACATGTGAGGTGGACGTGGGCAAAGTGAATGATGCTCAGAATTTAGATGCTAATTTGCGTTGGAATCTTTCGTCGGTCAAAGTATTTTGTGATCTTGAGAGGAACCCACCAGGCCACCACGCATTATTACCAGGAAATCGCAATGATTCTTTTGTATGGAAAATGCAATTATATGTTTACATTTGGGGAGAGTTGGTTGCATTTCCCATCACTTTAATTTCTAGACAAAGTCTAGTATGTAAATTTGTATAGATGCAAAAATTTTAATTTTCAATCAAATTTTATAATTGATGAATGTAATATAAAATTGAGTGGTTCATGATTCACTCAATCCGACTAGTTCATGGTTCACACAGCTTAAATATGTCATAATTTAGGGTTAATTATTTAGTATTTAGGGTGTAGCTGGTTGATTTAGGACAATTTTATAGATTTTCATCTATACAAATTTGTACACTAGACCTATTCTAATTTTTACTATTTTCAGCGTAGTTTATAAATTGTTTTGCATATATTGTACTACATATAGCTAAGTTTGTGAAATTTTTAGAATTATTTTAAATATAAAATTGAAAATTTAAGGATCTAGTTGGTTGGAAAATTAAATTAATAAAAATTAATGTTTAAAATTATTGTGAATGATGTTTAAATTGGAAAGAAAATGTCATCCATCCAAATATATGGATGAAAATAAAAAATATTTTTTTGCAAAAAAATTGGTAGAGTTGATGTGATGGTTGGACCCACAAATATGTATAAATGAATAAATAATTAATAACCTTTGTGACTTTGTGAGAGAAAATAGATTGAAATGATGAATGAATATTTATCCGTCCTTTGTGTTTATTTTCATCCGTCCTTTGAATGAAGAGTAATGAGTCATTTCTATTAATACAGTTTTGTTACTTATTTAAATCAAGTAATCATAATGTAATTAGCAGTCATTTCAATTGACGTCTTCATTTTTATTCCAACTTATACCAAATTAACCCTAACTATTTTCGAGTCACCATTAAGTTTTGAAATAATTTTGAAACGCTATAATTTTTGGGTCTTTTGACTATAAGTATAAAGTGTGTCGATATTTCGTGAAAAATGAAACTAACGTAATTTCTACTTCAAATATGAAAAGTCGAGAAATTCGTTTTTGTAAAAAAACAAAAAAAAAAAACAAAAAAAAGCCAAATTGTTCATCGGAGTAGGTGGGTTTGGACTTCGAGAAGATATATAGGGACAAAGAGAGCCATAATTCTGCATGGGCCCACGTCCGAATCTTCTAAAACTAATCCTAGTCAATTCCCACCCAGGGCCCACACGGCCCGTACCAACTCCTGATTTTGAAAGTATCAATATAAAAAATAAAAATAAAAAAACTTAACTAACATGAAAAATAAAGAAAATTGTGAGGCCTGGAGAGAACCAAAGTAAATAGGGGTGTGTTTGTTTTGGGCTTATAATGGGCGGGGAAATTCTGAACTTTAAAATTTAGGATTTTAAAATTTTAATGAATAGTAAAATTGTATGTTTGATTTGAAATTTTATAGGGTATAATTATATAGGATTATAAAAAAGTTGATTGATTTGTATTATTATATTATTATAGTAATGATTGAATGATTGAGTATTGTGTTGGAAGTTGTGTAAAAGTGATAATATTATTATTAATGTGAATAGGTGCAGATGTAGGGTTTAAGTTAGGTTTTAAATTGGATTTTGAAATCCTGATTTTAGTACTGTATTAAATGGGTATGTGGAATTGTAAAGTCCAAAGTCCGTCCGAAATAGTCTCAAAACAAACATACCCTAGATGTCTACAAATAATCATAATAGTATAAATACAATTTTTTTCAATTAATTATATATAGAGTATATTTTAAAAATTATACATATTTCACCAATTTTTTTTTTTTAATTAATAATATCACACAGTCAAAGTCTTGTACGAACAAGAGGCACGGTGCGAGACTTGTTTTTACTGAAACATGCAGATTATTTTCACTAAACATAAAATTATTTCTGTGAAAATAAATTACATGTTTTAGTGCAAAAATAACTTGCATGTTTCAAAAATAAAGTTAAGGTGGTGTTTTCAACCTCCTTTGGAACTAGAAGCATTTTATTTTTATAAAAAAAAATTATATCTTACCAACTTTAAAAAAAGTGATTATAAATATAGTTTGAAAACACAATCAAAGTGCCATGTAACTTATAAGTGATTCATTTTATTGAAAAGTTTCCGTTGCATGAAATATAATTCATGAGATCATGCGGTCTCACATAAAATTTGTCCATAAATAAGAGGTATAACTATGTGAGACGAGATATAATTTGGGTATTGTCGCTTTAATACTTTGTAAGGAATGAAAGTTAATTTGTTTTAGTTTATATCCATCTCATGTATAAGATTGTATCATACGAATTTTTGTCTATGAATGATAATTTTTTATTTTTTAATTTTTGAAAACCAACAAGACTAGTCTTATTAAGTATAAAAGGTCATGGGACGATCTTTTTCCAAAGAAATATTTAGAAAATAAGTTATTTTCCATGATTAATTACTTTCTTTATGAATCTTTCTACTAGTGGCTATAAGAATCATTTTATGAAATAGTAGAAAGCCAAAAATTATGCGTGCACACTAAGTTGGTTGATCGAATTCTCAAGAAATTTTCACACCGACATATAATCAATGAATTAAACACATGGTCAAGTGTGGATAACTCAGGTGGTTAGAGTTTCACCATCTGAGACCTTGAGATCTCGGGTTCGAAACACGGAGATGAAATATTTATTCCCTCTTGTAGTGGTCCCCTCTTGTGGGATGGTGGTCCCCATGTTGTTGGGTTGCTGTTCCGGTTGCAATTGCGGTTCCGAGTTCCAGTTTCGGGTGGTCCCCCTTGGTAGAAGAAATTATTGTAATTGATTATGTTAAGAAATTATTGTAATTGATTGCTTTAAAAAAAATGAATTAAACACATGATTTTACCTTCTAGATCACAATATTTAAGTCCTAACTACTCTTGGACCTATTCAGTTTCCTTCACTGTCATTTTCATATTGTTTGATTAATTTTCATATTTGCACTAAATGACATGATACCCACTTAATTTAAAGTTACTTGGAGTTTTATTTCCCCAAGTCACGTGCATATATAATTAATATAGGTAAATTACACTAGTATATGATTATTGGGATAAAATAAAATTTTGATAACTAAATTCAAGTTAATTTTTGTGATTGTTTAATACATGTAATGATATATGTAAGCATATGTAGGTATACCAAGAAGGTGTCTATAACTTTATGGTTATGTATTGTATGGAGATTATGGAAGGCTAGAAATGATTTTTTATTTAACGGTTGAATTCTGTTAATTTGGATGTAGTAATGGAGGATATTAAATCTAAATTTTGGAATTGGTGGTATGTCAAGAAATTAAGTTGTTCTAGTTTTAATTTTAGAAATTAGTTTGAAAATTCGAGAATGGTATTAGGTTGTTGATGTTGTAGATATGCTACTGTTAATCACTTATTAATAAAAATTCATGGTATTAGGTTGTTGATTGTTGTTGATGTTTTAGAAACAGTATATTAATGTTTTACTAAATTGTTCTAATTATCTTTGTAATTTGAGGATATTAATTTATGATGTTGATGGGACCATAGATTTATACTCCCTCCTATTTATAATGATTATTGTTTTATAGGAGAATTTTTGTTTCTAATTAATTGTTGTTTTACATATTTTTTTCCTCTTCTACCCTTACTCCAATTATCTCATCAATCTTGCACAATTCTAATATTACCTATTTACCTTGTTGCTAAATGCACTTTAAAATTTTTATAATCAAAAATAAAATCTTTTTATATGTGTCATTTTATGTATATTTTCTTAATTTCCACTTTAAAATCTAAAACAACATTTCATTTATGAATTGGGATAATAATATCATTTTTGATGCACATAATACTTTGTTTAAAGTTTGAGATGATTTTTCATGATATATTTTAATCTATAACACAAATAATCTCATCCTTCCAAAATATTTTAATTTTTTTCAATTTTAATTATAAATATATATATATCAATTTAAGTCTTTTTTTGTCGGAACCTTTTTAAAATAAAGTTATATGTGTCAAGCTTTTCTTAATTTCACTTTAAAATCTAAAACAACAATCATTATGAATTGGGGGATAATATCATTTTTTAGTTCATGAGTTTTCAAAATTGAGATTTTTAAATTTTTTTACTTTTTTCAATTTTAGTCATGAATGTATGGATTATATCATGTAAAAAAAAATGGATCAATTTTGAAAGCATGTGTACTTCACATGACATTTCAAAATTGAGATTTTTAAATTTTTCCGACCTACGAGTGGATTATATTCAAAAAAATGGATCAATTTTGAAGTGTTTTAATATGCTTTTCCGACGTAAAAAATTCGACAAAAAAAATAAATGACACATTCAGGACTAAAATTGAAAAAGTAAAAAGTTATAGGACTAAAAATGAAATCGTCCAAACTTACGGGACTAAAATTGAAATTATCTCTGAATTGGGGGAAGTATTATATAAGGATCTTCATAATTTCTTTTATCTTATTAATTTATCAAAATTATTATTTATTTAAGGGCACAAGTTGGAATAAAAAAAAATTATTGTTATGGAGAGATTATTAATTTATCGAGTACTAATTTATGAAGATTTTACTAATGGCTAGGTCTTGTATGCACCCGGGTGCACCGTATACTCATAGTGCATTTTAAAAGCGTGCAACTTGTTATGCTGAAAAGTGCGACTTATTTACACAGAAAAGTGCAACTATTGATATGAGAACATAGTTGCATGCTTCTGTTTGGAATAGTTGCACGTTTCTATTTTGTATACAGACGCTTCTAAAATGCATGATAACGAAAGACACTTGCCGGTATCTAAGATACATGAGACCCACCCTATAATAATATATTCTACCGTAGTTTATTAACGATCTTATTTCCAAAGCTTAAGTGAAAAACGTTTTTTACGAGTTTAATCCCTAAATGGGCCGAATATAACTCACCCTAGATCTCCGGTTTCTACAGTATTACATATGAATATTCCAGAATATGATAACAATAATAAAAATAAGAGTTGAATTAATTTCTGGTACAAGGTCAAGGCCCAATTAATTTTAGATACAAATTTTTTTATTAATTATTAGTAGGTGCAAAATAGGTGTCAAAAAGACTGATATACTCTTCATCTCTTATATTTAAAAATCATCCCCTTCCTCTTAAGGAATCAGCCATTCTTATTAATCTTTATGTAAAAACACTCATGTAAAAAACATTACAACTTGAAATTCATATAAAAAAATTGAAAAATTATAGAAATTTACAATCTAAAAATTTTAAAAATTACATAAATTTATATATTTTCATCTAAAAAATTCATAAATTTACAATATAAAATCTAAAAGATTATAAAAAATGAATTTAAAAAAATTACAAAAATTACATAAATTATAAAAAATGTAAAAATTAAAATCTAAAAAATTACAGATATTACAGACAATGTTATCAAAACAAGGTTGAACCGAGAACCGACCGATAACCCGATTAAAAAGTACCTATATAACCGGATTTCAGGTTGAACCGAGTTGAACCGATCAAAACCGGTCAAAACCCGGTTCAACCGGAAAAAATCAGTTTTTTTCTTTTTTAAAAAAAAATTAAATTATTAATTTATATTAAATATTTAAAATTTTAAATCTATATTCCTCTCACATTTTTCTCTAACACTTTCGATGTGGGATAAATGTATGAGGTGAGACAAAATTTATAAAATATGATATGAAAAATTATAAAATATATATTTAAATTTTTGTAGATGTATACTTATTTTGTTTTTTTAACTAAACATAAAAAACGGTTTAACCACCGGTTAAACCGGTCCAACCGATTGAACCGCTGACCGGTGGTCTGTCCGGTTCGATCACCGATTCGGTTATGAAAACACTGATTACAGAAATTAAAATCTAAAAAATCTCAAAATTACATATTTTCATCGTTATTTTAACATATACATGTTCTTGACATTTCATCAAAATCTAAAAAAAAAACCAGAAATCCCAATGCAGATTGCCACCACCATCATTCATCTCCAAATAAATCAAGAAAATCCAGATTGCCACCATCTTCATCCATCTCCAAAATCAAATCCTATCCAGTTCAAATCCTTTCATCTCTAACCTCAAAAATCCTTTCACTTTCACTGTTTCTCAGCATAAAACCCTTTATACAGGCAAAACAGCCCCCAATCTGCAAAACGTGGAAGCAACAGAAATAAAATACGAAGCAATTTCATAAAAAAAATTCATCAAACCAGATTATTGAGTTCTTCAAAAACCCACCGAAAAAATGACGGAACTCGACGCTTTGCTGCTTCAATGCTTCGCCGGAGAACGACCGCATCGCGGCAGTGTTGGGGGACACCAGATCCACTTTCTGGTGGGGAGAGGGAGCAACGGCCGTGGCAGGTGGAGGCTTGGACGCCGCGGCCGCAGTCGGTTTCTGGGTGGGAGAGGGGGGTCACGGCGCGCAGGTGGAGGCTTGGACGCCGCGGCGGTGTGTGGTTGGGGAGAGGGAGCGCAGGTTTGCAAATGGAAGGAGGGCGCGCGATCTGGAGGTGAGGGGCGGCGGCGGCGACGATGGTCTACCTGCAACCACCGCGCCGTCTGCGAAAAACAATGGGAGAGAGGTGGAGCGGCGATTTGAGGGGAAGAAGATAATGGGGGAAAAGAGGTGGAACGACTGAATTAATTGTAGGGATTTTAGGGTTGAAGGGTATTCTAGGTAAAACACTAAGTGTTTTGCACCTATTTAGTAATTAAAAAAAATATATGGACCTATAAGTAATGAGAGCTCTATTTTTGCACCTATATGTAATTTTCACTAAAAATAATACTCTCTCCATTTTTTAATAGATGTTATTCTGAAGTTTTTAAGATAAATTAAGGATATATATATTTTTTTAAAATTAAATTAAATTAATATTATTTAAATATTCTTAACAATAATTTATATTGGCTGAAAAAATATACACACAACATTTTTATAGGAAATTTGAAAATTAAAATTAATATATTAAGGGTAAATATGAGATAAAAAGGGAGAAAATTTTAGAACGATGTCTATTTTAAAAATATTTTAAAAATCTAAAACGACATCTAATTAAAAATGAAGGGAGTAGTACTTAAAACCACATTAAAATAAGTTCTCTTTCATTTTTGCCGGATCTATAAACAGAAGTCCAAATGATGTGGGTGGAATTAAATCCAAAAACTCGTCATATTAAAATTTTTGAAAAAGAAGAATGCGCCCAAAAAGCCCACAGCGAGGAGTCCGGAACACAAAAGGCTCAATTTGGCTGACTCCACTACAAATAACTCAATCTAGAGTGCTTGTGTGTTTTATTACTCCTTTAAACTGAGGGGCTGTTTAATTTGTAGTAAGAAATGAGAATAAAATGATATGATAGTGGTGAAGAAGAATCACTCTCCTGTGCACCTTATGCACCAATAAAAAATAGTGTATTCTAAACTTTAACCCCTAAATAGTGAACCCTAAATCATATTTGAACCATTTGGGCCGGGTGAACCATGAACCACTTGGGCCGAGTGAACCATGAACCACTCGGGCCGGATTTGGGGTCGGGTCAGGTCGGGTATTAAAAAAAATTTTAAAAAAAATCTAAAACTGAAATTAAAGTTAAAAGAAAACCGAAATTGAAAAAAAAAAAGGTTAAAACTAAAAAAAATTAGAAAAAGAGCTTTCAAAATTAAATTGCACCAATTTTATTGGTGCATGTGGTGCACAGGAGAATTTGTCGGTGAAGAAAGGTAAAGAGTACCATCATTTGTGTATTGTTTGGTTGAAAATGCAGTGGTGTGAATGGTGAATTCGTCCCTATTATATCCACAGGTGAACCGTTGAACTTAAATGTATTTTTGAAACGTGCAATCTAATTATTATATTTACTTTGAGGTGGAAAAAAGTGGGTGTACGCTTTCTCTTTTTTGTTGAAATGAGATCATACGTAGTATGTTTTATAATTGGTGTTCCACTTTATATTTTATAAGATTGATAATGATATATAAAATAATAAAAAATATCCAACGAACCACCATATTCTAAGTCTATGTGTTAAAATTCAGCAAAGTGAAACATGTATTAGTGAAATACAAAAAGTGAAATAGGGAAATTGAACAACCTTTTATTTTATTTTTTTAGCTGATTTTCTCATTTTGTAAGGTAAATAAAATGTGCATAAACATATTTTCTCGATGCTTGGTTGTTTTTTTTTAAAAAAAAATTATTTTTGAATTTTAGATGTGGCTAATTAATTTGAACTTTCTCCTAATTTGAAATGTTTTCCTTCTCTTTTGGAAAAATTCTTGAATATTAAACACAATTATCGATGAATTTTATGTTTCGAAGTCTCGTTGTTTATAATTTAGCTTAATATTTTTTTGGTTAGTTAAAAATTTTAAGCAAGTCTAATGCACTTGACACTTTCAATTATATTAGACTGCACATTTCATTTCACATTTTCATTCAAATCTAATGTTATGTTTCATTATAGCAGTTTCCACATTTCAGTTATACTAGACTGTAATTTTCAATTATATTAGACTATATGTTTTTTTTTTTTGACAGAAAAGTAAATGAATATATTAATGAGCCGGTAAATCGGCCATCACAGCAACCACAATCACTTTCGGAACGGAAGACGGACAGTAAACAGAATCACAAGAGTATGCAAAATGTGACAACTCATGGGCAACCTTATTCGCAGATCTACGAACCCAACTAAAAGAGCAAGACATAAAATTACAACAAATAGTAAGAATTTCCGCCACAATACCCCCAAAGTATGAGATATCTTCTTTTGGCCTTCACAACGCACTGTAAACCACTTGCGAGTCCATCTCGATCACAATTGTTTGGACTCTTTTCTCTACAGCCGACATAACTCCACTTCGTACTGCTTGGGCTTCGGCCACATCCACCGAAATAGCCTCACTGATCACTTGTGTCTTCACCCACTTGACTTCGCCGTTCTCGTCATGGAGACCCTCCCAGACCCGTACCCATTCCAGATCTACACGACGCATCGACGTTCAACTTGACGGTACCATTCGCGGGCGGTACCTATTTCTCATTTTCAACCCGACGTAGTGCCTTCGATTTGAGGACGTTTGCAGCCGCGTAATCCTCAGCTTGTTTCCGGGCCATCTCAATGATCTTCTCCGGCGGGACAATTGTGTTTTGGAAAACCAGCTGATTGGGGGCAAACCAGATGGCCCATAATGCACATGCAAACCTAGGTCGTTCCGCTCGATCCAACGTTGCCATCACACCCTTCACCCACTCTTTCAGCGCTACTTGGCTCACCGCAATGACCAATCCATATGGGAGATTGCCCAACACACCAGTCAAACTAGGGCAGTCTCGGATAGCATGCTCTGACGACTCCATCGGATCCCCGCACCTCTTACATTCCGGCTCAACGTTAACATATCTGGAAATGAGATTAAGACATGATTGGAGGATCCCGTGCATAATCTTCCACAAGAATACCTGGACTTTTGGTGTAATCTCCATCGTCCACACATCTCGCCAATGCCTTTTCAAGTCGCTCGAGGACGTGCAGTAGGCCTTATTTGTTTTTTTTCAATATTTCCATGTATCCCGTCTTTGCCGAATAAACCCCCGTTTTCTCATGCTTCCATGCCAGAACGTCTTTGCAGTGCTTCGTTAATGGAAGAGATAGGATTCGAGCCGCCTCGACCTAGTCAAATGTTTCGCGAACCAGACTTTGATCCACCCAGAATAGTCTTCCAAGATGAGGTCCCGAACCATAAGATTTTTCGGTGATGTGCCGCGATCAGAGGCAACACAAGAACCTTCGTTTTTCATTATCCAGGGGTCGTTCCACACTTTTATCTTCTGCCTGTTTCCAATCACCCAACACCAGCCTAGTTCTAGCACGTTTCTGCCCTCCAGGATACTTGTCCATGTGTAACTAGAATTATGTCCTTATTTTGCCTGTCAAAAATCGACTCGAGGGAAATATCTAGCCTCAAGTGTTCGAGCTAGGAGGTTACCCTCGTTTTGTGTCAATCACCACCCTTGTTTCAACAGAAAGGCCTTATTAAACGATCCAAGGTCACGAAGGCCAAGTCCCCCTTCCCACTTTGGTTTACAGAGATTTTCCCATCGAATCCAGTGTGTCCTTTTCTCCTCGTTCTTTTGCCCCCACCAGAACCTCAAGATCACAGCCTGAATACTATCCAACACCCCTTGAGGAATCTTGAAACAACTCATAAGGTATGTTGGAATCGATTGAACCACTGATTTAATCAAAACCAGCTTACCAGCTTGTGATAGCATCTTGCTTTTCCAATCTTTCAACTTCTTCTCAACCCTAGCAATCAAAGTTATGAAAATAGCACTTCTCGATTGCCCCACATTGGTTGGAATGCCCAGGTAAATCGCATGTTGGCTCACGATCTAACCACTCCCAGAAACCCCGCCATCTCTTCCCCTCTTTCTTCCGATATACCATCACTGAACATGATTTCTGATTTGGCAAGGTTGATTGCTTGACCTGATGCATTCTCATATGTCTCGAGGATTCCTTTGACACATTGCAGTTCCTCCTTGTTTGCCCTACCAAAAATTATAGTGTTGTCAGCAAATAACAACTTTGACACTACCGGGGCACCTCTACAAATTCGAATCCCATGCAAAACCACCCTATTCACATTTTTCTGGATCATCGCCGACAAAGCCTCAGCACAAAATAAGAACAAGTAAAGGGAGAGAAGGTCTCCCTGCTGTAGTCCTCTAGTTGGCGAGAAGTCGCCCATCGGCTGCCCGTTTACAAGGACAGAGAATGTAGCAGTCCGCACACACCTTATAATAGTATCCACAAGGCCATCACAAATTCCCAGCTTTCTCATCACACTTTCCAGAAACAACCACTCAACCCTGTCATACGCCTTGCTCATATCAAGTTTGAAAGCATACGATCCTCTCGTCTTTGTCTTATTTTTCTTCATAAAATGGAACACCTCGTAGGCCAACAAAGCATTATCTGTAATAGGCCTTCCTGGAACAAAAGCTGATTGAGCAGGATCAATGATATCAGTAAAAAAAATTTAACCGGTTAGCAATGGTTTTTGTAAGGGCTTTTGACTTTCGGGATAAGAGCCAAAAAAGTATGATTCAGAACAGCAGGAGAAGCACCATGATTCAAAACAGCTAGAGATGAATCAATGACACTTCTCCCGACAACATGCCAGAACTTTTGAAAAAATATAGCAGATATACCATCGGGACCTGAAGCCTTACATGGGTGTATTTGGAAAAGAGCCTTTGTAACCTCCGCTTCCGTAAACGATTGAGCTAACTCATTCTTCATGTCATCCGTCAGCTTGTGTGAGACAGCTCCCAGGACTTCTCCTATCTCCAGATTACCCTTTGTTGTGAAGAGCTTCGAATAGTAGCCCACAAAAACCTTCTGGATATCTTCTTCCTCTTTATGGCACACCCCAAACTCATCCCTGATCGAATCAATCGCATTCCTTTTCCTCCTGCCATTTTGCACTTTGTGAAAAAAATTTGAGTTTCGATCCCCCTCCCTCATCTAACTAACCCTAAATCGTTGAAGCCAAAACACCTCCTCCTTTCTCACTAGAGCTGCCACTTTATTTTCCAGACTCCTTGTTTCCATTACTATCTCAGGTGTTTGAAAGGTTGCTTGCAGCTTATACAAATTTTCCCTTGCCTTTCTCAGCTCCTTCGATTTATCACCGAAGCACTTGTCACTCCAGATTGCCAATTCCCGACTACAGCCCTTAATCTCACTCGAAAGCACCGAAATTGGGGATGGACCCGAGTCCCCCACCCCTTGTTGACCACTTCCGAAACACCCTCCTCTTGAAGCCATAGAGCCTCAAATCGAAAAACCTTGGAAGCTATGAAACGCCCGCCACGGTTCGGTTTTGTCGCCCAATCAATCAGTATAGGCAGTGATCGGACAGGATTCGAGTCAAATGGTTCACCCTAGCATTTGGAAATTTTGATAGCCATAGGGAATTGGCCATACCTCTATTAAGACGTTCCTGGATATTGTCCTGCCTAGATTGTTTGTTCCTCCATGTGAAAGGGTGTCCCACAAAACCTAGATACCGGAGGCCACAATCCTCAACACAATGTCTAAAGTCCCTCATTCTAGAGTCCCTTCTAATAGCGGCCCCTCTTTTTTCTTGATCACACATAATTTCGTTGAAATCTCCAGCACTCAACTAAGGTAGTGTTAGTGTTAGTGTCCTAAAGACAGTCCTATGTAAGGACGTAATGCTAAGATAATATTCAGTATTGTTTTAATATTATTATTTTATTTAATATTAAATGTATGACGTTACACTTATTAGAATATTATGACTTATTAGAATATTATGTTTGATTGTTTGCATTTGTTCTTATCTGTGTTCCCATGAATCACTGCTGTCATTGAGACCGTGAGAACTCAGATGACTTAAGCATGATTCTCAAATAGCCCCTATCAAGGATCATTAAGAATGAGATATTGATGATGCAATTGAGATTGATGTGCGATCTGCATCATACTCTTAGAGAGTGTAGTAAGATCTCACTTACTGTGAGATACTAGGTATCTCATGATGGATGCACAGATACCTTAGAGGGTATTGGTATACCCATCCGAGAAACCGTTTGATGTAGTTCCACTATATGTGTTGTTGGGGTTATACTGAAAAGTATGTTTTTTACTTTGTATAACCAAACTGAATTTCTTATTTATTTTGCTGAAATAAATTATTTATCACATGTTGCATTAAATATGAATAAATGTTATATATATTTACTGCATACCCGTTCGGTAAAGTCAGTACGTGTTACGTTGTAGTTAATTTGGTGATATCAGATCACAGAAGATCAAATTAACAGTTCCTCGTGACTAAGTACAAATTCACAACCCAGATGGAAATGAACAATCCATCATGAAAGGTTGAAGTGTAAGTCTCAGATTGACTTGTCTTGACCAATCGATTACACTAGTGCATGATGATGCATTGAATTGGACCTACAAGAGGATAAATTCTTTGGTACTGAATATACAAGAATTAGACCTCAGTGGTTCGTTATTTCTTAATCTTCGTCCCTTAAATAGGATCGTGTGAAATTAATAACTATTACTTTGACTTATGATGGGAAGAGAATCAATGCGATTCGATACCTTGTATCTTGGGCAATATTATTAATTACATGATGATTACTAAAATTTAATACGGAGAATCGCGTGCAAGTACGACTTGCTTGATTTGTCCCCTTGGTGGGCTCGAAATCTTTATCATACCAAATCTTGCAAGTGGAAATTTATTTCCGGTATGGATAATAACGTTGAGCTGTCTTTACTCCAAGGACAAAGATATTAATTAATATAAAGTCTGTTCAGTGGCTTAATTAATTAATGGACTAAGATAATCTTAAACGCGGGAAATAATGACCGGGAGCCATATTATTGTGAAGTCGTAATGTGGGTTAAGATGGATAGTTCAATATTAATTTTATAGTGGAGTAAATTAATATTAATGGGCTTGAATAATATTTTGGCTAAATATTAAAGCTTCATAGCCCATTGGAGGTCCAATCTTAATTCTCCTAAAGGCCCCTCAAATAGCCCAAAATAAAGTTCAATTAACGAAAAAGGATAAGAAAATATTTTGCCTAATATTTCTTAATTTTTTTTTCAAAAATTTGTAGGAAAAAGGAAGAAAATATTTTCTTGATTTTCTTGTAGATATTTTGTGGAAAGAGATAAGTATTCTTGGAATACATAATTATCCCATAAATTCAAGAAGTCAAATCTTGATTCCTATTGCCTTGTTATTTTCGAAAATTTAGGGAAAAGGGGAATAGAGATTTTTATGGAAAAATTTAATTAAGGAGAAAAGAATATATGAGATATATTCAAGATTTCTTGGAGACCAAGAAAAAGATTTTCTTCCTTATTTTTCTCCTCAAAAAATCATCCTCCCCCTTGTCCTATATATAGGGGATGAATCCTTCACTCCCAAGTGAAATTTCATGTGTTGGAAATATTAGAAATCCACAAAGGTGGTGACAAAATATTTTATTTTCTCTCTTGTTAAAATCGTTCGTGTGAATCCTCCCACCGAATTACGTTCATGGACGTGGGACATATTTGAGAAGGAACTTTGGGTAGATCCATCGTCTCAACGGTTGTCTCTACAAGAGGTACGCAATCTCGTAACTCCTAGATTCTGCATGCTTAGGATTTACGTGGATTATGTGTACGCATGTTGTTTATTTGCTTATTAATTATTATGTTGAATTGACTTAGGATTAATTCATGTTAGTAATTAATTAATTAATTTAAATATGTATTTAAATTCACCTCGAATATATCCGGGCACCCCTAATTTCCCAACAACTGGTATCAGAGCCTCGGTTTCGAGCTCTGTGTTTAAATTGTTATTTAAATTATGTTGGCCATTAAATTTTATTGAAAATTGGATAGTAGAATTGTTAGATATGTTTTGCAGGTATCCAATTGTCATGGTATTTAATGTGTTTATTTATTTCATGTGTACGAATGGTTTTAATTCGACTCGTTCGAATTTGTTTTTCTCGTGAGAAAATCCACGAGTAGATTAGGCTATTTGATTTGTTCAATGTAATAGACTAGTCTAGATTTAGGTTTATTTATTTTTGTAAAATAAATTGTAACCTGATCGAAGACGAAGATAGAGGCGAGAAATTAAACGGATCAGGAATCGGGCGCAGGCAGCGTGCATCGCGCGAAACGTGCTAAGGAAGGCACGCGCGTGACGCGAACACTGGCGGGCGCGCACGGGCAAGGCACTGGGCATCGGGCGGGTTCGGCCCTGGATGCGCGAACGGTACTGGGCGGACGCGCGCACGGTGTTGAGGTTATACTGGAAAGTATGCTTGATTTATTGTTGTATTTTCTTATGCTTTATTTAATTTGTTTAAATGTGTTTGCATGAGAATTGCTCAGTGAAAAATCTCAAATTCAAAAATTACTAAGTATGGTTTTAAACATTTAATCCGGTTTTGAATCGAATTAATTTTGACCTCCATGATTTATTTATTTGTGAAATCTTTTGGAGAAATTTCCCTAAGGGACGGCCAAAAGAAAACTTTCACATGAATAAATTCTCAAAAGGATGATTGTGAATTATTATTAGTGGCGACGATGACCCTCCCAAGAGGCTCGATCAAAACGAAGTAGTAATTCTGTATTTAATCATGGTTATTACTTAGGTATAAAATTGATATGCATATACTTCACCGAAGTCCCTGTCAATTTTATATTGGTCAAGTGGGAGTCAACTATTAATTTTTTTTTAAAGGTTTGTAACTGTGCTTGTTTGTAACCTGCTTGAATGTGATTTAAATGATGACCCTCCCAAGAGGCTCATTTAAAACTGTTTTGAGATGTTGGCTGATGCATGTTCATATTTTTTTGAGATTTCAATATGAATCATGTGATCGAATTATGTGATTTTCTTTGTGTTGATCCGGATATTGACACAAAATGTATGTTTATTTTCGGTATCATCATGTCGCAACCCTACCCTTTTGATCCACTAAAATATATGCTCAAAGAACATCAACTTACTGGTGAAAACTATGTAACTTGGAAAATAAATATGAAATTTGTCCTCACTGCACAACCACAACATTGGGTTCTTGGCGGATCCAAACCTGAAAAACTTACTGAAGGGTCAACTAATGTTGAGAGATCTTTGCATGAAATCTGGGAGCAAGCCAACAAATCAATGAAGTGTATAATCTTGACTTCATTGTCTGATGATTTGAAACACATTCATGAGAATGTTGAATCAGCTGCGGAGATCATGCAAAGTCTTGAGGAAATATTTTCAACAGAAAATCGCATGATCGAACAGTTTCAAAGTGATGGTGTGGCTAGGCTAAAGATGACGGAGGGAACACCTGTAAGGGATCATGTTCTCAAAGTCAGGCGCCATTTTAAAAAAACTTGCTTACCTCGGTACCAAGTATGATGATGAGGCTCAAATCGAATTCTTGTTCCTAACTCTTCCAAGATGCTTTAATGAGTTTTTTCTATAGTTTTGTGATGAGCGATCACATGTTCACTATGGATACTCTACAAGAGGTCTTGGAAATAGTAGAGAAACATTTGGGACAAGAAGACGAAGCTTTGGTGACTAAGAAACTTCTTTCAAGATCTAGGCCAGTGGAAGGCAAGATCATAGTGAAGATGAACAGTCAGAAACAAAGTAGAGTTCCTACTAAGAAAGGTAAAGGTAAGTCATTCAGTTGGTTGGGTATCCAGAAGAAACCTAAGGGAAAATGTTTTAACTGTGGTGAAAAAGGACACTGGAGGTGAGCCTGTTCCAATCCCAAGCGGAATGGAAAGAAAGGTAATTCTCATGCACTAGTTGTTGAAACTTGTTAAGCGGTGTATGCTACCCATTCGTGGGTAATGGATACGGGATCCACTGATCATGTTTGTTTCACATTACAGGGGTTCAAGCGGACCCGACAACTTAGTGGGAGAGAGATCATCGTCATGTTAGGCGATGCTATGAGAGTAGCAGCTGAAGCAGTGGGAGACATGCACTTGTCTTTTGAAGACAAGAGTTTAATTTTAAGAGATGTTCTTTATGTTCCTGTTTTTCGCAAAAACCTTATTTCAGTTTCAAAACTATTTGCTGATGGATATTCTGTTCGTTTTAATAAACATGTTACTATTTTTCGTAACTATGTGGTTATCTGTCATGAAACTTTACGGAACAATCTCTACATTATTAACTGTGCACATC
Organism: Stenogyne calaminthoides; assembly: GCA_037126765.1. NCBI lineage: Eukaryota > Viridiplantae > Streptophyta > Magnoliopsida > Lamiales > Lamiaceae > Stenogyne > Stenogyne calaminthoides. The sequence continues at coordinate 10,430,862 of JBBCBC010000008.1, read as the reverse complement.
ACTCACATAATGTATCCTATAACACATCAACTGTTTCAAGTAAAAGGAAACGTTCGACTAATGTGAACGAGACACTTCTTTGGCACCTAAGATTAGGTCATATTAATCCAAAAAAGATTCAAAGGTTGGTCCAAGATGGTTCATTGGAGTCCCTCCTGATTGAACCATTTCCAACTTGCGAATCATTTTTGGAGGGTAAGATGACCAAGAGGGCATTTGGAGCCAAGGGGCTTAGAGCTAAAGAAGTGTTGGAGATCGTTCACACCGATGTATGTGGTCCAATGCAAATCAAAGCAAGAGGTGGCTACGAGTATTTCATTACGTTTATCGATGATTACTCACGCTATGGATACATTTTCCCTAATGAAGCATAAATCGAGACCTTTGATAAATTCAAAGAATTTAAGGCTCAAGCAGAGAATCATAAGGAAAAGAGTATCAAGTTTCTACGATCCGATCGTGGAGGTGAATACCTCAGCGGTGAATTCTTGAACTACCTGTCGGATAAAGGGATTGCATCCCAGTTGACTGTACCCGGTACCCCTCAACAAAACGAGGTTGCAGAACGAAGAAACAGAAAGCTTCTAGAAATGGTAAGATCAATGATGAGTTATGAGGATTTACCAAAATCGTTTTGGGGTTACGCCTTGCAAACAACAACTTATATTCTGAGCTTAGTGCAATCCAAATAGGTTTCAAAAACCCCTAGGGAATTGTGGACAGTGCTCAAGCCCAGCTTAGGACACATGAGGATCTGGGGGTGTCCAGCATACGTGTTGGATAAGGAAGTTGGCAAATTGGATGCACGTTCGGAATTAAGGTTGTTTATCCCAAAGGAACGAAGGGATGCATGTTCTATGGTCCCGAAGATCAAAAGGTCGTAATTAGTACACACTTTAGATTTTTGGAAGAAGACTATATGAACGATAAAAAGCTAGAAGCGAGATTACCTTAGAAGAACTTAAGGGGCCAACTCCGTTGCCAACTGTACAAGACAAAATACCAAGCGTCATACCTACACAACCAGAACCTCGTCGTAGTGGGAGGGTTGTTAGGCAACCCGAGCGATTCTTGGGGATCGGAGAGTCCTCGGACTTGATCTTAGGAGAAGAATCAGATTCATGGTCCTACGACGAGGCAATTCAAGACAAGGATGCAACTTCTTGGCAAACCGCAATGGAAGCCGAGATGGGTTCAATGGATCACAATAAAGTGTGGGAGCTAGTCAAACCACTTAATGGGGTAAAACCCATTGGATGCAAGTGGGCATACAAGAGAAAAAGGGGACCGGACGGAAAGGTTGAAACCTTTAAAGTAAGACTCGTGGTGAAAGGGTACACTCAGAAAGAAGGGATCGACTATGAGGAAACCTTTTCGCCAGTAGCCATGCTCAAGTCCATCCGTATTCTCTTGTCGATTGATGCGCACCTAGACTTTGAGATCTGGCAAATGGATGTCAAGATCGCTTTCCTAAATGGAAGTCTTAACGAAGAGATCTATATGCAACAACCCGAAGGCTTCATTGAAAAAGGCCAAGAGCATCTGGTTTGCAAGCTAAAGAAGTCCATTTACGAGCTAAAGCAAGCATCCCGTGCTTGGAATCAGTGTTTTGATCAAGTTATAAAATCCTACGGTTTTGATCAGAACAATTTCGAGAGTTGTGTGTATAAAAAGCGTGACGGAACTGCCTTGGTATTCTTTGTAGGTCCCGAACGAGGTTTAGTGAGGGCAGAAGTCTAGAGGGGAGGGGTGAATAGACTTCTGAAAACTTTTTGTGCAGATCAAAGTGTGAGGCGATTAGCTTTGATCAGAGTCGCGAAGTGAACGATTTTTGGATCGATAACCAACTTACTAATCGCCAGGTAAAGATTAGTTCTAAGAACTATCGCTTAAAGCGATGTGTGCGGAAGCTTAAGTTTTACCCGTGAAAAACCAGTTTTTATAAATCAGATTCCAAAGTTAGTGTTTTAACCAGTTGACTGAAGTGTCAAGCTTGATTAGATCAGAAGCTTGGTGCTAGCTGATCTCAACTTAGAATATGTATGCGCTTTAAAGGTTGTGTGCAATTGTGTAGACAGTTAATCAAAGCGGTAAAGGCACACAAGATTTATAGTGGTTCGGACAAACCCGGTCCTACGTCCACTCTTCCCTATCACAAGGACCAACTTAACCAATCGAACTTAGTTTTATGTGTTAGTTCAACACAAGACAATCGACAGATATTTAAGGAGTTCTCACTCAACCGATCCCGTAAATCAGAACTAGAAACCTGATGCGAAATCTTGCTAAACAACTTAACCTAACTTGGGTTTGGATAAGATTGTTTTGGTTCCAACTATGAAATCTTTTCTAGTGTTTAAGGTAGCCTATCGCCTAGATGAAAAGATTTCTATGCTAAGAACTTATGGGATGAACACTTAATAAAATAATCTTCTTGATCGTGTTCTTCGATGCGGAAATCGATAATTGCTTGAGCTTCTTGATTGTTCGGTGTTTCCGTGTTTCACTCAAGTGTGATCCCATATTTATAGACCTTGAAATCAAAGAGCCGTTGGAGAGCAATTTGAATTTTCGTGCTATATTAGGTAGGTTTGCAGGATTGATGTGGCGTCTTGAGGCGGCATGGCCGAAAAGCGTGAACTTGTATTTTATAGCCGTTAGTTAGAGAGCAACATCAAATCCCTTAATTGTTGGCTCCGATCATCATACGTGTCTTGTTCTTATTGGTTAACAGACGCGACTTTTTTGATTGTTTGTTCTTCCAACTAAGGTTGACATTCTTCTTGTTCGGATCATAGGCGTATGATTAGGTGAAACATCGTTTTTCACCGAGAAGTGACCGATCGGAATCGATCGATCTACTGATGGAGTCTTCGGTGCCCGGTTGACTTAGCTTCAACTAGCGGACTTCGGTGATGTAGGTCTTCGGTCCGATCTTCCGGAAGTCATCCGATCTTCAAGTATTCTCGAGTTTGAGCTTTATGACTTGGTGAGATATCTCGACTAGATCGGATCGATCGATCTTCTCGTTTCTTCTCTAGCATTCGCCCGGCTCGGATATCACCGTGTTCTTTGGATTTTCAGATTCGACTTATACATATTGAGGTTCCCCTCAATATGTGACCTATCTATTACATCGGTTGTTCTATACAAGAATTATCAACCGGTATTCTATAAACGGTAATATAAACATCATTACCTAATGTGTCCGATTTGGTCCTATTACATGTGTTTCGGAACTTTTATCAAAACTATAAATTTCCCAACAATTTCCCTTTTTGATAAAAAACCAAAACACCGAGAAACCAAACAGTTGATAAATATAGAGCGATAAAGAGCACATAATCGGAAGACAATGAGATTTTGTCTTAGGATCGAGGAAAATAAACTTTTCTCATTAGATATGTCGATTACATGTTACATCAGAAAAGTTTGAATTTAAAAACAGCTGATCCTGAGAAGTCTTCTGATTATTCACTCTTTAGGCTTGTATCCTTCTGGCATCTCTCTTTGATCTTGAGGTACGTTGAAGATCTAATATAGTTTCCATTTGACATCATTGGTCCGGCCGAGGATCGATTATATGCGTTTTGCTCGGGATGTCAAAGTAGAATCTCTCGAAATGCCATTCTGTCAAATGAGCCATCTGCCTTCTTCGAGTAATCCAACAGATCATACTCTTGGCGAGATATTTTTACATTGATAAGTTTGGTCTCATTTTCCAGATACTTCAGAAAGTCTGGATATTTATTTTCTAACCAGTTGAGGAATTCATCATCTGGAGATTCTTCTCGTGGAACAAGATTAAGGACAAAAGCATCCAAAAGCCATTCACTTCTGATCTTGTTCCATTCCTCAAACCTCTTAGCATGTGCAGCAGTTTTTGGAATGATCTCATCAACTCTTCTTTGGCGTTGAGGTTCCGCACACAGATTTTCCGGCCTTTCCTTTCTTCACTCTCGATCCGATTTTTTTTTCTTGATTTTTACGCCTCTGTCAATTTTACGCCGCCTTCTTTCTTCTTCGCTTTTTCGGGCCTCTTCAAAGAACTTCCGCTCTTTGGGCCGATTTCTCGGCCATTCTTTATCGGCTATAGATCCGGCTATTGTCTTCTTGTGACTATTTTAGTCTGAGTAGCTGGTACAGGTTGTGATGTCCCAAAGACCAGCAGCTAGCCTACCTTTTGTAATGTCCCAAAGACCCGCAATTACCTTACCTTTTTGCCTTTGATTTTTCAATCTTTTCAGAGACTTCATTAGCAAAGAGATCCAGATGGTCTAGTCTTTGTCCATAGGCTTCAACAGTCTGAATTAGATCTTCTGTTGTTCTGATCATGTCAGTTGGTTTCTCAGTCCGTCCTTCCCCCTTTTTGGTTTGATCAAAAAGTCGGCTGGAGGTGGGAAGTTAGGGAACCAAAACCGATCGATATTGCCCTATTGAGATCTGCAACAGATAAGCCTGGAACTGGAGCAGTTAGAAGTTGAACCTTCGAGATCAGCTCAGTCTTGACAGATTCGATGGCAGAAGAAAATGTAAAGATCAGTTTGTCAAGTTTGTCTTCTGTCAAATCGAGCTTTTCAGTGAGCATCAGAAAAGAAACTTGTTGTTGATCCACCTGAATCAGCTTGTCATCCACGGATTTTATAAGATCGGCAGATACGGTGGTCACAGTTTGGGAGAACTGATCTTTGATCGCTGCAATCTGGGAAATAGCCAATTCCCTTTGATCTGTTATTTCTTTGAGGCCAAATCGCCTCGATCGCCTATCACTCCCTCAATTTCTTCTTTTCGGAGATCTTTGAAACATGATCGATCTCTGAAGTTGATCGGCGGTTATATGTGATGTTGGAATGTTTTACGTCACTTGATCGATCTCGATTGTTTGTGCTTCCGGTGGTTGGTCATGAACCGCGGCACGGTTCCACTATCATCGGCGACTCAGTATCCTTCATTGTAGCATCTGGCTTCAGAGCTTCTTGAAAGCGATCTCCGGTTCACCTTGTTCATCAATCCCGGCTTCGCGTGGATCGAGCTTTGATAGATTCAGTAGTTTATCTCGGTGGTGATCCACGTTAGCGATTTCCTCATATCGAAATCAAAATCGCAAACTCATCGGCCACCGCCCATTTGCTCAATAATCATTATAAAAATCGAGAAGCTTTTTAATCTGAGATCTCTCCGGTGAGGATCTCCATAACTTGTTCTCTAATGGCGGGATGGGCGACCGATTTCCGATACATCTCATCAATTTCTCATTCGATTTGCAGATTCGACTATTTTCCCCTGTGATGGTCTTTGATGATCTAGACATCGGGAATTGTCCATCCCGATTCGGGTTGATGAGATGTGGAGGGTTCCGTGGTGCTTGAGTAGGTGGAAGTTGTCCGATAGGCTCGACCTGCAGAGGTTCATTGTGGAGGCGATTCTACTGGTTCCACAACAGTAAGGTTTCTGTTCGTGACATTGCGCTTTTCGTGTTTAAACCGATGTAGTTTCGTGTTCGCGGACCGATGTAGTTTCGTGTTCGGGCAAGGTGGAAGAGTAGGAGAGACATGCTTTCGTGACCATTAGTCCGAGTGGTGAATCACTCGAGCTGGAGGAGAAGGAGATCGTTCGTCCTAGTGCTTCTTCCTCGAATGAATGGCGAGCGCTCTACCTTGAGAAGCCCGCCTGTCTGATTTTTTCCGATTTTTGTGGTGCAACAGACCGATCCGAGCTCTTTCTTTATCCGACTCATCTTTAAGCATCGAGTCATGGAGGCTTGCTTGCCTTCTTCGCCCTCTTTTCCGGACCTTCACGTTTTTTTTTCTTCTTCGGGGGGCTTACGGTGTAGGCGAAGTTGCTTCCTTGCTTTTTCCTTTCTTAGTCTTTGGGGGAGTTGGCGATATCATCGTCTGGTGGCCCAAATATGGCTAAAGTGGTGGAGAGGATCGCCTTGTAGGGCTTGAGGTCCATTCATGTTCCCATCGGCATTTGGCATTTTGTCTTGTAGGATAACCGCAACCTTGTTGAGATTGTTGATCCCTTCTTCGAGATAGAGACCGCCTCCACTCATCAACTCCAAATTTATCATGTTCTTGGAGTAGAATGGCCTTCAGAACCCATGCCAATTGATGTTCTTGGCTTCATCAATTATTGCGACCATCTTGCATCTGATTTGGTGATGTAAGAGCATTGGGTGAATGAAATACCCATAATTGTTTTTGACAAAATATCAAACAACAATCGGTATTTCCTCTTGAGCATTGGGCCCGACAAAGCCCGACGTATGATGTTTGTCGGCCTCTCGATGAGCTCGTTTACGATCGGCTCATCTTGATTCTCCTCTGTAGTGAAAAAAGCGAGATTAAATCCTTTTGGTAGGTGAAACAGACGAGTTATATCCTCATTCGTCATCGATCTCTTCTCCCGTGGATTGCCGAAAGTAGTTCTTCTCCTGGAGCATCTCAGATCCACCCTTAAATTCCTTACGAATTCGAGGGGCTTCATCTTTGATCATTGGATTGCGTGAGCGACACAATATTTCTCAAGTCCTCGCTTTCTTGAATTTCCTCTACTTCCATTGATTCAGGATCCTTTGTCACCCCAAATTGTACGAACTTGTCCTCGACAATCCTTAATGTCAGTTCCGTATAGTTGCACATTATTTTACCCATACCGTGAGTGATCATCTACAGATAAGATAGATTCGGTTAAAATTGTGCATAAATACTAAGAATATCACATATGCGGAAATCAAGAAACAATAAAACACAATACAGGATATCAACGATTGACAAGATCTTTAAGATCAATGGTTTTAAAAAAATGATTCATCAAATTATCAGAAATTACCAGATTCTGTTTTTCGGATTTGAGACTTTAAGAAAAACACTTTGAATCGCAAAGAAAATGTCTGGAGAGTTTTCAGAAAATAAAACGCAGGTTTGTGATTTGGAAAACTCTGGTAGGGTTTTTTGATGAACCTTATAAAGATGAGGAGGGAAAAAGACAAGATTTGGAAGATCAACCATTTGAAAAGATTAGACGATCCAGATTAAGCGGTTTTGATCGAATGGTTGGGAAAAGCACGTACGAAAACCTTTTGGATTTAAAAGCTCATTTTTTAGCAATTAATACATACCCCACGTCCGCATTAAATGATTTGCGGGGATACGTCCACATGTGTAATCGTCTGAGAAGGTAAATAAAAACAGATAAAATCCGATGAATAAGCAAATAACAAGGGAAAAGAAAGGCGTATCTGATTGACTGATATAGTAATCAGTCAATACCACTTGAAGTTGATTCCACTTGTTGATCTTAGTTTTCTGCCTAAACCTTATAATTTCCCAACCGTTCTTTTCAACCGATCACGTTTCATTTTGTGTCCGATTTCCTTCCGATCCTCCTCGATCGGTTGAAGTTCCCCTTCAACCGATATTTCATTTTTCTCATAGATCGATATATCGATTTGTTGAGGTTTCAAGTTCAACTGATCTTCCTTATCGTCGACGGGCCAGATGTAATCGATTTTGGTTGACCTAATCTGATTCTTCTCGAGATCAAGCCAATTCTTGGGATAAGTGTTACCGCCAAAACTTAGTCTAGAATAGTAGTCTCTATTCCTAAGTTGGAGCGATTTGACATCGTAATTATAAATGCGTATATCTTGATATGTCAATCCGCCCGTAAATTTATCCAATTATCGATCGCGTGATTTCTACATTTGTCCTTGTGATGCAAATTTCTCTAAAAGGTTTTTGAAATCAAATTTGCATTTGCACCCTTGCTTGGTCTCTATAAATTGGACCAATGTTTTTACACAACATAACCCATTCACCATACTTATCTTTCTTTGTAAAAACATGCATTTCGGTGAACCCTTATTTAAATTGAAACTTAAGGCAAACACCTTTACCCCTTTTTTCAATGATTTCAACTTCTCAAATCAACCCTGTGTGTCCCTTTATTTGTTTTTAATGTTCGTCATCAAAGATTTCACATACAATTGTTGCTAAGCTCCTTTACCACCACACGGTGGCGGATCTGCTTTGTCAAGAATCGAGAAGACACTTCTCCTAACCGTATGCACCTTGTGTGTCTATCGTTATGACGTAACCAAAGATCAACGGAGACTCGACCGATATAAAACATGAGTTTGATATACGGTCTTGATCAGACAACAGGTGATCTTCGTATATCAACTCAATTTTTTTTCATGTAACACATGTGCCCATAAGGTCTTTGAACCAATTTCTTGGCACATGTGCTCCATTTAACAAATTTGGAGAGTCCATTGACTTGTGTCTAAGGGCTCTCGGCTTAGAAATCATATCAACGCCGCTCTCGCTCCTTTGGTTTTAGCCAAATTTAGCGGCTTTAGGATTTCTTTAAAGCCTCTCTCACCCTTGTTAAGTGGGGGAAAATGAGAGCATCAGATTTAAAATCTCTCTCTCCCCTGCTCTTCTTGGGTTAGAATGAGGGTTTAGGGTTATAGGTTTAGGGTTTTCGGTTATGACTTATATGTCTTGACCTCCGGGTCCTTTGTACTTGTAACTTGTAATGTAACCTTCGGGTCTTTATCAATGAAAAGTTCTATTATTCCATTGTTGTGTAAATTCTTTTCTTATGCGATTGTAGGCTTTAATCTGTGAATCTTGCTTGTTGAATATCGCCTAAATCGACTTACAAAGATGTAAAATAACCCAACCGATTTAATCAGATATTCCTTTTAAATTGTGTGTTTCCTTTAATCGATAAACCTTAAATCGATCGATTCCTTTAATCGATAACTCAGAATCGATTGATTTCTCACATCGGTTCCTTGGATCGATCTTCCGATCGATTGAGATACCAAACTCAATCGATTCCTTTCGGCTGGTTAGTCTCTTAACCAATTTGGTTCTCGAGAACAATCCATCAATCATTTTAGGTGCTTTTTTCTCCAAGATCCGAAGCCCTAGCTCATTACACAATTCTCTGAATCTAATCTCGGCTAGTGGCTTGGTATCAACTTTTCAGAATCGGTGTGAATCTTTTTCCATTTCGATATTCTTCTTTTCAACATGATCTCTTATAAAATGGTGACATCCACATGCTTTCATCTTGTATGTAGAACAGATTCGAAAGTGATTGCAATAGCATTACATCATCACGAGAATATTGGTACATTCTTAGCTACGATGTTATAATCCTCACCGGCCGACTAAGCCAGAGCGATTGGGAGCATGACTTCTCGCAACCATATATTACGCTTCATTAGTAGATGTCATGAAACCGATGTATCGCTTTTTGAAAACCACGAGATCGGTTTACTTCTAAAAACCGACATGTTCGAGGTTGACTTTGAAATCTTGCAACCTCCATAATCGGGTAAACTAAACCAAGATTATCATCGATGGGTAAAATAAACCAAGGTTCTTGTCCCCTTCACATACTTAAGAATCCGCTTTCTCTTCTAGGTGGCTTTGCATTGGATTTGCTGAAATCGCACATACACCTGCAAAGGTGATATCCGGGGTCCGCTTTGCGATCAGTGCGATAGAGATCCAATGAGAGCCCTATATTCTTTTCGATTTGTTTTCGACCATCCTCATACGGATCCATCTTGAATCCGGTCATCATAGGAATTTTGGCTTCCTTGCAATTTTGAACTCCAAACTTAGCCAATAAATTCCTAGTGTACTTCGCTTGGCGAGATGAATATTCATTCAGACTTTGCTTCACTGGAGACCCGTAAAGTAATTCATCCGTCCCACCATGGACATCTCGAACTTCCCTTGCATCGGTTTGTTGAATCTTTCACATAGACTCTTGTTAGGAGATCCGAAGATGATGTCGCCCACGAGATCTGAACCATCGAATATCTTCTCCATCTTCTATTACGAATAAGGTTCATCCCATCGTTCCTTTAGTGAACCTTTTGTCGATCAAGAATCGAGAGAGTGTATCATACCAAGCTCGAGGAGCTTGTTTGTGCCATAAAGAGCTTTTTTAAATGGCGGTACACTTGGTTGTTCTTTTGAAGCACGGAGGTTGTTCGACATAAACTTCTTCTCGCTAGTACCCCGTTTAAAAATGCACTCTTTCGTCCATCCGATACACAAAGTGAACCCTCGTGGGAAGCATATGCTTAAATACCGAATGGCTTCTAGGCGAGCGGCCGGGTGCAAAGGTCTCGTCATAATCAATTCCTTCTGATTGTGAATACCCCTTAGCAACAAGTCTTGCCTTATTTCTGGTGATGACATTTTTCTCATCTCTCTTGTTCTTGAAAACCCACTTCGTGCCAATTACGTCTTGATGATTTCGTGCATCTACGGTTCCCAAACTTGATTTCGTTGAACTATTTCAAGCTCTTCCGCATGGCTAGAATCCAACTTGCGTCTTGTAGAGCTTCCTCTATTGTTGTTGGTTCCTTCATAGACAAATAATAAAGAATACATGGCACTTTCACCAATCGATGTCTAGTTTTAACTTTATCAGATGGGTCTCCGATGATCAGATCAGTTGGATGACTGGTTATCCAGGTCCTTCTGTTCTGATTTGCGTCGGTTTGGAGAACATCATCCATTTCTGATAAAGGTTCATTACTAGTGACTGGGAGTGGTGCAGAATTATGATCCACTTGATAAGAACATGTCTCAGCTGATGTTGGACTCATCATGTGTTGATGTCGTTGCTCGTGGGAACTTCAGTGTTCCCCCGAACCGGATGGTTCGGGTTGATCTTATCTCGACTATATCGAACCTTCTTTTCAAGCAGTTTTTCGTACCTTAGGATCTGAATGATCTGGTGAATCAGCTAGATCTGGAATGTATACTGTTACGGTTTCTGATTCTTTTTCCTTGATCATTAGCTGATCCATTTTCTGAGCATCAGGTACTAGTTGATCAGGTACAACTTGTTCTGAGGCAGATTTCTCTTGTTCAGAAGATGCTTCATCAAAGACTACATGGGGTGTTTCTTCCACAAGTAGGGTTAAATGCATTGTAAACCCCGAAAGCCTTGCTAGATGAGGAATATCCTAAGAATATACCCTCATCCGACTTGGCCTCAAAAGTCTTCAATGACTCTTCCCATTGTTGTGTATGAACACTTACACCCAAAAAACATGGAAGTAAGAGACACGAGGTTTTTTCGTCCTTCCACAGTTCATAGGGTGTTTTGTAGTGAGCCTTAGTCGAAGACATCTGTTTTCGAGTATGGCATGCAAAGGTTGTTGATTATACGCTTGAAAACGACTTGGTATTGCATGTTAACCTAACATTGTGCGGCGAACTTCTTTGAGAGTTTCATTCTCTCAAGATTCGCTACTCCATTTTGTTGTAGGCCCTTGCGGTGATGTTTCATGTCAGATACCAAACTTAGAGCAAAAAAATCAATAATAAAAGAGTTCGTAAATTGCAGACTTTTATCGATCGATTTTTACTACAATCGACACCATTCTCATTTTGTAATCTTTTTAGCAAATTTCGGGTATCTTCGTTGTCGTCTCATTCTTCTTATGTAAGAATATAACCCGTAAACTTGGAATAGTCATCCACGATTACCGAGTATATATTTCGTCCGTTGAGATCGACCGGTGTAATCGGTCCAAATAGATCCATATGAAGCGATTCTTGATAGATTCTGATGGATGTCGGTCCAGAATTCCTTGAATGAAGCTTTGACTGTTTTCCCTTCCGACATCCAAGACATGTCCGATCCTTTGAAAATACTTCATTCGGAAGTCCTTCCACTAGAGACATCCTTGCTATCTTATTAAGAGTTTTAAAGTTCGGGATGGCTCATTCTTTTTGTGCGAGCCAGCTCGCTACTTTTGGAACTCTTGACAATCGGCATGCATTTCTTGGGCAACTGTTCCAATCACCGTGTAGATCGTCCCTTTCTTGAACCGGTTAGCAAAATCTGTTGAGTGGCTCGATTCTTGATAGTGCATTAGTAAGTCGAGAACTCAACACTTTGAATCCGTTATTGCAGAATTGTGAAACCGATAATAGGTTGTGCTTCGGACCTTCGACATACGAGACTCGGTTACTTGTACATCATCATTCTCTAAGGTTAGAATCCTTTGGTATAACCAAAGTTATCATCACCAAAAAAGAGTACACGCTGAACTTTTCATTTCTATGTAAGAGCCGAGGAGATGTTTGCTTCGGTCATGTGCCTTGAGCATCCACTATCGATGTACCGGATAGTTGCTTGCACACCTCCTTTGTTGGCGGACCCCGCGATCCTGCTGACCAAATCGGGGCTTTAGGTACCCCCTTTTTGGATTGGGTCCCGAGGGTTAGGATTAGTTTTGGGGATCCATACAAACGAGCACTTCTATTGTGATCGGTTAGATCGAAGGCTGATTTGTCTCCCATACCTATCAACATAATCATACGCCTCTCTTTATATCTTTTCGATTAGTATGATTATTAGTGTGAACCTTGGGTGACTTAGAAGACTTGGGATTTATCTTTTTCATTTTGTCTTCTTTTCATCCGTTGTGGTTCGGTGCGGCTGACCCTAGATTTACGATTATAGGGGTAGTTACGTTCCGCTACCATCAAAAGATTCATATCTTTTTCGCATAGGTGGTTTTTTTGCGGTTTACGAAGCATGCTTATTAGGCGGTGACCTTGATTGGGTCTCGATTGGACTTCCTTTACAAAAGTTGTTTTTTCGATTCTCGATCTGTTGATCGAGTTGAGGTCTCTTCGTAAGAACGGGTTCTTCGTTGATTCTCGATCGATGTTTTTACCGATTGGGGTCCATTTTGTTCCTTCTCGTTAGGGCCAGCCTTTACATGCTCAACCGGTCTTTTTCCTTATTAGATACATGTTTGGCTTTTGGTGTATCTTTGTTTAAACTCGTCCGATTACACCTTTTTGAGATGAATCAGCCGGGGCTTTTGAGGATGTGGAAGGGTTCTCATACCCAAGTCCCTTCTTGTTAATCGTTGTTCGAAAATAGGTGTTCATGTCTTGAACGGTTTTAGATGATTTTGTAAAAACCTCTATTTTCTTACGCAGATTATCCTCAGATGATTTTAGACTTTCATGCTTTCGGAACAGCTCATCGAATTTTGCTTGCAGGATTTTGAAGTCATCAGCTTGCTGTTTGTTAATTGCCAGCTGATCTTTGATCTACTTGTCCTGATCAGAAGCTTTAACTTTCAGAATTTTAAATTCCTCAGTTGCTTTTACGGAGTTTCAAATTGATTTAAGTTCGAGAGGCTTTCTTGAGATCATTCTCTTTAGCAAGCTGATTATTTCTGGTCCTCAGCTTATCATTTTCAGCTTCCACTATAGCATAAGTGTCTAATTGCATTGGAGAGATCCTCAAGCAATTGCTCAGAGTAGAGCTGCAGGTCAATCTCCCCAGCAGGTGTGCTAATGATAGCAGGTGTAGAAGCGAACAAAGCAGGTTTGGAGGTTACCTCAGATTGGTCCTCCTTGGCCATCAGGCAGATCTCATCATCATCTGAAGAGAATATCAAATCTTCATTTCCATAGAAGTCAACAAAGACTTGCGATCGGATAGAAATCTTCTCAGAGGAGTATCCAGAGTCCTCGGAGGGCGGAATCTGAATCGTCAATTCTGGCGATGTAAAGCAACCATGGCTTTTTCGTCACTGTCCGTTCCTCTCTTTTGTTCCTCTTTTCTTCCCTTTCTCTTGGAGTCGGTCCAGGCGGTCTGTATTTGTAGTGACATGGCTTCTCCAATTGAAGCCATTTCCTTGATCCACGAAATTTTTTCTTCCAGGTGAATCACTCCGTCTGTATGATCTATCAGGTGATTTTCCTTTCCGATAGTAGTCTGAGCTTCTTCTGTCCGATTGATTATCTCTTCTCTCATCATTTAGATTATCTCTTTTTCCTTTCATCTGTGATCTCTCCGATCATCGGATCTGGTTCTTCTCGGAGATCATTTGTCGATCTTCTATCTCTTCCTCGGCTATGTTGATAATCTTTATAGAATCTTAGATACTTACCCGGTTGAGTATTTGATTTCTCTAGTTTCTGGTAAGCGAGTGATCCGCTCACCCGACTTATGATGTTTCAATGGGCTCATTGGTCTTCAATCTCTTCTTTGGTTGCCTTTAAAAGCAAGCGATTTGGAAGTTGAGGCTTCAGCGGGCACCTCATCTTCATCTGTTTGTCCTCTCTCAATTAAATCGAACTCGTGATCTTTAAGGCTCAAGAACAAGCTACTTGGCTTCATTTTTGAAATGTCTTGGCAATCCTTGATTCGCGTGACCTTCATGTCCCATTTCTTGGTGAGAGACCTTAAAATTTTGTAGTTGATATCTTTATCAGACATCTCTCTACCAAGTTCTCGAAGCTTGTTTATTGACATAGTAATCCTTCCATCGAGTTCGTTGATGGTTTCGTTGGGCAGCATCTTCAATTTTTCAAACTTTATCGTTTCGACTGCAGACGGTTTGTCTTTTATCTGGTCATTTCCTCAAGATATTTCAGCGAGTATCCCACATTGCTTTCGCTTGATTTGAGATACTTAATCTTTTCCTTGGTGACCTTATCCATTGTTTTCATGATAATATGCCTTGCGATAGTATCTAGAGTATGCAGTTTCCTTTCCTCTGCATCCATCAAGGCTGGGCTTTTTCGTACAAGACTTCCCGGGGCAAAGTCTGGATCTCCTCCAACTGCAGGGTTGTCGTAATATATGATGATGGGTCCTCTTTCGATGACTTCCCATCATTCTCGCCATTGATCGAACCTAGATGGTTGGACATATATATGGCCCAATCTGCATACTCATCGATTGAGAACTTTCGGCGGATCATGATACATACCGAGGTGTTATCCATCTTTGAGTGTTTTTGGAAAATGAATGAGTTTTAAGAAGGTTTTTCAAGATCGATTCGATCGACCACAAAGATTCTTCCTCAAGAATCGATGATACACAAAGTCGATTGGTCCAGAGAACCAACCGCCTGATACCACTTTGTAGGTCTCGAGCGGGTTTAGTGAGGGCGAAGTCTAGAGGGAGGGTGAATAAACTTCGAAAACTTTTTTTGCAGATCGGTGTGAGGGCGATTAGCGATCAGAGTCGAGATGAAAACAGTTTGGGCGATAACCAACTTACTAATCGCTCAGAAGGCAGATTAGTTCTAAGAACTATCGGTTTAAGCGATGTGTGCGGAAGCTTAAGTTTTACCCGTGAAAAAACCGGTTTTTATAAATCGATTCCAAAGTTAGTGTTTTAACCGGTTGGTCAAGTGTCAAGCTTGTCGGATCGAAGCTTGGTGCTTCGTCGATCTCAACTTAGAATATGTATGCGCTTTAAAGGTTGTGTGCAATTGTGTGAAAGGTTAATCAAAGCGGTAAAGGTACACAAGATTTATAGTGGTTCGGACAAACCGGTCCTACGTCCACTCTTCCCTATCACAAGGGCACCAACTTAACCAACTCGAACTTAGTTTTATGTGTTAGTTCAACACAAGACAACCGATAGATATTTAAGGAGTTCTCACTCAACCGATCCGAAATCGGAACTAGAAACCCTAGTGCGAAATCTTGCTAAACAACTTAACCTAACTTGGGTTTGGATAAGATTGTTTTGGTTCCAACTATGAAATCTTTTCTAGTGTTTAAGGTAGCCTATCACCTAGATGAAAAGATTTCTATGCTAAGAACTTATGGGATGAACACTTAATAAAATAATCTTCTCGATCGTGTTCTTCGATGCGGAAATCGATAATTGCTTGAGCTTCTTGATTGTTCGGTGTTTAGTGTTTCACTCAAGTATGATCCCATATTTATAGACCTTGAAATCAAAGAGCCGTTGGAGAGCAATTTGAATTTCGTGCTATATTAGGTAGGTTTGAGGATTGATGACGCGTCTTGAGGCGGCATGGCGAAAAGCGTGAACTTGTATTTTATAGCCGTTAGAGAGCAAAGATCAAATCCCTTAATTGTCGGCTCCAATCATACGTGTCTTGTTCTTATTGGTTACGACGCGACTTTTAGGTGTTTGTTCTTCCAACTAAGGTTGACATTCTTCTTGTTGAGATCATAGGCGTATGATTAGGTGAAACATCGTTTCGAGAGAATGACCGATCGATCAAAACCGATCGATCTACTTCGATGGAGTCTTCGTGCGGTTGACTTAGCTTCAACTAGCAAACTTTACCGATGTAGGTCTTCGGGTCCGATCTTACGGAAGTCATCGATCTTCAAGTATTTCGAGTTTGAGCTTTATGACTTCAATTTGAGATATCGACTAGATCGGATCGATCGATCTCTTGTTCTTCTCTAGCATTCGGCCCGCTCGGATATCGGTTGTTCTTTGGATTTTTTGGATTCGACTTATACATATTGAGGTTCCCCTCAATATGTGACCTATCTATTACATCGGTTGTTTATATACAATAATTATCAATCGGTATTCTATAAACGGTAATATAAACATCATCAATACTAACAGTCCGACCGGGTCCTATTACATGTGTTTTCGAACTTTTATCAAAACTATAAATTTCCCAACATTCTTGGTACTATACGTAAACGATATTCTGCTCATCGGGAATGATGTAAAGATGTTGTCAGATGTAAGGGTGTGGATGTCAAAACAGTTTGATATGAAGGATTTAGAGGAAGCTGGTCACATCCTAGGGATCAAGATCACTCGAGATCGCAGGAAAAAAAGAATGATCGGGCTTTCATGAAAGCTTCATATATAGACACTAATTTTTGAAGCGATTCACATGCAAGATTCAAGAAAGGCTTTGTGCCTTTTCGGACGAAAATCCATCTATCAGGAAATGTGTCCCAAGACACAAAAAGGAAATAGATGACATGAAGGGCATTCCTTATGCTTCGACTGTGGGAAGTCTCATGTACGCGATGCTGTGCACGAGACCGGATATCTGCTTTGCCGTAGGAATGGTGGCAAGATATCAGAGTAACCCTGGGAAAGAGCATTGGACTGCAGTTAAGAACATTCTGGAGTATCTGAAGAGGACATGGGACAGAATATTGGTTTATCAATCAGACAGTCTAATCCCCATAGGTTATACGGACTCAGATTTCCAATTATACATAGACTCCAGAAAGTCAACCTTGGGTAGTGTGTTTTACATGGGGGGAGGAGCCATGACATGGAGAAGCGTTAAGCAGAAATGCATCACCGATTCTACCATGGAAGCCGAATATGTAGCTGTTTGTGAAGCAGCGAAAGAAGCGGTTTGGCTCAAGAACTTCCTGGTGGACTTGGACATCGTTCTGGATTTGCCCATCACGATCACAGTTTACTGTGATAACGCCGGAGCAGTTGTAAATTCTAGGGAACCGAGAGCCCACTAGGCCAGCAAACACATAGAAAGAAAATACCATCTTATACGAGAAATCGTTAAGAGAGGAGACATAGAGGTGGCAAAGATTGCGTCTGAAGACAACCTAGCAGTTCCATTCACAAAGGGTCTACCTCAGAGTACATTCGAGAGACATGTGGAAGGAATGGGTGTCAAGAGCATTGTCAATCTGCTTTGAGTATAAGTGAGAGAAATATTATTTGGTTCGTGTAGGGTGACATTAGATGTCACATAGAACACGAGACATGCTGTAGTATACTTAAAAGCAGACTTTGAGTATAAGTGGGAGATTGTTGGGGTTATACTGAAAAATATGTTTTTTACTTTGTATAACCAAACTGAATTTCTTATTTATTTTGCTGAAATAAATTATTTATCACATGTTGCATTAAATATGAATGAATGTTATATATATTTACTGCATACCCGTTCGATAAAGTCAGTACGTATTACGTTGTAGTTAATTTGGTGATACCAGATCACAGAAGATCAAATTAACAGTTCCTCGTGACTAAGTACAAATTCACAACCCAGATGGAAATGAACAATCCATCATGAAAGGTTGAAGTGTAAGGCTCAGATTGACTTGTATTGACCAAGAGATTACACTAGTGCATGATGATCTTGTTGAATAGGACCCTCTGAGGAGGATAAATTCTTGATCTTGAATATACAAGAATTAGACCTCAGTGGTTCGTTATTTCTTAATCTTCATCCCTTAAATAGGATCTGAAATTAATAACTATTGCTTTGACTTATGATGGGAAGAGAATCAATGCGATTCGATACCTTGTATCTCTGGCAATATTATTAATTACATGACAATTGCTAAGATTTAATACGGAGAATCGCGTGCAAGTACGGCTTGCTTGGTTTGTCCCCTTGGTGGGCTCAAAATCTTTATCATACCAAATCTTGCAAGTGGAAATATATTTCCTGTATGGATAATAACTGTTGGGAGATGAATTTTAATAAAGATTTATGATTTTGATTAGATCCCAAAACCCCTGAGTATGACATGTTCAGAATGATCTTGATAGTTGAGTCAGGATTCAGTTTTTAGAATATTAGGGATGTTATCTGCGAGAATGTATAGTCACAGATATAGTTCAGATAGTTATCAAGACTCAAGAGGATATTGAGTGGCGAAGACTCAGCGAGAAGACTCAAGAGACATCGGTCAAGATAAACTACAAAGATTCAGAAGACCCTGAAGACTCAGAAGACCCTGAAGACTCAGAAGACTCTGAAGACACAAAGACTGAAGACTGAGGAACTAAAGATCAAGAATACTGAAATCACAATAATTATCAAGACTCGAAGAAGGCATCTTGAATGCTCGAGATGAACCTAAATGTTCCGAGGCACTGAATATATCTATCTGAAGGATGCAATCTTTGAGAAGATCGCGATTCCTTAGAAAGTTAGATATCCGCCAAGACATTCAAAATGCGCATAAAAGGAACTAAGTCGAAGTGTTGTTAAGGTTATATCAAACTCGAGTTTGTAACCAAAAAAGAGCCGTTGAAGGTGTCTACCTTTAACCGGAGACAAAAGTCAAAAGAGGAAGACAACATTGTACCATCTTGACGACATCGACAAAGGATGTGTCTCTGAAAAAAGATGTCGGATGTACAAAAGTTCCAGATCAAAAAAAAAAGTGAAGACCGGCTACATGAAAGGCTATTGCCTAGAAAGTGTTAGGGAGTTTCAAACCCTAAATATAGCCGTTTCACACACCACAAGAGGGAACTCACGAAGTTATCTCTCCACCGGATAGTTTTCAAGAGTGACCTTGGTGTATGCCTATAAATACTGGTGACCCTCTACATTGTAAGGTGACGGAAATTTATCATAACTTAAGAGCTCAAGCCTATTCTTGTAAAAGATAAAAGCACTCGAAAAACTTAGAATTTCCCAAGTGCTTCAATATTGAAGAGAGCTCAATATACTAAGCCTAGCCTGATAAGAATTATCCAAAGCTTAGTCGAGATATCCTAACCCTTTGCATTGTGCTTTATTGTAAAGGATATCTCATCCTAGTTGGAAACCAACCAAGAAACCCCAAACCCTTGTGAAGGTAGTTGGAGTGTGTTTGTTGGTGAGAAGTGTTGTAAAGAGTTAGTAAACTACACGGAGTAGTCAGAAAACTCTAGAGGAGAAGTTAGTAAGCTACAGGGGTAGTCTGAAAGCTTGTGTGTGATTGAGTAAGTAAACTACGGAGGTAGTCAGAAAGCTCAAGGTCGGGTTGAGTAAGTAAACTACGTGGAGTAGTCAGAAAACTCAGGGCCGAGTTGAGTAAGTAAACTACGAGGAAGTCAGAAAGCTCAGAAGTTTATAGTGAATTTCTCTGAAGAGTCGGGGAGAGTGGACGTAGGAGCTTGAGTCTCTGAACCACTATAATTTTTGTGTCTTTTATTGCTTTCCTTATCAGGCTTATCTCATTTGCATTGACTTGATTTTGAAAGCATACTTTTCATCGATATTGATTGGAATCAATCCTTTGAAGTTGCATAAGTGAATCACAGCCTAATCACTTTATTTCATAAAGGGAAGGTTTTCAAAGAAAGCTTAAAAGCGAGTATAAACTAAGGCCAACCATTCAAGACAACCGAGTAGCTAGAACAGATAGTTACCAAAACCGAACATACTCTTACGAGGGTTGATAAGTTAGTTATCGATCCAAGCAACTCAAGATCTCGACACTTTCGGGACTCGGTTGGGATTATCGAGGTTTCGAAAGCGACTCGGGATCATTTGTCTCGATAAACTTTGACTCGGAGCGATCTGTGCTTCTCGTAACCTAATCTTGAGGATTATCGACCCAAGTGACCTCAAGAAGAAAAAGTTTTAAAAACCTTGAACACGCGTGTATTCCCCCATACACGTGTAAGACTTCGTTTGCACCGGGACCAACAAGTGGTATCGGAGCGGTGGTTCAACTTGACCACTGTTGTGTTGACCAAAGTTTTATTTTCAAAAATACTTGTGGTCTATCTGAACTGATCTTATTTGCTGAAACTTTTTATTTTTCAAGAGATCAGAAAAATGTCTTCTAAAAAACTTCCCATGTTCTCAGTGGAGAACTATGACCTATGGAGATCGAGAATGCGAGGCTCATCTCGTATTCCAAACATGGCGTATGTGGAGAGTGGTCTCTCAAGGACCATTCCGGTTCATTGTAGTGAATCCCGGAGGAGCGTAAGAAGATGAGAGAATTGATCCTAGAGCAGAAATTTCTAAGTCGATGACCAAGTGACTCTCGAGGGAGAGAAAGTTAGTCAATCTAGACTACATTGCAAAAAGACACACTATCAAAGACAATTGATGATGGTGTGATGGGAATGATCTCTCACCAGAATCTTGCTAAAAGAGATTTGGGATACACTTGTTTGTATGTGCCAAGGCACATATCATATAAAAAAAAACAAACTTTCAATTGGCAATTGGAAAGTTTGTGGTTTTGAAATGGATGATGGTGAATCAATAGACAAACTGGAAGTCAGATTCACTAGCATCATGAATGATCTAAATGCACTTGGAAAGAAATACCCACAGAGAGAAGTTGCATTGAAAATTCTTAGAGGTCTATCTAAGAAATGGGATATTCATGCAGTGGTGATTGAAAACACCAAGAATATTAACTCAATTCCTTACCAACAAGTCTTCTCTCGAAATTTGAAAGCCTATGAATTTGTAATTGATAAGAAATCCAAAAAGGTCGACAAAGAAAGATGATTCTTCATCGAGTAAGAATGTGGCCTTAAAAGCCAAAGATAAAACTCAGTAAAACTAGAGAGTTCGAGAACCCCCATGCCAAAAAAATCGGGATGAGCTTGAGGAAAAGCTAGACCGATGGCAAGAAGGTTTGATAGACTCAATAGTAGATTTGGTAAATACAAAAGCTATTACAGGAACCACATGTACCAGAAGAAACCTGAGGACAGATCAACTGAGAAGAAGAAAGACCTGAAAGCTGAAGGATCTTCATCTAAAAGAAAGGACTCCAAGTCCAAAGAAGGAAATGATCGGGATGATGATGCCAACAAATCTATAACGCGCGGGAAGAAAGGTCACTTCAATTATGATTGTCCGATTTGAGTGCTAAGGAGAGAAGAGAAAGGCAAGCTATAAGAGACCGAAGTTCTCAAGCAAAAAGGCCATGGTTGCGAGAAGAAGAACACTCGAGGAGGAATCTAGCTCTTGGATGAGATATTCTCGGACGGTGAAAGTGATGACATGTCGATGGCCATTGAGGAGGTAAACTCTTCTTTCTGTTGTTGCTCCTACACTAGCACAATAGTTTTCAAGTTCCACGAAAAAAATCATTTTGACTTTGATGGATTCTTTCGAGAATCGATGAAGGACTATCTTTGTTTTTGCAAGGACTACTAAATCAAACTCAAGAGCGAGAATAAGGAATCGAAAAGTGAAAATCTAAAATGGAAAGACTCTAGCAATATTGAAGTCACTTCTCAATTAATGGGAGCCTCTTGATGAATGGATGTTACGAAAGTACAACTCTCAAAGAAAGAGAAGTTGATAATGTCCCTAAGCGAAAAAGCTAGAAAAATCCATTTGAAGAGATTCAAATTTAATCGTAGAACTAAGTTCAATGACCTCTTTGAGAAGCATAAAACTCTACAGAACTGTGAGGATAGTGCACAGAAGAAGTTAACTCTATTGAACAATGCATCTAATGTAATAGATGAAATTCAGAGTTACCAGAGATCTGTGACTATAAAATCTAGATTGGGATATATTCGGGGAACCTCACAAGGTCATCTAAATGTTACGTCAAGTAGCAAGAAGACTATCTTTGTAAAACCAGTGGCACCTACACTTCAAATCAAGAAATGCCCAAGGTTGTAGACAAGGAAAATGACCTATGGTCTCGATAAAACCGAATGATCGGGTTAGAAAGCCCAAACCTCGGTGAAGACAAGAAAACCGAAAGCGGTCGATTTGGAAAGTTTCGAGCAAGTACTTCAAAGCCTCGGGGCTAAGAATGCAAACTGAAAGGCTCCACATGAACCATCGAGGAATCCTCGGATGAGAAACACTCAACAGAGACATTCTCAACTGAAGAGACCAAGTCCTCGAGTATCTTTGAAAGACCCAGATTTCAAAGATGCACAACTTTGAACCTCACTTGCCTAAGGGTAAAGGTTATCGAACCCGAGTCATCAAAGATTTAGGCGGTCGCACAAAAAGCCTAAGCATCCGAGCGTAAGGCCTGAACCAAATAAGAACTCTAAGGCACATGTTCATGCTAAAGCTAGCACACATATACGAAAACCCGCTAAGGCACCCCGGAGTAGTGGATGTATATGTTGATGTTTATGGAAGACAAATTAGCCACTCTAAAGTGATTAGAGTTGTCGAGGCAAATTTGGATTCGAAGGTACAAATTTAACCTCATAGGACCCTACACAAAATGGGTACCTAAGAATTGATCTGTTTTGGGGGGAAAACCAGGGCACTAAGGCGATGAAAGATCACATGGCACCGATGGCAGAGATGAAAAAAGCTCTCGATGTATGGTATCTTGACGGTGGATGCTCAAGACATATGACAGATTCAAGAAGATGCTCGGTGACTATGTTGAACAAAGAGGCCCCTGATCACTTTTGGAGATAACTCAAGGGGACGGTGAAGGATATGGAACTTTGGAAGTCGACTCGATTCATATCCATGGTGTTTCATATGTATCCGGATTGAAGCATAACTTGGCTGTCAATTAGCCAATTCGTGATAAAGGTTTCAATGTTGAGTTCTCCAAGAACTTATGCTTTGTGAAAGATGATACATCACAGAAAGTATTCTTGATTTGGTACAAGAAAAGGGAATGTGTATCTTCTTTGATTGGAGTTCAACTCCTAAAGATACATGTTTAATTGTTAAAAGTTCCACAGATACCAGTTGGTTATGGCATAAAAGAATGAATCACCTAAACTTCAAAACCCTGAACAAGCTTGCAAGATTAGCTCTTGTGAGAGGGTTGCCTAATGAAGTGTTCAGTAAGGAACACATTTGTGATGAGTGTGCCAGAAAGGAAAACAAGTCAAAGCATCATTTATAAGCAAAGTAGAAGTTTCTACTGAGAGAATACTTCAGCTTTTGCATATGGATCTGTTTGGTCCTATAACACCTGTGAGCACTAATGGTAGGAAATACACATTGGTAGTAGTTGATGACTACTCAAGATATACTTGGGTCATATTCTTACTCAGTAAGAAAGAGACTCGAGATAAAATTGCGAAATTCTTGAAAAGACTTCAATTATTGAGAAAAATAAAGTGTGGTCAAAATCGGATCGACAAAGGAACCGAAGTTTATAAATCATATCATTTTCGATTATCATGCAAAGAAATGGAATTCTACATGAAACATCAATTTGCAAGGGACCCTCAACAAAATGGTGTTCTTGAAAAAGGAGGAACAAAACTCGAAAAAAAGTTCGCAAGGACAATGATATAGGGTCGATATTCCTAAAAGATTTTGAAATTTTGAAGCTATCAAACACCGCATGCTACTCTCGAGAATAGATCCATCTTCGACAAAAAGTCAAGGCAAAACGCCTTATGAGCTTTGGAATGAAAAGGAAGCCTCTTGTTTTTCTTTCTTTTCGTGTGTTTGGTTGCAAGTGTTTCATACACAATAATGGTAAAGATCAGTTGAAAACATTTTATAGTAAAGCTGATGAAGGAATATTCTTAGGATATTCTGAAGTTAGTAAAGCTTTCAGAGTTTACAACTGTAGGACTCTTATTGTGGAGGAAACACCTCATGTTGTTTTTTGATGAATCTGTTTGTGTTCGGAAGAAAGCGGGATTATAATGCAAATGAACCGACTAAGAGGATCACCAGATTAAGCCCAAAAGCGAAAGATAAATCATCCATTTGAACACGAAAAGAAGAAGTCAGTCAATATCTATGATTGGAGTGACTCAGACTCAGATAAAGAAGTTCAAGATGGAAATCAGGATGGTGAGACCCAGGAAAACCAACACTCCAAAGGTGACCAATCTGAGCAGACACCGATTCGGACTTCAGCACGTGATGCCAATGAAGATGTGGTCACGGTGAGGCAAATTCGAATCTATCAACCAAAAAGGGAACAAATGTCTCGACAATGTTCGAATAAATTTCCACGAGGAAGATGATTCCTTTCTCTCTGTTTTGTTGTTCCTCAAGTTTTCTTTGATTTAATCGAACCTAACATTTTAAATGTTGAGGATACCATTGAAGGGGAACATCAAGAAGGAAATGGTTAGATAGCCATCCTACAAGCAGTTGTGGGTGATCTAACTGAAGGTGTTAAGACTAGAAGGTTCCATGGAGAGAGTGCACTATTCATTTGCTTCCTATCGGAGAAAGAACCTCTTGAGATTGGTGAAGCTCTACAAGATTCTCCTTTGGATTCTTGCCATGCAAGATGAAATTTGGATCAATTCTCGAGGAATGAAGTATGGGAGCCTGGTAGATAGACCGAGAAAGGCACAATGTCATTGGAACCAAGTGGGTTTTCAAGAACAAAATAGATGAAAACAACAACATTGTGAGAAACAAGGCAAAATTTAGTTGCACAAGGTTATTCCCAAGAAGAAGGCTTGGATTATGATGAAACTTTGCACTGTTGCAAGACTAGAAGCCATCGATTATTTCTTGCATATGCTGCCCACATGAAGTTCATAGTCTATCGGATGGATGTGAAAAGTGCATTTACGAAGCGGCGTGCTTAAAGAAGAGGTTTATGTGGAACAACCTCCGGTTTCAAACAGAATGACCAAGTTTACTGCTAAGAAAAGCTTTGTATGGTCTTAAACAAGCACCCGGAGCATGGTATGATACTCTTTTCGGGTTTCTTCATGACCATGGTTTTGTCAAAGGAACTGTTGATAGAACTTTGTTCGAGGATAGTGGATGGGGAAGATATCTTACTAGTTTAGATATATGTTGATGACATCATTTTTGGATCTCAAACCATCACCGTGTGAAAAGTTTTCAACACCGATGAAAGGCAAGTTTGAGATGTCAATGATGGGAGAGATGAATTTCTTTCTAGGACTTCAAGTGAAACAATCAAAGGAAGGAATATTCATCAACGTGCAAAGTACACGAGATCCGATTGCAAATATGGTGTAAAGAATTGCAATGCGTTAGAATTCCCATGAATACTAACTACAAGATGGATCGATTAAGGCAAATCGAAGAAGTCATCACCGATTATAGAGGAATCATTGGATCATTGCTCTATCTCACGACAAGTAGGCGGATATAACATTTCTTTGTTGGGATATGTGCAAGATACCAAGCTAATCCTAAGGCTAGTCACATGGATGCTGCCAAAAAGATACTGAAATATCTTAAGGGCTCAGTGAATAGAGGATTATGGTATCCAGCTGATGATAACCTAGAGTTAAGTGGTTACTCAGATGCTGATTATGGAGGATGCAGAATTGACAGGAAGTCCACTTCAGGAACTTGTCAATTTCTAGGAAGCAAACTGATATCTTGGTTTTCGAAGAAACAGACCTCAGTAGCAACAAGTACTTGAAATTTGAATATATGGTCTGCGAGGAAGTCGCTGCGTACATGCATTCTTTGGCTCAGACAACAATTGAGGGATTATAAAGTTGTAGCCAATGAAGTACCAATATTTTGTGACAATAATAGTGCCATTGCTATTTCACAAAACCCGGTATTGCACACCAGATGCAAGCATGTGGATATCAGACATCACTTCATCAGAGATCATGTCGAGAAGAAGGACATAAGGATGGAGAAAATTCATACTGATAAGCAGAGAGTTGATATCTTGACTAAACCTTTGGCGGAATCAAGATTTCAAGAACTTTCAGTTGAATTAGGGATCTTTAGAACCAGTGTTTAGAGTAAAATCTAAAAATTGAAGGTTTTCGGATGCATGAAGTTTTCGTAATCCTTCCGAGAAGCTCAGATAAAATGGAAATCTTGAATCGAGTCTCGAAAACTTCATTAGCATCTTGAACCAATTCAAGATTACTCGATATTATAATCGACATTTTATCAAGATCAGTACTCAATAAGACTGATAGAGGGAAATTGGTCTGAAGAAGTAATGACTCATGCGATCCATTTATTGCTCAAGTAAATTCAGTAATCATTCGCAATAAATATAAAAACACCTGAGGAATGTTTTTTTTTTGGGCGGGATCGTTTTAAATTCCGAAGAAGGTCAACAGTCATTTAATGCTCTGCTACATTAATGACCAATGAGGATGTTTTGGCGGCTTACTTTTCGGAGATCGTCGGTTCGTATACCTGATTAATCGGAGATTAATCTCAACCGTTGTTACTCACCTAACCAACACGATTCCCCACGATCTCAAGGTTATATAAACCCCAATCAGTCATTCTAGCCAAAATTTTATCAAACCCTTCGTTTCCAAATCCTCTGCAATTAAAAATCCCCTTTTGCCCAGAAATTCTCCAAACCCTAAAGCTTCACTTCTTCAATCAAACTCTAAAATGGCTCCAACCCCTATTCGAGAGATTATTTGAAACCAACAAGCCGCGGGTACGATTTCGTTGTCTCACTTGAAAGCACAACCAACTCAAAGCCGTAAGAGGAGGCTCTGATATGATTCGATTGGCTAAAAACTCACTAACTAGTCGCAAAACCCACCGGACGGGAGTTTGCAAAAGAGGTAATCAATTCATCTCAGAATTTGAAGATAGATGAAGAGGGTCAGTATGCATTCTAAGTTAATCGTATCACACTTAGAGCAATCATCCAAATACGTCGATTTTTGAGAGGGATCGTATATAGTTCGAAAAAATCAATGATGTTTTTTGAGCTCGTGATAGAGGAGAGGATCCCACGACGTATATGTCGTAGAGAGAGCGGGAGTACTTAGATAGGATTGTTGAGAATCTGTTAAGTTTGAGGCGACACTGCATAAAAGGCACCTGAAGCCACAATATCGTGTGTTGATGGATATTGTGAGCAAGTGCATCATGAGTCTTGCGGGGAGTTTTGAGAAGATAAGTACCCCGAAGCTCAGATTGATGGCGGCGATAGAAGCTTCACCCACCCTGATTTCAACCGGGTTGAAATTCCCGATTCGGGACGGTGAGTGAGAGAGACCAAAGTTTTGAGGAAGATTGACGGGCGATCTCAATCAAAGGCAAGATCCACCATGCCACCAAAATTGCTTACATTTTGGAGATGTGCAGAGAGGATGAGGATATCTTCGCCAATTCGACCCCATTTCCTAAGTCCAAAATTCTCCTTAAACCCATTCCGCAAGGAAGCAGGTCATCAAGGGGAAGAGAGAAAAGAAGGTAGAATCACCTTTCTGAAGTTGCTGAAAAAGAGACCCAACAAACTAGGGGGAAGGTGTTGTTGGAGGCAAAGATGGAGCAGGGAGAAAAAATGATGAAACAGAAGAATCTTGCTCCAAATCGCATAAGATTGGTGGTTCTCACCGATGAAGATGAAAGTGATCCTGAAGAGATTCAACCCGAGGGCCAAACCGCTCGAGTTCACCATTACAAGTGTTGGCTCAGTTATCTCCCGTGACACAGGATCGATCGAGGGAGCGTGTCTTTTTCGAGGTGCTCGAGACATCGCTCAAGACAGATAAAATTTCTCAGAAATTTTCAAAGGAGCTCAGACCTCGAGATGCCTACCTCGGATGTGCGGTGCTCAGACGGTAAGAGCCATTTCGAGTCGATCCGAAGATGTGCGAAAGCTCAGATCGACGAGCCAACTCAGACTCAAACCGAGGATATACCGATTCCAGCCTCGTAACCCACTCAGATGCAAACCGAGGACCTAACCGCGACAAACTTCGGGGATGTCCTTTGAGACTCAAGAGCGAATATTCTTGATGAGCTCCCTCGAAAGTGATCTACTTTGATCCCTTAGCGTAAACTTCAAATGAACCAGAGAGCCCGAGATGGAAGAAGGGCGAGGTCAAGAAGGCGAGTGGAGGAGCAAGGGGAACGGTTCATACTTGACCGATACCCCCGAGCTCAAATTTCATACCCCGATCTGCAAGATATTTTCTTGATTAAGGACAATCAGATTTATCCTCAATCGGACTCTTCCCGAGATGCTTGATATTCTTTGCTTTTAGAGGGGAAGACGGGGTGGAATGAGGAGACAGCCTTCGACCCGACTTCTCGTGGTTCGGAAGGACAAAGCTCAGGATGAAAAACTCGATTTTGATGAAATTTGGTCCAGAGGAAGTTGGCCGAGAGGAGAAGCAAATCGGGTTGGTGCCCCAAGCGGTGGAGACAAATCTCAAGATGGAGATGGGGACCAACAGGGGGAGATATTGAGAAGCGATCAGATTGAAAAGGAGACTTTTGTTGGCGATCAACTCCGGATCTAGTCAACACCGGAATGTTGATAGTGCTCTTTGATCGAGGCGTTGGAGACTGGAGCTTAGAATGAAGTGGAGCTCAAGATGATCGACAACACAGAGGTAGAGAAGATTCCCGAGATTGATCTCACCTCCCGATAGAGAAACTTGAGAAGGTTGAGCCAATGATGATCAAGATTGCTCGGATGGAAGAAACGTTGGCCAATCAAGCTCAAAAAGATGGGCCGGTCTTAGTCACTCTTTAATCGGTGCAAATTCAAAACACTCTAGCCACCTAGATGACCTCCATGGAAGGAAAATTTGAATGAGAAGTTGGAGGGAGTCAAGGCCGAAGTTAAGTGAATAACCAAGCGTAAACACTGTGAAAGTTCTCGATTTCCTAGAGGTGAAACCGCGAGAAAAGAATGAGGTGCTAATCAAGTTCTTTGTTGAGGAAATGAGCTCAATGCTCATGACCAAGATAATGAGAGATGTTCAAAGAAGCACTCTCCGGCCGGTTTGCCCACTTATCTCAAGAATTTTTTCGTGGCCAAGAACCATCTAAGGAGGTGGAAGGCGAACAAGATCGGATATGGGGAGAAGTTATTTGTGTGAGCAAAGAGCAATATATCACATGGACACAAAGACTCTCCGGGCTTCTTCCAAATTACGGTGCAAGAAGGGGAAAAGGAAGTTGAAGATCTCGAGAAAGTTCATGGCACGAACATTGGAGAAGAAGGCTCGAGAAAAGATTTGAAATGTATAATCTAGCAAAAGCCTTTAAAGAAGTCGGAGCTACTGAGAAGTTAAAGTTCACTCAAGTAGAAAAGCCTATCTACACTCGAAGTTCCCGAAAGCAAGCTATGCTTGATGTTGCAAGAGAGAAACCGAAAAGCTAGAGCAAAGGTTGGAACAAGCATTTCTTCACCGAATCGCTTATGAAGAGGAAAGCCTTGGCGTTGTTCAACCCGAAAAGCAAACGTCTGCAAAGGCTTTAAGCCAATCCGAGAAAACCGATTCGGATGATGAAGAAACAGAACAACCAAATGGAATCGAGTCTCAACCTCGGAAGAAAGTCTTCAACACGAGAAATGCTCAAGACACTCCAAGAAGAACAAGCTAAGAAAGCTGCCGCCGGTCTCAAGAACGTCGCGGATCGAGAAAAGAAGATAGACGAAGAGCAGAAGCGAAGGAGTGATTTCAGGAAGTTTGCGAGCAAGAGGAAAGGAACATCAAAAGCACTAAAGTGGCCCCACGTTGATAAATGGATACCTATCAAACTCAACGATATGTGGGAAGAAGTCAAGAGAACCTTCTGGTTCAATTATGATGTTCTCGGGGAATGGAGAGGGAAAGCTCGGATCGGAATGAAGCTTTCATTGAATACCTTCTTATCTTCTATCCAAAGTATCTCAGAGTGGATTAACTTTGTGGATGAAGGAGAGGTACAGATAGTAGCCCCTGGTCCATATTTCTATCCACCTCCAAAACTTGATAATGGCTTGGTGAATGAGAAGGCCATTACTCAAGAGATTGCTTCTCGATATCTTTGGTGGGTTGGGTTTAACAGGAAACAGTCCGGACATCATCAAGGAAAGAAATGAGCTGAAGAAGATATTTTTCGGAATGTTTGACCTGGAGGTGCCCGCTGATGAAGTTGAGAATGAAGCAAACTGAAGAGCAGAAGACTGAAGAGCCAAAATCAGAAGACTGAAGACTGAAGACTGAAAACCTCAGAAGATTTTGTAATCTTTAAATTTTGTCTTTTTAATTTTGTTGATAAACTCATTGTAATATGTAACGGGATACCAATCATCAATGAAGATTTATCATTATGCTCAAAAGATAATATCTCATTATCTTATTTACATGTCTTTTATTTTGATATGCCTGAATGAATGTCTTTGAACCGATTGTATGTTGATAAGGGAGAAATTGTTTAAGTATTTGGTAATGAACTAGTTAAAGAGATTCATTCTTTGGAGAAATTATTTGAATAATTAAACTGTTGAGAAAACTCGAAATTGTTGAGAGATTCTCTGGATTTAAGAAATTGTTGGGAGACAACCAATCTTGTAATAGGATAAAATGAAACCTAAGTATAGGTTATTTGTTTGTAACAAGATAGGTTTTGGCATCATCAAAAAGGGGGAAATTGTTGGGAGATGAATTTTAATAAAGATTTATGATTTTGATTAGATCCCAAAACCCCTGAGTATGACATGTTCAGAATGATCTTGATAGTTGAGTCAGGATTCAGTTTTTAGAATATTCAGGATGTTATCTGCAGAATGTATAGTCAGCAGATATAGTTCAGGATAGTTACTGAAGACTCAATTAGGATCTTGAAAATCAAGACTCACAGAGAAGACTCAAAGACATCACCCAAGATAAACTACAAAGATTCGTAAGAAGACCAGAAGACTCGAAGACCACGAAGACTCGAAGACTCGAAGACTCAAGACACAAAGATCAAGATCGAGGAACTAAAGATCAAGAATACTGAAGGCACGAGAATTATCAAGACTCGAAGAAGGTAATTGAATGCTCAATATGAACCTGAATGTTCCGAGGCACTGAATATATCTATCTGAAGGATGCAATACTGAGAAGATCGCGATTCCTTAGAAAGTTAGATATCTGCCAAGACATTCAAATGCAGACAAAAGGAACTAAGTCAGAAGTGTTGTTAAGGTTATATCAAACTCAGAGTTTGTAACCAAAAAGAGCCGTTGAAGGTGTCTACCTTTAACTGGAGACAAAAGTCAAAAAGAGGAAGACAACATTGTACCATCTCGACATCGACATGTGATGTGTCTCTGAAAAAAGATGTCAGATGTACAAAAGTTCCAGACTACAAAAAGTGAAGACCGGCTACATGAAAGGCTATTGCCTAGAAAGTGTTAGGGAGTTTCAAACCCTAAATATAGTCGTTTCACACACCACAAGAGGGAACTCACGAAGCTGTCTCTCCAACGGATAGTTTTCAAGAGTGACCTTGGTGTATGCCTATAAATACTGGTGACCCTCTACATTGTAAGGTGACGGGAAATTTATACGCAACTTAAGAGCTCAAGTCTATTCTTGTAAAAGATAAAAGCACTCGAAAAAACTTAGAATTTCCCAAGTGCTTCAATATTGAAGAGAGCTCACTATACTAAGCCTAGCTTCGATAAGAATTATCCAAAGCTTAGTCAAGATATCCTAACCCTTTGCATTGTGCTTTATTGTAAAGGATATCTCATCCTAGTTGGAAACCAACCAAGAAACCCCAAACTCTTGTGAAGGTAGTTGGAGTGTGTTTGTTGGTGAGAAGTGTTGTAAAGAGTTAGTAAACTACACGGAGTAGTCAGAAAACTCTAGAGGAGAAGTTAGTAAGCTCTGAGGGGTAGTCCGAAAGATTGTGTGTGATTGAGTAAGTAAACTACGGAGGTAGTCGAGAAAGCTCAAGGTCGGGTTGAGTAAGTAAACCACGTGGGAGTAGAGAAAACTTAGGGGCGAGTTGAGTAAGTAAACTACGAGGTAGTCAGAAAGCTCGAAGTTGATAGTGAATTTCTCTTGAAGAGTCGGGGAGAGTGGACGTAGGAGCTTGAGTCTCTGAACCACTATAATTGTTGTGTCTTTTATTGCTTTCCTTATCTGTGCTTTATCATTGCATTGACTTGATTTTGAAAGCATACTTTTCAATCGATATTAGGTTGGAATCAATCCTTTGAAGTTGCATAAGTGAATCACGACCCAATCACTATTTCATAAAGTGAAGGTTTTCAAAGCAAAGCTTAAAATGAGTATAAGTAAGGGTCAACCATTCGCTGATAATTTGAGTAGCTAGAACAGGATAGTTACCAAATGAACATACTCTTACGAGGGTTGATAAGTTAGTTATCTCGATCCAAGCAACTCGGGATCTCGACACTCATGACTCGGTTGGGATTATCGAGGTTTACGAAAGCGACTCGGGATCTTTGTCTCAAGAGACTTTGACTTCGAGCGATCTGTGCTTCTCGAGAACCTAATCTTGAGATTATCGACCCAAGTGACCTCGATGAAGAAAAAAGTTTTAAAAACACTGAACACGTGTATTCCCCCCCATACACGTGTAAGACTCGTTTGCACCGGGACCAACAATAACGTTGAGCTGTCTTTACTCCAAGGACAAAGATATTAATTAATATAAAGTCTGTTCAGTGGCTTAATTAATTAATGGACTAAGATAATCTTAAATGCGGAAAATAATTACCGGGAGCCATATTATTGTGAAGTCGTAATGTGGGTTAAGATGGATAGTTCAATATTAATTTTATAGTGGAGTAAATTAATATTAATGGGATTGAATAAAATTTTGGCTAAATATTAAAGCTTCATAGCCCATTGGAGGTCCAATTTTAATTCTCCTAAAGGCCCCTCAAATAGCCCAAAATAAAGTTCAATTAAAGAAAAAGGATAAGAAAATATTTTACCTAATATTTCTTAATTTTTTTTCGAAAATTTGTAGGAAAAAAGAAGAAAAGATTTTCTTGATTTTCTTGTAGATATTTTGTGGAAAGAGATAAGTATTCTTGGAATACATAATTATCCCATAAATTCAAGAAGTCAAATCTTGATTCCTATTGCCTTGTTATTTTCGAAAATTTAGGGAAAAGGGGAAGAGAGATTTGTATGGAAAAATTTAATTAAGGAGAAAAGAATATAGGAGATATATTCAAGATTTCTTGGAGACCAAGAAAAAGATTTTCTTCCTTATTTTTTTCCTCAAAAAATCGTCCCCCCCTTTGTCCTATATATAGGGGATGAATCCTTCATTCCCAAGTGAAATTCCATGTGTTGGAAATATTAGAAATCCACAAAGGTGGTGGCAAAATATTTTATTTTCTCTCTTGTTAAAATCGTTCGTGTGAATCCTCCCACCGGATTACGTTCGTGGACGTGGGACATATTTGAGAAGGCACTTTGGGTAGATCCATCGTCTCAACGATTGTCTCTACAAGAGGTACGTAATCTCGTAACTCCTAGATTCCGCATGCTTAGGATTTACGTGGATTATGTGTACGCATGTTGTTTATTTGCTTATTAATTATTATGTTGAATTGACTTAGGATTAATTCATGTTAGTAATTAATTAATTAATTTAAATATGTATTTAAATTCACCTCGAATAGATCCGGGTGGATTTAGAGAGAATACTCATCTTCTCATCATAATTGGATCAAAGACATTGACCAATGCACGTCAATTTGGACTTTGTGGCCAAGTATGATTATGTTATTTGAATAAACACTTCATCATGTTCAAGACTAATCGAGTATTCGTGAATAAAAGGAAGATATCGCAATAACCCACGTTATAGTTACAGGTAGTTGCACGTTTCTCGCAACGTACCTAATATATTGAGAATATCTGATTTATTATCTAAGGTTCAATTAAGACCGTTAGTTTGACTAATCGATCAATTGATCCCGGCGGAACTACGACTACGCAACCTCCGCTAATTCATTCTTTGATTTGTTTTCATTCTTCCCATCAGATTTCACTCTTTGTTCCCCCCCCCCATTTGCATCCTCAGGTTCCTCTTCATCATACAGTTTAAACTTGCGTTTCCAAGCATTTTAGTTCGTCATGCATGTATTGCCCGAGCTTCCATTTTTCGCCCTAGCCATTCTCTTCCATGATTTCTTGGTTGAGTTTCCAGCGTTCAGAGGTTGGGTTTGGGTGAGGCTTTTGGATGTGGAACTCAGTTCAGGTAGTGTATTAGTGAGTGTTTCAGAAGTATTAGGGTCACTGGCTTGGTAGTGTTTGGATTGAAGAGAGCTCGGGTTTGGGTTGTCTGGTAATGTGATTGGTTTGATGGTGATGGTTGGGTTATCTAGTAGTGTGGTTGGTTTTCTGGTAATGGATATGGAAGTATGGAGTGTGCAAAAAAAAATTCAGTGGCTATGGCGGTTTCAGATGGTTCCCCAGGTAAGGTGTCATGTGATGAGTTCACGTGGGAGAGCGGTTTTTGGGTTGGTATGGCATATGTTATGGTGTTGGCTGGGGTGGGTTTTGTCGTGGATTTGGTTATTATGATTTCTGGTTTAGAGTTGCGTGTACATCTTAGCGGACCCGCCTTTATTTTGGACCCGTACTATAAATCCATCTCGCCATCTCTATCCGTCTTCAAGCATGATTTCACAAAGTGGCCAATAGTACCACATTTATAATAGAAAAGCGGGAGGGACTCGTAAGAGAAAGGAATCCACATACCAATGTCGTTCAGTTTCGTTTAGATGCCTTTGATTAGAGGCTTTGCGACATTGATCTCCACTTTGAAGTGAACGAATTCTGTCAGATCATCCTCTGAGGGTTTCTCGTAGCATTCCAGGGTCCCAACCTTTCTTTCTATTGTTGTTATTATCTCTTTTGTGCGATAATTCATCGGAAGATCATGGACCCTCACCCAGAAAGATAATGTCGATATCTGGATAGATGACGGTTGTTCGGACCCCGTCAAGGGTTTTATTGCAAATAGAGTATTATTGAAGTGCCACGGCTGATTGAGTAGAACCCAATCTCTATCCGTTGGGCTATCAAGAGAGAAGAGAATCGTCCTGTTCCCCCACTCACCAGCTGAGAGTTTGTGTTTAGGACGGAAGGATTTTTTCATGATATCAATCACCACAAACGTATTCACGACCCTTTCACCCATATCTTGCCGACTAAACACACTGGTGTTATGGTATCTCTCCTTTTTTCCGCTATCATAGTTCCCAAATCTAACACATCGTCTTCCTCCCCATTGCCCCCCGTCCCCGTCTCCATCACGAGAACAAAGGGTAATCTAAATCAGAGCGGAGTCGTGAGAACCTGCAACCACAAACAGAAAAAAGACAAAAAAAAAATTAAAACCGGTCCATTCACGGGATCAACGACGACCAAGACTCGACACGAAGAAGAGACATGAGACCAAAGAAAAGAAAACACAAATATTCGGTTGAATCTGTTAGAAGCAAAGCTTGCGGCTATGGAATTTATGGTGAAAAACCCCAGATCACGAAGACCTAACCCTAATCTCACGATAGAAGAGAAACCCTTTCTCACAAGAGAGAAACCCTAATCTCACAAGAGAGAAACTACTTAATTGTCTATTCATTTCGATTTTAGTCTATATGTTTCACCCTTATAACCAGTTGCATATGCGGTACGTGCAACTGGAGTACAAAGGTTGGTTATAAATTTAATGTGACGAACATCTTTACTTTTCAGCCCCCCACCCACGGTCCCACCCACACACCCACCCTACTATTATCTAGTTTTTGCGAGTGCGATATAGTTATAGTATGAGGGATCATAATTAAGATTCACAAGCACATTGAGTTTGCGTGATGAGAATGTATAAGGGTTGTTTTGTACGCAACTGATTATTGAAGGCTGATTTTTTCTTTTCTTTTTTATAGTCTCCTTACCTTTTTGAATTTTAAAAGTTATTTTATTAGAGTGAGTCTCTTGTGCACCCAAGTGCACCGTGCACTCATATACATGGGTGATCCATTTTTAAAAAACGGGTCTCACGTTCATTTAAGATGCTATAACGCTGCAAATCTTAACAAATTAAGACGCAGTCCAATGGTTGAAAGATCTTATTTCTAGGTGTGGGTACAAGGTTCGAACTCTCCTTGTCCCTTTTTTCTTGATTTTTTCCCCTAGTTTGGTTTCCCTAATTTTTTTTTCTAATTTCTTTTAAATATAGAAACATGTAACTACCTATAACCAAAACGTAGAGCTAATTATAAGAAAAACGTGCAATTGCCTATATCATAAACATGCAACTTAGTGTCACTGAAACATGCAACTACCTACAACGTGCAACTACGTATAATAGAAGCGTGCAACTACCTATAACAAAAGCGTGCAACTACTTATAACAGAAGCGTGCAACTACATATATCAGAAGCGTGCAACTACTTACAACAGAATAGAAGCGTACAACTACTTATAACAGAAGCGTGCAAAGCGTGCAACTACTTATAGTGTGCAACTACATATGTCAAGCGTGCAACTACCTATATAGAATAAAGCGTGCAACTACTTATAACAGAAGCGTGCAACTACCTATAGAAGCGTGCAACTACTTACTGTAACAGAAGCGTACAATGAATTCCCACATCTTCTCCCTTTTTTCATGCTAACACCAGCCCCCTTCCTTCTTCCCAACCTGTATACCATCTTATTTCCAATTAAATTCATGAATTTTGTGTAATTTTTTTAAAAAGTGTAGACACTAAAGTTATTTTGTGCTGATAAATGTGAAGAATCCATGGAGTTATTAGCATTCCACGACCCAAGAATGGCGGCCAACCACGTTGGTGTTCATGTCGAAGCTCACCACCTCAATTCTGTTTCAAAAAGCCTGTTAATGGCAGATTCGTGGCTCAGAAACCACGTTTTATCGCACTACCCTAACACCAACATAACCACCATTGTCGTCGGCCACACTCTGTTATGCAACTAAGATTAACACCACAAATTGGGGAAATTAATTTTGCCGTCGATAAAAAATTGGTGAGCATTATTTTTCTCTTAAGCCTGGTGATTCTAAAACGGCGTGGCAGCAGCGCCAAACAAAAAACAAAATGATCCACAATAAAAAAAATGGGTAGGGTCAAAATTAGTGCAATGATCTAAAATTGTACACCAAGTGCATATGAAACCTTGTCATTTTATTATGGGTTAATTACAAATTGCAACTTGTACTTTTTTTTAAAAGAAAATGCAATCTAATATTAGTAAAATTGACAAATTTCAACCTCAACTCACTTTTTTTTTATCGAATTTTTTCAATTTAATATTTGCTAAAATACGTTTTGATATTGTGGTATGTACAATATATTATTTATAGGCTATATCTAGCCAGAAAATTTCACAAAAGAGTGAATCGAAATTGGAATCTATTACTTTTTATTAGTACCGATTATATTTTATTAAAAAAATATGGTACAAAATTTGTAAAACAATAGTAAATGTTGTAATTTGTTATTAACCCCTTTTATTATTTACAACTTACAAGTGATTTCCAACAGTACCCCAATAGGCCAATAGTGTCACACGATGCTTGTAGAATTGGAGAGAAAAAATCATAAATGGTCTTGTAACTTTGTTCGAATTAAAAAATGGTCCTGTAAGTTTTTATTTTATCAATTTTGATCCTTTTGGTTTCAATTTTAGTCATTTTCGCCGGATAATTTAAAATTTGATCGGAAAATTGACCTAACTTTTTATTTTGATCATGTCAACGGTCACCACCACTCTCATTTGAACCATCTTTAATCAAGAAAGAAAAGCCATCAATTAATTTCATGTTTTTATTGCACCTCCACCGTGAATCGCAACTTCAAAATCACAAATTTCATTCATTATTGTGGCTAATTTTGAGTGATTTACGTTGAGGCGAGGGGCGAAACCTATACTATTCTCTTCCTTTCACTGAATCCGTCATTTCAATTTTTTTTCGCATTATTTTGTATGCTACATCATAATTCCGGCCATTTTCCGACCAAAATTTTCAATTTTCCGGCGAAAATGACTAAAATTGAAATCAAAATGACCAAAATTAATAAAATAAAAACTTACAGGACCATTTGTGGATTTGGGCAAAGTTACAGGACCATTTCCGATATTTTCTCTAGAATTGGACTTCCCTATATTATTTATTTTTTATTAAAGTTTATGGAAAAGAGAATTGGTCGGTAAGAAGTATATATCCACAAACTGATCAAAGTTCAGTGGTGGTGACCAGAGAATAAATTCTGCATCAAGACATATAAATCCACTTTCGATATGGTCGGTCGATCCATCAAACTAGATGATTTGATGTCCATTTCCAAAATTTTCATGATACAAAAGTAGTAAAGAGATTTAAATTCATTTTTGGTCTCGCATGACACAATACTCTACAATTTTGGTCCTAAGTTCTAACACTTACTATTTTGATTTTAAATTTATTTTTTTATGTAATTTTTGTCTCACTATTATGTTTTTCGTTAAAGTCAGCTGCAAATTTTGGTCCCATAGGACAAGATTTGGGACCAAAATTACAGTTAAACTTAATGAATTTCATAACAAAATAACTAAATTTGCATGAAAAAAAAAATTACGGGATCAAAATAGTGAATATTGACACCACAATCGTGAGGTACCACGTTCTATGAAATCAGAAATGAATTTCGAGAAAAGAAATGTAATGTCATAGTGAGACCAAAGGGTTGGCAAAATCAGCATAATCCTCTCGATATGGACCGAATGTGCACGTGTTGATTTGCTGTACTTCTGCTCGATTCGATTTCTGTCTTTCTTAACTTAATTGGAAAAATTAATTAATTAACCGACTAATTATATCTTCAAATTAATACACAGTTTATATTGGAATTAGAAGAAACAAGAAACCTAATTTAAAGTTAATTATTGTTTATGCCCGACCATTCCTGCTTACGTACGTGTCCATGCAACCACCTCTAAATTTTCTGGTATTTTTTGTCTTTTATGAGTCTTGATCGACTAAATTTGGAAAGAATCTTGTTTTTGAGATTTTTTAGTTGCCTTTTTTCTTTTCTTTCTGTGATTTATTTATTATTATAATTATAATCTTGTGTAGATGGTGAAAGAAGTGTTAATTAATTAACTTTGCACTGTTAAGACTGTATCTTCCCACGCAAAGTAAGATTAAGTAATAAATTATTGAAAGGCAACTTCGAAGGCCTGCTGTGTTCAGTGTTCCCCTGATTAACCACACTAGCAAAAATATTTAAAATAATAATTTATAGGGTATATATTTGGTTTACATATTTGAGATTCGTGATAAACTTTAAAGGGGTATTTGGTTCACGGGACTGAATTGATTAGATGTGATATGATTGAGTGAAGTTGAATAAGATTGAATAGATAGGACTTGATTGTTTGAGTCAAGATATGCGTTTGGATTGTAGAATTAGATTGAGAGATTAGATGGAATATCAATTGAAATATCACAAGAATCATTAAATTGTATTGAAATCAATGTTTTCATAACCGAACCGGTGATCGAACCGGACAGACCACCGGTCAGCGGTTCAACCGGTCGGACCGGTTCAACCGGCGGTTCAACTGTTTTCTATGTTTAGTTAAAAAAACAAAATAAGTATACACCTACAAAAATTTAAATATATATTTTATAACTTTTCATATCATATTTTATAATTTTTTTCCCACCTCATACATTAATCCCGCATCGAAAGTGTTGAAGAAAAATGTGAGAGAAATGTTGGGTGGATCTGCCGTCTCTCTTCTCCTCCGATTTCGCCAATTGATCTTGAAATTACAGAAAAATAAAAGATAGAAAATATTACAGGCTCAGAACACCTTCTGTTCTCATTGAGGTTTTCACACGGTGTATCCGGAGTTTACACAAAGAGTCTCCCTCACTCCACCTTCAGTAGCACACTCTCTCTATCTTCTCAATTCTCTTTATTTCTGCAAAAATAGGTCACGAATGACTCTCAATCAGGATTTAATTAGGGAGAAGATTATGGGATAATTGAGGTCAAAGATTGAGGCCAGAAATCAGGGAAAACACGTTTGAAAAAAAGAGGAAGAGTGGAAGAGAATCATGGGCTTTAGGGACTTAATTTATTGGACCAAAAACCCAAACCCTCAGATAAGCCCAACATCTCCACTTTTTTGGTCCAATACTAGTACACCGCCCCATATTTGGAAAATCCTAGGAGTTCATCATTGCCCAACCCGCTGCCACGTACCTGCACAGAAAACACACAAAGTTAGTTTCCCGTATCTACACAGAAAAAACACAAAGTTAGTTCATGTACGTAAGAGCTCAACCACAAAGATGGAAGCTCCACCTTACTTGGAGCATCCACACAAAGCACAAAGAATAAAGCCACAAAGATGCAATACCACAAAGAAAGCCACAAAGAACAACCACAAAGCACAATCACAAAGCACAAAGTAAATCACAAAGTCACATAGGAGGACACACAGCCTAACACCACTAAGAATCACAAAGTCACAAAGAACACATGATTTCATAAAGCATAAACATTAAAACAAATAGCATGCCACAAAGATAAAGACACAAAGTTCTAAAACACAAAGCCACACAGATAAACACAAAGCCACACAGATACTCAAGAAACTCTCATGCAAATAGATAAAATGGGATAGGGGAAAACATGAAATCACACATATAAATAAACATATATTCATAATCCCCACGGAACCCACAAGAATTAATCATGCAACCATCCCCCACATTCCCACTAGCAATCAACAACTCAAGCATAACCAGAAATCACATAGCAACAAATAAAAATAACCACACATAGATAAACAGCTGAAGCAACAAATTTAAGCACAAAGAAATTAAACACAAAATAACAATAAACCACAAAATAACAGGATGCACAAAGATATCCTATAAACTATAGCACACATGAAACCAAATCCAACTTACACTACAAAAGCAATAAAAGGATCAGTGTTTAGCTGTATTACCAGACCGGAATTCTACGTTTAGAATTCCATACCATCACCACAATGAAAATCGGAAACAACTACCAGGAGATCCCACGTTTCATTCCCATCCATAATTAACGGGACAAATTTCCATGAGTCTCAAAAAATCACTTGTACCTCAATTCCTCATCACTACTGGCTTACCTCTTGTAGACGTTGGCACAATTTTGGGGTTAGCAGTAGCGGCACAACAGATTGGTCGTGAACACGGAGGCACGAACAGGCACGATGTGCTTTGATCTGAAACGGCTGCGTCCGATCCCTACCATCAATGCACGATCAGTGGCGGAGGGAGACGGTCGACGACAGATTTTGGATCGCACACGATAGAGGCCTCATGTGTCTCGCAGACTCAGAGGACCGTGAATAGATCAACGATTAAGCGGAGGACGCGCTTCTACCGTGAACCCGACTTCTTGATACCATGTTGGGTGGATCCGCCTCTTCTCCTCCGATTTTCGCTTTCAATTGATCCCCGAAATTACGTAAAAAATAAAAGATAGAAAATATTATGTGCTCGTAACACCTACGATTTCTCATTGAGGTTTTCACCACAGATCCTGAGTTTACATAAAAGAGTCTCTCTCACTCCACCCTCAGTAGCACACTCTCTCTATCTTCTCAATTCTCTTTATTTATGCAAAAATAGGTCACGAATGACTCTAAATCAGGATTTAATTAGGGAGAAGATTATGAGATAATTGAGGTCAAAGATTGAGGCCAGAAATCAGGGAAAACACGTTTGAAAAAATAGATTAAATTTTTTAGGACTCAATAACTTTCACCCGATTTGAATTTAGTCCCGCACATTTTAGAATCTTATATATCTCCTGTATGTTTCATCTTATTTTGATTTTGGTCCTTGGGGAAAATTTGTGTCTAGCATTTCTTGTCGGTTCCAAAGACAGGTTGGAAATTATTTTCATTTTTATTTATTTTTTAGTTTCCACATGTGTATATACTATTTGTTTTAATATTTTTTTAAATTCACTTAAGTCAAGGACGGGGCGGGTTTCGGGTTTCGGTCCGGGTTGGGCTTATGGTTTTGGGTCAATTGTTTTTTATTTTAATCATGAAAATTCTGGGTCGGGTCTGTCGGTTAACCCGACCCGAGTCCATAAAACTCCCACCACCTCACTCTACCGTCTACACACCACACATTTCTCTCTTCTGCATTTCCACCAACAATGGCGGCCGCCACCGCAACATTCGCCGTCACAAAGCTCATCGCCTCCTTCACCCCAGCACTCAAACAATCCTTCACTCTCCTCGCCCCTCGCAGAAAACCTATCTCCCTTTTCTCCTCCCTCCCCTCCACCGCCTCCAATCCCTAAAATTCTCCACCGTCCCCAAAATCTCCGCCACAATCTCCGTCGGAGACAAGCTCCCCAAAGCCATGCTCTCTTACTTCGACGCCACGAATCTAGATCTGTTAGATCTGATAATTTATCGACATCGCCGTCGATTCGGAGACTATCTCCATCGACCTGTATCCCCTGTTCGAAAGAAGAGGTTCTCTGCGCCGCCGCCATCTCCACCGCTGATGGAACGGTTTCGTCCACCGCGAGCCAAACGACGTCGCATTCGTCATCATCAACCGCCAAAAATTACTCAATTAATTGACGCGGGCCATGATTGGGGATTTAGCTAGGGCAATCAAGAGCCTGGCTTCCGAGGATTCGGTTCGGGTCATCATTCTATCGGGGTCGGGTCTGGCGTTCTGCTCCGGCGTCGATTTGACGGCAGCGGAGGATTGACGTGAAGGATGTTGAAACCGACCCGGTTCTGCAGATGGAGAAGTGCGAGAAGCCTATAATCGGGGCGATTAACGGGTTTGCGGTTATGGCTGGATTCGAGTTTACATTGGCTTGTGATTTCCTGGTGGCGTCGAAGGAAGCTAAGTTTATGGATACTCATGCCAGGTGGAGTGTTTTTTTACCTATGATTTGAAGATTTGGGGATAAAATTTTGAATGGAATTGGGGTGTTAGCATACGTGAAGATTCATATTTAGATCCCTATGATTTGGGAATAAAAAAATTTCCCATATGATTTGAAGATTCGTATTTAGATCCATACCTTAGCATGTATGGATATGGGAATATCTTGAAGATGCACAGTGATTTTGAGATGGAGATGAAAACATAAAAAATGATTTTGGAATAATTAAAAAGATATACTATAATCGTTAAAATATATAGGAATATTTATTAGTTATATTTTAATATTTATGAATTCTATTTTATTGGTTAATTTTAATTATAAAGAAAAAATAATATTTAAGTTTTTAAAAAATTGTTATGACCCGAAAATGTAACCCGGCCCGATAAAATAACCTGACCCGTAAAAATTCGACCCAAACCTGACCCTTTTAAAATGGTGATTAAAGATTAAAAAAATTAAATCAATTAATGTAATAAACACTTGTCGGCGCCAAAATAAATGAGAAATTAAAATATATTTCATGTGTACAGTGACCGGTTGACCAACCAGATTGATTGGTTTTCGGGACCAAAATCAAAAAAATGTGAAACATAAAGGGGATATATAAGATTCTCAAACATGCAGGACTAAATGCAAAACGGGTGAAAGTTATTGGGCCCTAAAAACTTAATCCCTTGAAAAAAAGAGGAAGAGGGGA
Source organism: Stenogyne calaminthoides (assembly GCA_037126765.1). Taxonomy (NCBI): domain Eukaryota; kingdom Viridiplantae; phylum Streptophyta; class Magnoliopsida; order Lamiales; family Lamiaceae; genus Stenogyne; species Stenogyne calaminthoides. The sequence continues at coordinate 10,387,017 of JBBCBC010000008.1, read as the reverse complement.
AGAGAATCATGGGCTTTAGAGACTTAATTTATTGGATCAAAAACCCAAACCCATGAATAAGCCCAACAAGAAATATAGATTTAAAATTTTAAATATTTAATATAAATTAATAATTTAATTTAAGAAAAAATAAAAAAGAGAAAAACCGATTTTTTCCGGTTGAACCGGGTTTTGACCGGTTCAACCCTAAATGCGGTTATATAGGAGTTTTTTAACCGGGTTATCGGCCGATTCCCGGTTCAACCCGATTTTGAAATCATTGATTGAAATAATCACAATTTATTCAAACAATAAAAGGACAATATTGTAATATTGCATTTGTGATATGTTCTATCTCATCTTTCACATTGATTGACATATATCTCTATGGAGGGATGTTAGACACTTTGTACTCGGATTTGAAGTATATCTTGGGTCCTCATCCCACAAACCAAATGGCAGATTAATGGGATTAAAATCATAATCTTGACATATCCCGATCAATCTCGCGAACCAAACGGGGCCTATGTTTTTTGTTAAACCTAAGTACATATATGGGCAAAAAATGATCAGTAATCCATACATTCATGTTTGATTTATGTGTTAATCATTAGAAGTTTACAAATCTATGACAAGTACAAGAATTTGTAGGATTTGTTACAAATAAAATTACAATCTTTTCAAATATTTCAATCAATATCTAAAATTTTAAATCTTGATAAATAAAATCTAAATATAATTATTTTTTTATACAATTGGAATCAACAGACAAATTTGCTAATGCCGGAAACAATGTGCCACGTACTTGGCAATGAATAATTAACCGTAACATGTTTAGATTTGTGTCACATTACAATGAATAATTAATCGTAATTTTCAAGCTGGAGCAATTATGCTCGTTGGTTCAAATTGCAGAAGAAGAAATTTAAATTGAGATTTTGTTTGCCGAATTTTTAAAAATTACATTGCAATTCGCAAAAATATTATAATTTTTTCGACAATAAGTCAAATTTATATATGTGTGTTTAGTTAATATAGAGAATTCATAATTAACTAATATCTGAAAATACATACAACATAAACTATATCAATAATAATAATTTACTAATCACACGATAGCAACACTCAGTGAGGTGCCCAAACGGTTCGAACAGTCGGTTCCGGTTCCGAACCGTCGGTTCCCGGTTCTAAAATATTAGAACCGGAACCGAACCGTGTAAAATATTTTAACGGTTCAAGTTTCGGCGGTTCCGGTTCGGTTCGGTTCCATCCGGTTCCGGCGGTTCCGGTTCACGGTTTTGAACCTTTTTTTTTTATCAAAATACAAATAAAATAAATAAATTGAAGTAAATTTAAAGAAGATGAAGCAAAATCTTATGTTATTAAACATACAAAATTACAAATAACAAACAATTCAAAAAATTTACATTAAACAATAATTTAATACATTACAAAAATTACAATTTACAATTTACAACTTAAAAGTTACAACTTACAAGTAACATGCTAAATTGCTAATGCTACAAACAAGTGTACAACTTATAATTACAATTAAAAAATTACAAATAATGAAAAGATGATAAAAAAAGGGGGGGGCTTGGGCATAATTTTAAATTTTAAACTTAGAAAATTTTAAGTTAAACTTAAAATTATGTTCTTTTACGATCCGATTAGAATCAAAGCACATGGATTCTTTACCTTGTTTTCTTACCTCAAGACTTAAATCTTAAGAAGATTTAAGCTTCATTTTCGTTTTTCGGTTGTGTAAATCGATCACACTATCTTCGCTAGAATCTGGCTTTAAGAACTTCATCTTGTGTTCGATCTTGAAACTTTCACCCAATCATCAAGTAAACATTGGTTTTCTAAGTTTCAATTTGTCAATCTTGAACGCCTTTCATTCAAGATATGTCCACCCAAGCTAAATGCTCGTTCGACGGCTACGGTTGAGACGAGACATGCATATACCTCTTTTGCAATCATACTCAACACTGGATAAGCATCTAATCTCCTCGACCACCACTTTAAAATATCAAATTTTTCTAATTCTCCCGGTTGATACTCAAAAGAAGGTGTATTTAGAAAATTTTCAATTTCTAAGAAAACATTTGATTGTGCCGTTGCACGTTGTTGATATCGTTCTTTAGAAAAATTATCTAAACGGAAAAATTTACCATAAAGACCACGACCAAGGGATTGAGTACCACCACATCCACTAGTAGTACTAGTAGCACCACGAACACTAGTAGAATCACCACTAGTAGGACCAAATTGAATTTTCTATTCTCTAAAAACATCCATAAGAACTTGTTTAGATTTTTGGACAACCACAATAGGAGAATGAGTGTTATCATCTGTAATAGGAAATAAAGCATCATAATATATAGAAATTAATTCTTGCACTCCATCTATTCTTACTTTAGGATCAAGTATTTTAGCAATTATAAACACATCGGGAATATATAAAAAATATTTCATCCATTTGACTTTCATTGAACTAATAGCATTATATAATATTTCATTTGGATCACTACAATCTAGAGTAATTGCAATTCTAACACATTGATCTAAAACAAGAATAAAAGTAGGATAATACGTACCGGATAATTGTGTAGTAGCTTCATTAAAAACTTGCAACATCTCACATAAAGTAGCACATGAATCCCATTGACTAGGAAATAAAGTAATACCACATTGTTCTTGTGCAAAAAAATTACATAATGCATTTCTATACTCATAAGATGCACTTAACATTTTATAAGTTGAGTTCAATCTAGTAGCAACATCAAGTGAAAACTTTTTAGGAGTAAGTTTATTAACTACACAAAAACTTTTCCATCTTTTTAAAACTTTTTGATGTCTAACCAAATAACCAAGTGCATGTTTAATAGGAGCAACATGCATTTTTAAAGAAGATAAACCATCTTGAACACACAAATTTAAAATATGACAAAAACATCTTACATGAAAAAATCTACCACCAATTGATGGTTGACAAATTGCAATAAGTTCATCTAAACTAGCCGTATTAGCACTTGCATTATCAAATGAAATTGAAAATATTTTTGTAAGAATGTTGTACTCTTGCAAAATCGTACGAATTTTTAGAGCAATATTAGCGGCCGTATGCTCAGTATCAAACTCTCTATATGCAATTAAACGTTTTTGAATTGTCCACGTATCATCAATCCAATGACAAGTAATGCCCATATAATTATGCTCTTGAAAATGATCACTCCAAATATCCGAACATATAGAAACTTTTTGAGTTAATCTAGAAAATATGCTAGTCATTTCATCTCTTATTTCTTTAGTCATTTTATCAATTTCACGAGTAATAGAAGACCGTGAAATTTTTTTGGCCGAAGGATTATAAGCCGTAGTAACCTATTTTTCAAAACGAAGATCATTTGCAAAACGAAAAGGAAGAGGTTCAGAACAAATAAGTTTAGCTAATTCTCTTCTAGCAACCTTAACATTATATCTAAATAAACTAGTAGGATTACTTACTTCACCACCTTCAGAAGACGCAGTGAATCCACGTAGTTGCGTTTGAGATGTAGTCATTCCCAAGACTTCTTTATGTTTTGCCAACAAGTGTTTTTTAAATGTTCCATATCCACCACCTTTCTCAAAATGATAAACATTAGTGCAATAGTTACAATAAACTTTAAATATATTTACCTCATCGATTGCCACTTTTTTGAAGTGAATGGTGAATATTTCGGATGCAAGAACTCTACATCTTCTTTCTCCGCCTTGAGGTGGAATGGTCTCCTCCACATTTTCTTCGTTTTCATGAGGACCATATCCATGACCATGAGTACTTTCTTGAGTACCACCACGAGGTTGTTGAAATTCTTCATTTGAAAAAGTGACATCCGCATAACCGGGACCAAGACTCGCTTCTATTTCCTCCACACTCCATGGATTATTGAATTGTGCAGTAGGAGGAGGAGGTGGAGGAAAATCGGAAGTCATCGGACTCTTTCATTTTCCTCCTCTAGAAGATGATGATCCTCTTCTTCTTGACATTTTATTTTATGTAACATAAAATATAAAAAAAATGTATATAATATAAACTATATACTATAATGTATAAAATATATCAATATAGATAATATATGAAGTATGAACTATAATGAAGCTTATAAAGTTAGAACTTAGAACAAGAGAATTAGAGAGATGAAGAAGAATTGATCAATTTGGATCAAGTTAGTGCAAGAAAATGAATACAAATGAGGGGGTATTTATAGAGTTTGGGAAAATAAAAAAATAAAAACAAAAACAAACGGTAACTTTCATATTGAATCTCGACCATTGGATCAAAAAACGGTAACATTTGACTAAATCTCAACCATTAAATAAAAAAAAAATAGGTGAGAACCGGCGGTTCACGGTTCGGAACCGCGGAACCGCAGGTTCGAACCGTGGAACCGGCGGTTACGGTTTTGTTTTAGTAGGAACCGGAACCGAACCGTGTAATACACGGTTTCGGATTTCAATTCATCATGGTTCCGATTCCGGCGATTCCGATTCTGATTTATCCAGTTCCGATTCTGATTATAACCGTCGGTTCCGGTTCCTTTGGGCAACTCTACAGCTCACGTCTAAAATTTTAATAACGTGATCAGCCGAAAACGTGCTTCACCATCTTAACGAATTCTGGAAGATAAGTTTTGAATGACCATAGCGTACGTGTTTTTAATTAATATATTAGTATCAGTGAGGAATAGTGATAAAGTGTATGCAATTAATTCACAAACACGTGTACTCTCAACTGTTCTTCTCAATTAATTCATTGAATGAAACCGGAAATGTATATATGTTCAAACATCATTACTGTTGCCTACTATTTTCATTCCGATTTACTACGATAGCGCTACACAAGCTTCTAATTTTTTGCAACACTGTCCAATTAGTGCATAATTAATAAATATATTCAATAAAAATAATGATTTCTTAATTCTATTTAAAAGGAATTCGAAGATTGAATCCAACCAAAATAATACTCCCTCCGTCCAACCCCAAAATAACGTGTACAATTTCTTTTTTAGTCCATCCCAAGATAACGTGTACATCACTAAAATGACAAACCCTCCATAATCTTCATCCTCACAATATCCACAATATTACACAAAATGTAATTACTTTTGGCTCCGTACATACACACAATTCAACTCTTTTATTTATTTTATACATAAAAGTTTACAAAATTACCCCTTAAAACTCTACTCATCATTACACTTTCTTAATTTTTGTGTTCATTTTGGGGTGCACGTTATCCCGAAACGGACGGAATACGTACAAATAAACAAAGACCTGAGAGCTTTTTTTTAAAAAAATTCGGATCAGTGATATATGTAATCAATTTTGCTCTCGGAAAGAAACTCGATCATTCAAGGTGAAGAGTTCAATGAAAAAAACAATAGAACTCAAAAAAAAAAAAAAAAGAATAAAAACGATGATATGCTATATTTTAATATTTTCCTATAAGGAAATTTAAAATAATTATTTTTGTTGCAATAGCTCACAAATCACATAAAATAAATAAATCACACTACCTAACTTGATTATCATTCAGCTTTCAAAAAAAAAAAACTTGATTATCATTCAACTTAAGGAGCTCGAGCGATCGACCAAGAAAACATAACAAAAAAATTGAACTCAAGAAAACCTTGTTATTATTTGGTATGGCACAGTTTTCAAAACTCGAGATTCGTTTGTTGGATTAACTGTATTTATTCATCTTCTGACTTACAGTTATCTTTAAAGAAAATGATGTTAAAAGTTAGTTATAAGTTGGTTTCCGCACATCAAGCAAAGTTTGGGACATGCATGGTTAAAATTCTAGCAAGGTGGTTGTCATTATTCAACATAGTTTAGCTGAAAATCCTTTTAGTTCTTTGTAATGTAGTAGACACTTGGATTGACATTTAAGATTTAATATGTACATTAATTTCTTTTCTTTTTTTCCAAGAGAATCTAGAATTTCTATATAGGAATGCAAATTTAAGTCACATATTTATGTAATAGACTGTTTAATCATACGAAAAAAAATGTATCACATAAAACACAATTTCGGCATAAAAAAAAAAAAACTAAAAACTAAAATGTATACACAGTCCAAAAAGCACTTTTGTTTTAAATGAATGTGACCCAACTTTTTTTGAAAATAAGTGCTTCTTGTATTTTATTAGAGTTTGAAAACACTACCTGAAAGTTTCACCGACTTAAAAAAAGTGCTTTTAATTATTGTAATTGAATTTCAAAACAAGTCTTTCACATAGCAGGCCTGATTGCAAAAGTATAGGTGCGACAAGTGCTTAAAGGTGCTACCTCTGTTTATGCTTGGTTTGGTATAGTAGGATGGCAACCGGCACTAATTAAATTGGAAGACTTTTCTAACCATTGTCTGGTTCGGTCGTTGAGAAGTTCTATCATTTTTAAAGGCTAGCTCCTCCTTAATCGAACAAGACGTCGTCACTTCTTTTACTTCATTAATTTGGTTAAAGACAAATTTTTGTATCAATATATGAAACTTTTTGAGTGACTGATTTAGGGAACCTACTCTATGTATTTGCTAATGCGTGAGTAATTATTTAGCAAGTTCTAGTGTTTTTTTTTTTATTTTCTTAGGCATTCTTGATGCTCTCACCCTTAATAAGATTTTGTCTTTTTCCAAAAAAAAATCTTGATATTACCAATTTCACTAATCCGATCAGACCTAATTAATTATTAATGTGCGTATATATGTACTTCTTGACGATGAGTCATTTGAACTTGAATACGTGCACCAATGACAAAATAAAGCATGTACAAAATTGTAATAATTTAATTACCAACTTATAACAATTCGAACTCCTTTAAGAATATAATAATATATAAAGAGACGCATGTGTATGCGTCAGCAGGAATGAAGTCCATTTGATGATCGAAATTGGAATCATATACAAGATGATTTAGTTTTTAATAATAATGAATATATATAAAAGTTTGCTTTAATATAATTTTTGTAATTTAATTGGGAATATTGAGTCCTAACCATGATCAATTTGACCGCACTGTACGTAATATTGCTTTTTTTTTTTTTTCAGAAGATAAGGTACCATTATTCTTTAGGTTTGTTTAAATTATCAAATAAGGCGTGTGCATTATTTGAATAACTTATAATTATTATTAATATTCATTAAATGTTAAATAAATTCATGGTCCTATCATTAGGGATGGATCTAGTGGGGGCACGGTGTGGCGGTCATCTCCTTGAGATTCAAAATTTATGTATTGTATATGTGAAAATTTTTATATTTATATTTTAAAATCGTAAAATTTGTCATTTCGTTCCTCTTGTGATATTAAAATTTCGTCTTAATTTCTTAGGATGAAATCCTAGATCCGTTCCTGCCAATCATGCATGTAATTGTAAATAGGCCGGAATTTCAGATTAAATCGAGTTGAATGTTCTAGTGTTTAACTTTGATCTCGTTTTTTTAGCAGATATCGAGATTTTTTAGCGGGAATTCTCCGTTCCATAATTGAATCCCTACAAGGTACAGAGAATTCCCGCTCCATTAACATGTATAGCAATTAGCAAGTTAAGTTCTCTTTTCACATTAAGCTATATAAAATAAAAAAAGCTCTTTCACAATAAAAGGAAAAGTTGATCCATTTAATGCCAATTATGCAATGCACGTTTATCCGAAGATTTTAAGCTCCAAGATTACTTCTCTACAGTTCGTTGATTCATACATATTGATAAGTTTATAAATTAATATTTTAATTATATTGTAAATGTATTTATAAATAATATAAATTGTTTTTGATGAACAATATCAGTTGCATGCACCTAGTAAGATTCATAAAAATGGATCAATTGTACACAGTCAATAATAGCACCCCGAGATGCAGAATGCAATTATGCAGAATATAATTTAAATTAAAGGTCTGCGTCTAGAATTTGACTACATATATATCCACGGTAGATTAACATTTGCCATTTGATTGCATGCACAACTTTAACTTTCCTCATGGAATTAATACACAATTAATATTATTTAATAAAAATAATTAATACAACCAAATATATAAATTTGTTTTAGTATAATAATTAATATATAATTAAAAATGCACATTTTAGTTACACGGTGCAACTGATACATTTATCCCGTAATAGATAATAAATAATAAATTAAATATATATATCTTATACGTGCAAAACAATGATTCCTCCAACCTTGTTGCATGTCAATTTATCTTTGTAAATTTACATATACATAGTTATCCAAATAACATATCCTAGTATTAAGTTTCAATTATACAAGAGGGTGTGCAATTACAACTCGATTAATTAATTAATGGTTCCAAAATCACTTTTTTTAATAAATTAATTTGAAATTATATATAATTTTTTTTATATATAATCGTACACGTACTACTATTTATGGTATCAAAATAATTTTGAAACAACTATATATATACATTCCGAACAGAAATGATCAGATTCAAAGAATAAAGTGACAAACCAATACTGATTTATACATATAGTAGACATGAAGTTCTACATGAAAACACATACTCCCTCCGTCCCAATATTTAAGGTTTTTTTCCATTTTTTTTTGTCCCAATCTTTAAGGTTTGTTTCCTAAAATGGAAATACACTTTATCACTTTATCACATCACTTTATCACATAAAATACTAATAAACAATTCTTTCTACCCCCAACTACCCATCACTTTATCACATAAAATACTAATAAACATCTCTTTCTATCCCCAACACTTTATCACTTTATCACTATTCCCATAAATCCTTATGAACAGTCAAAAAATCTTAAAGAATGGGACGGAGTAGTATCTCATTTATCATATGATTTACGTGCAGTACTATGCCAAAAATACCCTGCAAAGAGGCCAGTTCACATGTTGAAAGGTAACAAATAACAATGTTGGCCCATAAACGGTATAAAGCGCATAGTGTATTATAATACATACATGACGCAAGAAAGCAAATCGATATTAATTATTTATTCTCCCCTTAGCCCTTATAAATATCTAAGAAGTGCATTCTTTTGTTCGAAAAGTACATTATTGAGAGAGAGAAATAATGGTCCTCTTCTTGAAATCTACATCAAGAGCAGTTCATCATTATCATGAACAAGAGATTAACAAAAACATGGATCAAACATCCACTTCTCTTACAGTTTGGACTAAATCACTTATTTTCAGCTGCACCGGCTTCACCGTGATTGGCTCCGACGGCGCCTTAGCTTTCCGGGTCGATAATTACACCGGGCGGCCCGACGAAATCACCCTCATGGACGGGCCCGGCAATCCCATTTTCACAATTTGTCGTCGCAAGGTATGTAATATTAACAGTATTAGTTGTTTCATTAAAAAATATTATTTTGATAGTATTAGTTGCATCATTGAAAGGTATTAGTTGTATCATTAAAAGGTATTAGTTGTTTCATTAAAAGATATTAGTTTGATGGCATTAGTTGTTTCGTTAAAAGGTATTAGTTGTTTCATTAAAAGGTATTAGTTGTTTCGTTAAAAGGTATTAGTTATTTTATTAAAAGGTATTAGTTATTTTATTAAAAGGTATTAGTTTGATGGCATTAGTTGTTTCGTTATAAGGTAGTAGTTGTTTTACTATAAAGTATCAGTTGCAAAACAGGTGCAAAATGATCACCATATATCAATAGTTGTAACAACTTTTAACATAATTTGATCTAATGATTTGCAGAAACTGAGATTACTAGACAACTTCTGGTTTGTGTACGAAGGGGAGATCGAATCATCAAAGACGTCGACAAAGCCTGTTTTTTGTGTGAGGAAAAATATAATTAGCATCAGATCACAAACAAAAGAAAATGTACTTGCGTATGTTTATTGTGGGATTTCAGATAAGAGGCATAGATACACGGTTGAAGGGTCGTATACGCATCGATCGTGCAAGATTTTAGACGAATCGAGACAGGTCGTCGGAGAGACTAAGAAGAAAGAAACGGCGGTAGGAGGAGTTAGTTTCGGGTCGGAGGTTTTTCATTTGAATGTTAAACCCGGATTTGAGTCCGGATTAGCGATGGTTATTGTAGTCTTACTTCATCAGATGTTCGCCTCATAATAATATTGGACGAATTTAGTTAATTATGATGTTTTTGTTAATTTTGTCATTAGATTTTACTAACTGAAAGCTAATGAATAATAATTAATATACATACGTGTATGACTAATTATCACAGACACTTTTGTGTTTTCTTTAGTTGATCAAGAGTTCAGAATTTTGGAGTTTGGCTTTAAGTTGAATTAATTATGGATTTTGAACTAATACTCTATCCCTTATCTCAAAGAAAGTTATGTTTTCCTAACATACAATTTTTTCAGTTATTTTATACACTACAAAAAAGATGAGTTTTAACGACGGAGATTAGCGACGAATACCATATCCGTCGCTAACTGCGACGGATGTAGCGACGGAATTAGTCAAACGGTCAAATCCACCATTTTTTGCGACGGACTACAAAACTGTCGCTAACTACGACGGTTTAGCGACGGTTCATCGACAGTTAATTCGAACCGCCACTTCTAGCGACGTCTTTAGCGACGGATATTTGAAATCTGTCGCTAAATAGTGCAGAAAACGAAGAGATACGTCCGTTGGCAGACGCTGTCATTAATTGGGGAAGCTTTATCGACGATTTTAGCGACAAATTTTTGATATCCGTCGCTAAATCCAATTTTATAAATACGCCCATTGCCTGCCCATTTGTCTCACCAATAAAATCAGAAAACAACACAAATGAGACAATTTCATCTGTATTCTTCGATATCAAGGTAATATTTAGTGTTTTTTTTCGTTTATTTATTTATATTTAATTATATTTTATATTAATTAATTAATATATAAATTTCATATTTTATTTAGATGGATGCTGGTAATAACGTCCAAGCTTCATCCCGGGCGCCTATTCCTTGTTTGCCTATCAATATCATCAATGGAGAGTAAGTGTTGTTTTTTTTAATTATATAATTAATTAATTTAATATTAATTATGTATTTATTTTTTAATGTGTTAGTATTGTACCTGGTCACGAGGCTTCCGCTATAGACAAAAATGTCATCATGCGGGTGGGAATTGCTGCCAACACTTACAGTTGGAAATATGTGCCAACTGACCAACGTCATTTGTATTTCGAGGAGTTTACGGTATAAAATTTACTTAACTTAATATTTTATTTCAATATATATTATATTGATTACACTTAATTTAATTATCTTATTATACTCGAAATATAGAACCAAGCTACGTGGAGTCCCGATCTCGAGACCAATGAAGTTTACAAGGCATTTTGTAAGATTGCTGGACGGCGTTACCGTGACATGATGCACATGTGGCGTACGCAGTGGAGGGAAGAAGGGGTGAACCTATCAGAAGAACTTGGGCACGAAGTATGGGAGTCAATTGTGGCTGTTTGGAGAGCAGATCCCTTCTAGGGTCAATGTTTATTTTAATTATGTTATGAACAATTTATAATTTCGTTTTTAATTTTGGTATGACTGAACAATTTTAATTTATGTTATTATTTTTATCTGTGATTGAACAATTTTAATATCTGTTTTTTTTTTAATGAATGATTGAACAATTTTAATTTTTGTTTTTATTATTTTTTTTAAATTATGTTTTTAGCGACGGTTTTGGCAACGGGATTATCGACGAAAATTTGAATTCCGTCGCTAAACCGTCGCTGAATCCGTCTATAATAGCGACAATTTTATGTAACCGTCGCTAAATACAGCCATAAAAAAACCCAGTAGTTTCATTTTACAAAAAACAGTCAAACCAACTCCATTTTTTTCCAAAACCAACACCAAATTTTGTGTGGATAGAGGCGAATTTTTTTTTTGAAGTGCATATTGTGTAGCGGAAGCATTTCGACTCCTCGAGAACGATTTTACCGTACGTTTTCATATTTCTACGTTTAAAATATATATATATATATATATATATATATATATATATATATATATATATAGTGTAATGTATATAATTGATAAGTTTGTTCTGTATTTGATGTTGATATATATTGTGTAGATAGTTTATGTTAAATGAATGTTGTGATCATATATTGTGTGAATTTATTTGATGTTATTTCATAAGGATAATATTTTTGGATATTTACATATATAGACTAAACTCTGTCCAATTTTTTGTAGATTTAACATATTGATATGATTTAAACAGATGGAATATCCGAATCGTTAGTGGATGTATTCGACTCCTCGACTTATCAACGTACGTATAAATATGGAGTTCTTGAATGAAGTTAATAACTTCATTCACTTTGCAATTAATCAGGGTGCAACAAATTCAGAAGGTCGTATAAGATGTCTGTGTAATGCAAGAAAGTGTCAGAACAAGTTATACGGAGCGATTATCGATGTTCAAACACGTATCATCATGAATGGTTTTGTACCTTATTACTACAATTGGACACGTCATGGTGAAGATCGATGGAATGTTGATTTCAATGATGTTGAAGAGTATTATAATGTTCTTGTTGGGATTATACGTGAAAGTATGCTTTTACTTTGTATAACCTATGTATTAAACACTTATTTACTGAAATAAATTGTTTATCACTGTTGCTTTAAATATGATTGAGTGTTATATATATTTATTACAAACCGTTCGTAGCAAGCGTTACATTGTAGTTAACGTGGTGATACCAGATCACAGAAGATCACGTTAACAGTTCCTTGTATACGATTGCGTGTTTCACTACTTAGATAGATCCGAACAATCTATTGGTAGAAGTTGATGTGTAAGGCTCAGATTGGCTTGTCTTGACCAAGAGATTACACTAGTGCATTCGATGCGCTGAAGCGGACCTACAGAGAGGATAAACTCATTCGCACTGACTTAAGGGATGAAGAGTTAGACCTCAGTGGGTGTTGATTTCTTAATCTCTGTTACTTAATAAGGACTGTGTGTGATTAGTAGTTATTGCTTTGACTTATAAATGAGAGGAGAATCATTGCGACTTCGATACCCTATATCTTGGGCAATAATATTAATTGCCGCGGACGATTCTTAAATTAATCTGAGAGAATCGTGTGCTTGCAAAAAGTCTTGCTTGATTGGTCCCTTGGTGGCCCGGAACCTTTATCATACCAAATCTTGCAAGTGGAATTAATTTTCCTAATTATGGATAATAAAATTTTGTATCCTTACTCGAGGATAAAGATATTAATTAATATAAAACTTTTCAGTGGCTTAATTAATTAATGGACTAAATAATCTTAAACACGGGAAATAATAACCGGGATCCATGTTACCGTAATATGGGTTAAGACTGGATAGTGCAATATTAATTATATAGTGGTATTAATTAATATAATGGGTTGAATTATATTGTGGCTCAATATTGGAATTCAGAAGTCCATTGGAAGGTCCATCTTAATTCTCCTAAAGGCTCCTCAAGTAGCCCAAATTATAGTCCAATAAATAAAATGTGTTTAAAATAAAATAAATTATTGTTGCAATATTTCCTCTAATTTTCGAAAATATTAAAGAAAAGAGGGAGAAGAATTTTCTTGAAAAGATTTTATGGAAAGCAGATAATGTATTCTTGGAATACAAGATTATCCCATAAATTCAAGAAAACTCCCACTTGACTTCTTTAATAAGAAATTTTCGAAAATATTGTGTAAGAAAGGGAAGAAAAGATTTTCTTGGAAAGATTTTCTGGAAGATATGTATTTTTGGAATACAAGAATATCTCATAAATTCAAGAAAGATCCAATCTTGAAATTCTTTTCTTGAAATTTTCAAAATATTAGGCAAATAAAGGGCGTGAGATTTTTGTGGAAAAATACACATGGAAAGAAGAATATATTGGATATATTCAAGATTTCTTGGAGATCAAGAAAAGATCTTTCCTAGCCCTAATTATGCATGAAATTTTCGAAACCCCCCTACTTATAAATAGGGGATGAATTTTTCATTGCCAACTAGTGTTCCATGTGTTGGAAATATTAGAAATCCACAAAGGGGGTTCAACAATATTTTTATTTTCCTTGTTTTATAAATCGTTCATTGGAGGACCTTCTACCGGGGTTATTGGACGAGGACTTGGGAATACTTGAGAAGGACTTTTGGTGGGTATCCAGATACTTGATCCTGTCTGTCTCAGATCGTCTCTCCAACGGGTACGTTTACGTAAACTCCTAGAAATTTCGCATGCTAGGATCTTTTACGTGAAATATTATTTGCATGATGTTGTTGGTTAATTATTATTTGAACTCACTTAGGTAAATTCATGCTAGTAATAATTGTTAATTTAAATTTGTGTTTATGAGGTCATCCCGACAGATCCTGGCATATGTTATCCCAACAGCTCTCGAATACAATGATGATCATGGAGTCGATGATCCTGGAGTACAGTTTGAGATACCTACAGTGGATACACCGTATATGTATCATACGATGATCATGGAAGCTGGTGGGTTTCAAGATGACGCTATGGAGGAGGAACCAAATGAGGAAGCATCTAATTTTTATAGAATACTCAAAGCAGTTGACGAAGATCTGTATGATGGATGTCAAACTCACTCTATGTTGTCATTCAATGCTTGACTCATGGATATCAAGGCTGAGAACAAACTTTCTCAAAGAGCCTATAACCAGATTGGTAAGTTGATCAATGAGGTCTGTCCTCCCGGTAATAAGGTGCCTATTACAGAATATCAAGCCAAGAATTGATTGTTGTATCAATAATTGCATGTTATTCTGGGGTAATGAAGAAGACGCGGATCTTGATAAGTGCAGGTTTTGTGGGCACTCTCGGTACAAAGTACCACATCAGAACTGGACTGACAGTCGAGGGAAGCAGAGTAAGAAGAAGAAAGTGGCAAATAAAATGATGTATTACCTCTCTATCATTCCCCGACTTCAGAGATTGTATCAATCTAGTGCCACAACCAAATATATGACATGACATCATACGGAGTCATCTGATCCTGATTCCTTAGAAATGAGACACCCTGCTAACTCGATGGCCTGGAAACATCTTGACGAGGTGTTTCCTATTTTTTCGGACGAACCTAGGAACATTCGGTTAGGTCTCAGCACTGATGATTTTTGTCCATTTGGAATGCATGGTAAGTAGTATTTGTTGGGAGATGAATTTAATAAAGATATATGATTTTGATTAGATCCCAAAACCCCTGAGTATGACATGTTCAGGATAATCTTGATAGTTGAGTCAGGATTCAGTTTTAGAGTATTCAGGATGATATCTGCAAAATATATAGTCAGCAGATATAGATCAGATTAGGATCTGAAGATTCTGAAGAACTCAGTATGTTTCTGAAGAAACTGAAGTTTCAGTATGAAACTGAAGTTTCTGAAGACTCAGTATGAAACTGAGATACTGAAGACTCAGTGTGAAACTGAGATACTGAAGACTCAATATGAAACTGAGGAACTGAAGACTCAGCATGAAGATTCAGTATATCAGTCAGTATATCTGTGAAGACTTAGAAGACTCAGAAGACTCTGAAAACTCCGAAGACGCTGAAGACTCAGAAGACGCTGAAGACTCAGAAGACCCTGAAGACTCAGAAGACTCTGAAGACACAGAAGACTGAAGAACTGAAGATCAAGAATAACTGAAGGCACAATAATTACTGAAGACTCAGTAATATACTGAATGCTCAGTATAAACCTGAATGTTCCGAGGCACTGAGAATATCTATCTGAAGGATGCAATACTGAGAAAATCACGATTCCTTAGAGAATAGATATTTGCCAAGACATTCAAATGCAGACAAAAGGAACTAAGTCAGAGTGTTGTTAAGGTTATATCAACTCAGAGTTTGTAACCAAAAGAGCCGTTGAAGGTGTCTACCTTTAACTGGAGACAAAAGTCAAAAAGAGGAAGACAGCACTGTACCATACTGACACTGACAGTGACAGGTCGCTGAAAAAGATGTCAGAAGTACAAAGTTCCAGACTGCAAAAAGTGAAGACCGGCTACATGAAAGACTATTGCCTAAAACGTGTTAGGGAGTTTCAAACCCTAAATATAGCCGTTCCTCACACACCATAAGAGGAAACTCACGAAGCTATCTCCTCCAACGAATAGTTTTTCAAGAGTGACCTTGGTGTATGCCTATAAATACTTGTGACCCTCTACATTGTAAGGTTACGGGAAATTTGTAAGCAACTCAAGAGCTCAAACTTATTATCGCAAAGTTAAAGCACTCGAAAAACTTAGAATTTCCCAAGTGCTTTTATATTGAAGAGAGCTCACTAAACTAAGCCTAGCTTGATAAGACATATCCGAAGCTTAGTCGAGATATCCTAACCCTTTGCATTGTACTTCATTGTAAAGGATATCTCATCCTAGTTGGAAACCAACCGAGAAACCCCAAACCCTTGAGAAGGTAGTTGGAGTGTGTTTGTTGGTGAGAAGAGTTGTAAAGAGTTAGTAAACTAAGCGGAGTAGTCAGAAAGCTCTAGAGATGAAGTTAGTAAGCTACAGAGGTAGTCTGAAAGCTTGTTTGTGTTTGAGTAAGTAAACTACGGAGGTAGTCAGAAAGCTCAAGGTCGGGTTGAGTAAGTAAACTACGTGGAGTAGTCGTAAAGCTCAGGCCGAAGTTGAGTAAGTAAACTACGCGAGGTAGTCGTAAAAGCTCGAAGTGATTAGTGAATTTCTCCGAGGATCGAGAGAGTGGGACGTAGGAGCTTGAGTCTACGAACCACTATAAAGCTTTGTGTTGTTTATTGCTTTCTTTATCTGTGCTTAACTGTTGCATCACCGAAGTTTGAAAGCATATTTTCATCGATATTTCGGTTGAATCAATCCTTTGGAAGTTGCATGTAATTGAATCACAACCTAATCACTATTCCATTAAAGGAAGGTTTTTTCAAAGAAAGCTTTAAAAGCAGTATAAACTAAAGGGCCAACCATTCAAGACGTCCGAGTAGCTAGAACAGATAGTTACCAAAACCGAACTTACTCTTACGAGGGTTCATTAAGTTAGTTATCGATCCAAGCAACTCGGGATCTCTGAAAACTTCGAGGACTCGGTTGGGATTATCCGAGGTTTCTCAAAAGCGACTCGGGATCATCATCTCGATGAGACTTTGACTCAGAGCGATTTGTGCTTCTCAGGACCTAATCTTTAGGACAACCTGACCCAAGCTGACCTCAGTAAGAAAAAGTTTTAAAAACACTGAACACGTGTATTCCTCCCCCATACACGTGTAAGACTCGTTTGCACCGGGACCAACAGTATTAATTATGGCCGGTTATATTGACTCCTTATAATCTACCTCCGTGGATGTGCATGAAGCCCCAAACGATGTTTCTCACGGTATTGGTACCTGACCCAAAGAATCCAAAGGGTAAACTTGATGTTTTCCTTCAGCCTCTGAAAGAGACTTGATACATCTATGGGAAAATGGAGTGCTGGCATACGATGTATCGAGAAAGCAAAACTTCACGATGAGGGTTGTCTTGCTCTGGACGATCAGCGACTACCCTGCGTACTCCATGTTGTCCGGATGGAGGACAGTTGACAAGCATGTCCTTACTGCATGGAGGATTCTGACGCTTTCAGTCTCCCGCTTAGCAGAAAAGTTTCATGGTTTGATAACCATCGAAAGTTTTTACCAGATAATCATCCTTTTCGAAAGAATAAAAAGGACTTTATCAAGAACAAAGTCGTTACAAAATTGGCTTGAAAAAGAGATCAGGTATTTTTATATTAGTTGTTTTAAATGAATTAATATATTTCTTTCTACATATGATAAATTAATTAACTTGTAACTCTTTGCATTCATGTAGGTAAAAGGTTGTTAAATCAAATTAATCAGAAGTGATTGAGGAAAACAACAGAAGAGCATGCTGAGGAGCATAATAAAATGGTACCGGGTGGTTGGAAGAAGAAGAGTATTTTCTAGGATTTGCCCTACTGGAGCTCACTTTTGATTCGGCACAACTTAGATGTGATGCACATTGAAAAGAATGTGTTCGATAACTTGTTCCACACAATCATGAACATGGAGGGCAAAACAAAAGACACTGCAAAGTCGTGTGATGAGTTGAACAAGATATGCAAACATGATCACTTGAAGAGGGATGAGGGTACAGGAAGATATCCCCAAACCAATTACACACTTGATAAGAAATAGAAAGTAGCTTTGTGTAATTGGATAGAAGAGCTGAGATTTCCAGATGACTATGTTTCCAATTTGAGTCGTTGTGTAAACACATCAAACGGGAAGGTGTCTGGGATGAAAAGCCACGATTGTCACGTGTTTATGCAACAATTGTTGCCCCTCGCATTCCGGGAATTCCTACCGAACAGTATCTGGAGGGCTATAACTGAATTGAGTCTATTCTTCAAAGATTTAACGTCTACAATGATTACGTGGGACGACATGGTCCGTTTGGAGAAAGACATTCCAGTTATTTTATACAAATTGGAGCGCATTTTCCCTCCCAGCTTCTTTGATTCGATGGAGCACTTACCGGTGCACTTAGCATATGAAGCTAAAATTGCTGGTCCAGTGCAATACAGGTGGATGTATCCATTTGAGAGGTAAACCATCACTGAACAATCTATTTATACAAATATATATATACTTATGTTTAGCTCTTATCAATTTTTTTATTATATATCTATAGGTATCTCCATAACTTGAAGCTCAATGCTAAACAAAAGGCAAAAGTTGAAGCATCAATTATTAATGTCTATTTGTGTGAGGAGGTTACAACATTTTGTTCTTACTATTTTGAGGATCATGTTAGAACAGGGTTGAGAAACGAGCCTCGTAATTACGACGGTAGAGGCACAGATAATGTTGCTGATGATATTGAGGGTAACTTGTCCGTGTTTAAGTTTCCAGGTCGATGTTTGGGAAAAAGTATTGAACGACCATGGTTAAACCGACAAGAGATTGAAGCTGCACATAAGTATGTGTTATTCAATTGTGATGAAGTCCAACCTCACATTCAGTAAGTATTTCATATGCTTATCATTTACACTTTTAATTAATTATATCATATTTATTATAATTATATAATATATGATTAATAATATATATTGCTTTCAATAAGGATCTATACTGAAGAGCTACACCATATACATCCAAACATCTTAGATGCACAAGTGGTTGAATCTATTACTCGTGATTTTCCAGAGTGGTTCCAAAACTATGTGAGTGATATCTAACCACAGTTTATTAGTGAATTCATATTATATGTTTACAATTATATATTTAATCTAAAACCGTTAAAGGGTTATAATCAACACATTGAGAACCCACTTATGCGGGATCTCAGTAGAGGACCACTACGTCGGGTCAACATGTATCAAGGATACTATGTAAATGGTTACAAATTCCATACGGTGGAGTATGCATCGACCAGGTCTACTGCAAACAGTGGAGTTTGCATTAACAGTGCAATGTTCAATGGAGAAAGCCAAGACTACTTTGGACACCTACAAGAAGTCGTTGAAGTAGGATATTCGGGGTTCCCTGAGAAAACTGTTATGTTGTTCAAGTGTGATTGGTATGATCCATCTGCTTCAGGAACAAGGATTCATCCCGAATACAAACTGGTCGATGTTCATAGAAGAAGAAAATATCCGGGGTATGATCCGTTTGTGTTTGCTGCTCAGGTATCCCAAGTATACTACTGCACGTATCCAGGTTCTAGAGCAAATAATGAATGGATGGTTATTTGCAAAGTAAAGGCGAGATCACTGGTGCAAGTTCCTAAACAGAATTCAACTGCCGCGGTTGACGACACTCCGTTCTAAACGGAACAAGTTGATGCTCAAACTGAAGTGCATACAGGATATTTCAATCTTTTCATAGACTTAACAGCTGCAAATCCAGATTTGATAGAGATTGACAGCGGCGGGGAGGATAACGATCATGATGAAGATGAGGATGTGAATGAGAATGAAGATGGTGAGGAAGAGAAGGAGGAGGACGACGACGACGATGACGAGGATGAGGAGGATGATGATGATGATAATACAGATGGGGGCAACGATAAGGATGACGAAAAATAATTATATTGTCTTTCATTTGTAATATTTTCATGTATTTGCATATTACAAGTTATTTGACATTGCTTAACATAATTTATTTTTTGTTAATTATCCAATATAAAAACTATAATTAAATAAGATAATTGAAATAAAAAATAAAAAAATGAATTTTAAATAAATATACAATTAATTTTATTCAAAATAATTAAAAAATACAATTTCTTTTAAATTTATAAATAAAAATATAAATTAATATATTAAAATGTAATTGAATCATTAAATAAGATAATTGAAATAAAGAATTTTTAAAAAAATAAAAAAATGAATTGTAAATTAATATAGAATTAATTTTATTAAAAATAAGTTACAAAAATACAATTTTAATATATTTTAATTTAATTCAAATTTATAAATAAAAAATATAAATTATTATATTAAAATGTAATTGAATTATTAAATAAGATAATTGAAATAAAGAATTTAAAAAAAATTATAAAAAGAAATGAATTTTAGGACATATAGAATTAATTTTATTAAAAATAAGTTAAAAAAATACAGTTTTAATATATTTTAATTTAATTATAATTTATAAATAAAAAATATAAATTATTATATTAAAATGTAATTGAATTATTAAATAAGATAATTGAAATAAAGAATTAAAAAAAATAGAAAAAAATGAATTTTAGGACATATAGAATTATATATGAGATGCTTGGTGGTTGGGTTCGAGATGGTTCGTAGCTCGGGTGGTTTGGTGCCCACCCGAGAGCCCCCTGGGGCCGAGTTCGAACCAAAGTGAGCCATATTTTTTAAAAAAAAAATCACGATTTAGCGACGGATATAGCGACGGAGTTAGCGACGCCTTTAACCGTCGCTAATACCGACGGTGATAACCGTCGCAAATGTCGACGGAAATTTCCGTCACGAAAATCCGACGGACAGGCGTCGCTGTTAATGATGGTATTGTGACGTCATACCATCGACAATATATCGACGGTTTAGCGACGGTGTAGCGACGTATTTTTGGACCCGTGCCCGGGTCCACATAACCATCGACAAACCCATCGCTATGTTGAGACAGAATATAACCTTCGATATTTTGTGCGATGGAAATAATCCGTCGCTACCTAGCGATGGACTGGGAAAACCGTCGCTATATGTTAGCGACCCTCGTTTTTTAGACGAATGATAAATGGTTGCTAAAACCGTCTCATATCCTTGTTGCAACGGTTAAAACCGTCGCTATATCCGTCGTAAAACACCATCTTTTTGTAGTGATATATGTCGTTTGAAAGAACTTCATCACATCTAAAATTTTAAACTTAGAGGTATGAAATTAATTCGTTTATTTTAATTACCCTAATGTTATCCAATTTCAATGGACCTTCTTAACATGAGATGTGGATTCCGTGTTTGAATAAGGTTGTTGATATTAGGAGTATTATGTTATATTCATTGTATTCACTTAGTATAGTGTTGTACTTGTATCCCACATCGGAAACTATGTGACTACACTAGTCATTTGTACATGTATTTATATTCCCCTTACATGTGAATAATATATCACTTCCAATACTCTCTTTATGGTAACCAGAGCCTAATTGGCTAACGTCTTTTTTTTCCTGCTAAAATGATCGTTTTCATATCCCAAGATTTGTTGTCAATTCACTTGGTCAACACTTCTTCTCATACCATATTAGCTAAGATTTGTTGCCCAATTCACTTGGTCAACTCTTCTTCTAATACCATATCATCATATTATTGATTTGGTATCCCTCTAATCACACCATCTCTTGATTTCGGCTATTAATTCCAATAATTGGTCAATCCTCTATTATTGTCTATTCTTCCACAATTCTAGGCCTTTTTCCGCTGCAATTAAAGGCACAAATAGCATCCCGCTCAATCTATTTATCTCCATCGGTCTACACGACACATTCAACACCGCCAACCTCTAATTGGATTATGGATTCCGGAGCGTCTCACCACATCTCTAAAGACTTAGCCAACTTCCTTCATCATGCATCATATGATGGCAATGATGGTGTAGTTATTAATGACGGTAACAAATTACGTATTTCTCACATTGGGTCTTTGAACTTTCAGCACATTTCACTTCATTTTTGTGATGCGTTTCATGTGCCTCAAATGTCACGTAATTTAATTTGCGTCTCACGCTTATGTCATGATAATAATGTGGATGTAGTTTTCTCTGATGTTGGTTTTTAGGTGGTGGATCGACGTACGGTGGATACTCGCCTACGCGGTCCTCGCGTTAATGGGCTTTATGTGTGGCCTGTTGGTGTTCTTGCCTCTGCTCTAGCCTCCACTAAACAACATATTTCCATTTGGCACGCTCGACTCAGTCACCCTTTGTTGTGAGAAGAATAAACCTGACTTGCATAGAGGTCACAAGGATTGCAAGTCGCTACAGGCGACCAGGAAGAGCGATTCGGAATAAGACTCCACGAGCCGGAGGTCGTGAAGTCGGAGGCCGCAGGTCACAGGCCACAGGTCACAGGTCGTAGGTAGCTGTGGGCTACCAGAGGTCGCAAATCCTGTCAACACTTGGAAAACACGCGATAAGCCGCAAGGTCCGCCCCCGAAGTCCACCCCGCAATTGGCGCGCACTAAATGCAGCGACCTCTGACTCGGCGAGACCGAATTCCCAGCCAGCTGGATTGAAGCCACATTTATTATACATTTCTTATGTAAATTCCCGCCCGCGAGGCGGGAATCCTTGTATAAATAGGCCACCATGGCCATACTAGAAGGAAGTTGGAACTTGGTTAGAATTTTTCAGTACTAAAACTAAGAAGATAGTAAGAATACTCCTGGCTTGTTGACCGGAATATTAAACCTGGCACAACACCCTTCTTTCAAAATCTTAGATAACATCATTTCTTGTAATAATTTATTGTCGAATAAACAGTCGAGTTTTTCTTGTGATTCCTGCAAATGCATCAAAAGTCACAAACTACTATTTCATGAGTCTAGTCTTAAGTCATTTGGTCCTCTTGAACTACTTTACTCTGATGTTTGGACCTCTCCAGTTTAATCTGTTGATGGAATTTAAATATTACGTTATCTTTGTGGATCATTTTTCTAAGTATGTATGGCTCTATCTGTTGGGATAACATATGCCAGGATCTATCGGGATGACCTCATAAACACAAATTTAAATTAACAATTATTACTAGCATGAATTTACCTAAGTGAATTCAAATAATAATTAACCAACAACATCATGCAAATAATATTTCACGTAAAAGATCCTAGCATGCGGAATTTCTAAGAGTTTACGTAAACGTACCCGTTGGAGAGACGATTTGAGACAGACAGGATCAAGTATCTAGATACCCACCAAAATTCCTTCTCAAGTATTCCCAAGTCGTCGTCCAATAACCCCTGTGGAAGGTCCTCCAATGAACGATTTATAAAACAAGGAAAATAAAAATATTGTTGCACCACCTTTGTGGATTTCTAATATTTTCAACACATGGAACACTAGTTGGGAATGAAAAATTCATCCCCTATTTATAAGTAGAGGGGTTTTGAAAATTTCATGCATAATTAGGGCTAGGAAATACCTTTTCTTGATCTCCAAGAAATCTTGAATATATCCAATATATTCTTCTTTCCATGTGTGTTTTTCCACAAAAATCTCACCCCCTTTATTTGCCTAATATTTCGAAAATTTCAAGAAAAGAATTTTAAGATTGGATCTTTCTTGAATTTATGAGATATTCTTGTATTCCAAGAATACATATCTTCCATAAAATATTTCCAAGAAAATATTTTCTTCCCTTTCTTATACAAGATTTTCGAAAATTTCTTATTAAAGAAGTCAAGTGGGAGTTTTCTTGAATTTATGGGATAATCTTGTATTCCAAGAATACATTATCTCCTTTCCATAAAATCTTTTCAAGAAATTTTTCTCCCTCTTTTCTTTAATATTTTCGAAAATTAGAGGAAATATTGCAACAATAATTTATTTTATTTTAAACACCTTTTATTTATTGGACTATAATTTGGGCTACTTGAGGGGCCTTTAGGAGAATTAAGATGGACCTTCCAATGGACTTCTGAATTCCAATATTGAGCCACAATATAATTCAGTCCATTAATATTATTTATTACCACTATATAAATAATATTGCCCTATCCAGTCTTAACCAATATTACGGTAATATGGCTCCCGGTTATTATTTCCCGTGTTTAAGATTATTTAGTCCATTAATTAATTAAGCCACTGAAAAGCTTTATATTAATTAATATCTTTATCCTTGGAGTAAGGACATCCCAGCTTTATTATCCATACCGGAAAATTAATTCCACTTGTAAGATTTGGTATGATAAAGGTTCCGGGCCCACCAAGGGGACCAATCAAGCAAGACTTTTGCAAGCACACGATTCTCTGTATTAATTTAGCAACTGTCGTGCAATTAATATTATTGCCCAAGATATAGGGTATCGAAGTCACAATGATTCTCTTCCCATTTATAAGTCAAAGCAATAACTACTAATCACACACAGTACTTATTAAGTGATAGAGATTAAGAAATCAACAACCACTGAGGTCTAACTCTTCATCCCTTAAGTCAGTGCGAATGAGTTTATCCTCTCTATAGGTCCGCTTCAGCGCATCGAATGCACTAGTGTAATCTCTTGGTCATGACAAGCTAATTTGAGCCTTACACATCAACTTCTACCAATAGATTGCTTGGATCTATCTAAGTTGTGAAACACGCACTCGTATACAAGAAACTGTTAACGTGATCTTCTGTGATCTAGTATCACCACGTTAACTACAATGTAACGTTTGCTACGAACGGTTTGCAATAAATATATATAACATTCAATCATATTTAAAGCAACATTGATAAACAATTTATTTCAGTAAATAAATGTTTAATACATAGGTTATACAAAGTAAAAGCATACTTTCACGTATAACCCCAACAATCTCCCACTTATACTCAAAGTCTACTTTTAAGTATACCACAACATGTCTGATGTATTATCTGGTGACATCTAATGTCACCTACATCAACCTAATAACATTTCTTCCACTTATACTCAAAGCAGATTGACAACGCTCTTGACACCCATTCCTTCCACATTTCTCTTGAATGTTAACTGAGGCAGACCCTTTATGAATGGATCAGCTAGGTTGTCTTCCGACGCGATCTTTGCCACCTCTATATCTCCTCTCTTAATGATTTCTCGTATAAGATGGTATTTCCTTTCAATGTGTTTGTTGGCCTTGTGGGCTCTCGGTTCCCTTGAATTTGCAATTGCTTCGGCATTATCACAAAAGACCGTGATTGTGCTGGGTAAATTCGGAACAACGTTCAAGTCCACTAGGAAGTTCTTGAGCCACACCGCTTCTTTCGCTGCTTCACAAGCAGCTACATATTCGTCTTCCATGGTAGAATCTGTGATGCATTTCTGCTTAACACTTCTCTATGTTACAACTCCTCCCCTCAGACAAAACACACTACCCGAGGTAGATTTTCTGGAATCTAGGTCTGATTGGAAATCCGAGTCCGTGTATCCCACTGGAAATAAACTGTCTGACTGATAAACCAGCATTCTATCTCGAGTTCTTTTCAGATACTTCAGAATGTTCTTAACAGCAGTCCAATGTTGATTTTCGGGATTGCTCTGATATCTTGCTACCATGCCTATGGCGTAGCAGATATCCGGTCTCGTACACAACATTGCATACATGAGACTTCCCACTGTCGACGCATAAGGAATCCCTCTCATGTCATCTATCTCCCTTTGTGTCTTAGGGCACATGTCTTTCGATAGATGGATTCCGTGCCTAAAAGGTACAAAACCCTTCTTGGAATCTTGCATGTTGAAACGCTTCAAAACGGTATCTATTTATGAAGTTTGCGATAAGCCGATCATTCTTCTCTTTCGATCTCGAGTGATCTTGATCCCACAAGAACATGACTGGCTTCCCCTAAGTCCTTCATATCAAACTATTTTGACAGCCATACCCTTACGTCTGACAAAACCTTTACATCGTTTCCGATGTGGAGAATATATTCTACGTATAGTACTAGGAATACCAAGGCAGTTCCATCACACTTTCGATAAACACAACTCTCGAAATCGTTTTGATCAAACCCATAAGATTTGATTACATGATCAAAACATTGGTTCCAAGCCCGAGATGCTTGCTTTAGTCCATAAATGGACTTATTCAGCTTGCACACAAGGTGTTCTTGGTCTTTTTCGATGAAACCTTCGGGCTGTTATATATAGATTTGTTGGGATTATACTGGAAAGTATGCTTTTTACTTTGTATAATCAAAATTGAATTTCAGACTTATTTACTGAAATAAATTGTTTATCACTGATGCTTTAAATATCATCGAATGTTACGTATATTTACTGCATAATTGTTCATTAAATAGTACGTGTTACATTGTAGTTAATTTAGTGATACCAAATCACAGAAGATTAAATTAACAGGCCCTTGTAACTAAAAGTACACCATTCACGACCTAGATGGAAATGAACAATCCATCGCGAAAGGTTGAAGTGTAAGGCTCAGATTGGCTTGTCTTGACCAAGAGATCACACTAGTGCATGACTGATGCACTGAATAGGACCTACAGGAGGACAAATTCTTTAGAACTGAACAAGGAAGAATTAGACCTCAGTGGTTCGTTATTTCTTAATCTTCGTTCCTTAAATAGGATCACGGGTGGTTGGTAACTATTGCTTTGACATATCATGGGTAGAGAATCAACGAGATTTAATACTTTTTATCTTGGACAATATTATTGGTCACATGTGATTGCTAAGATTTAATACGGAGAATCGTGTGCAAGTACGCTAGTTCGATTTGCCCCTTTGGGAGGTTCATAAGCTTTATCATACCAAATCTTGCAAGTGGAACTAGTTTCCGGTATGGATAATAATGTTGAACCGTTCCTTAACCAAGGACAAAAGATATTAATTAACGGAAAGCTATTTCAGTGGCTTGATTTAATTAATGGGCTAGATAATCTTAAACACGGGAAATAATAACCGGGAGCCATATTGACTGTAATATAGGTTAAGATGGATAGTGCAATATTAATTATGTAGTGGGATTAATTAATATTTATGGGCTTGAATAATATTGTGGCTCAATATTGATAATTCAAGATCCATTGGAAGGTCCAATCTTAATTCTCCTAAAGTCCCCCTAAGTAGCCCAACATATAGTCCAATAACTGAAAAAAGGTGTTTAAAATAAAATAAATATTGTTGCTTATTTTTCCTCATAATTTTTGAAATTTATGGATAAAAGGGGAGAAAGATTTTCTTTGAATTTTGTTATGGAATGAGGATATGTATTCTTGGAATACAAGATTATCTCATTAAATTCAAGAAATCTCCCACTTGGTTATCCATAAGAAAAATTTTGAAATTTTTGATAATTAAGGGAAAGAAAGATTTTCTTGATTTTCTTGAAAAGATATTATGGAAGATATGTATTTCTTGAAATACAAGAATATCTCATAAATTCAAGAAGATCTAAATCTTGGATTCTTGTCCTATAATTTTTTAAATTAATCCATAACAAAGAGTAGGTGGGATTTTGTGGAATATTATAATTATGGGAAAAAGAATATAGGAGATATATTCAAGATTTCTTGGAGATAAAGAAAAGTTTTCCCACATTGTTTTTGCCCCAAAATTTTCGACCACCTCTACTCTATAAATAGGGGATGATTCTTTCATTCCCAAGTACAATTCCATGTGCTGGAAAAATTAGTAAATCCACAAAGGTGGTGCAACATAATTTATTTTCCTTTTGTTAATTGTTCGCAAGCGTCCTACCACCGGATAGTCGAGCAAGGATTAAGGGAATACTTGGGAAGTTCTTTTGGTGTGTCTAATAAACAAAGCCATTGTCGTCCCAAGATAAGACGCTCACGTAAACTCAGAGAATTCGCGTCGTAGGATTTACGTGAATTAATTATATGCATGATTGGTTGTTGGATTATTATTTAAATTAATATAGGATTAATTCATGCTAGTCATAATTATAAGAATTAAATTTATATTTAAATATTCATCCCGAATAGATTTGTGCAATTTATTCCCCAACAATTGGTATCAGAGCCACGGTTTCGGGCTCTGAATTTTAAATTGTAATTTAATTCGCTGTCATTAAATCTGAAATTGGATGGTAGAATTGCTAGATCTGTTTTGCAGGTATCCAATTGTCATGGAATTTAATGTGTTTATTTATGCATGCATATAAATTGTGGTTTTTAATTCGATTTGTTCGTATTCATTTTGCCTCGTGAGAAAATTCACGAGTAGATTAGGATTTGTTTGATTTGATCAATGTAATAGACTAGTCTAGATCTAGGTTTATTTATTTTTTGTAAATACATTTAACTTAGGATCTAAAAAGCGAAAGCGAGACGAAGAATTAAAGGATAAAATCGTAATCGGCATGAGGCGTGCGGCGATGCGTCGCCAAACGCGTACCAGTGAGGAGGCACACGCTACAGCATGCACGGGCGTGTGGGGTGAGGCCGAGGGCCTGGGCAGGATC
Organism: Stenogyne calaminthoides; assembly: GCA_037126765.1. Classification (NCBI taxonomy): domain Eukaryota; kingdom Viridiplantae; phylum Streptophyta; class Magnoliopsida; order Lamiales; family Lamiaceae; genus Stenogyne; species Stenogyne calaminthoides. The sequence goes on along the minus strand of JBBCBC010000008.1, from coordinate 10,358,387 downwards.
AAAGGCGGCGCGACGGGTGAAGCGAGCTGAAAACGCCTGACGCGCCGATGTCGCGAAAGCGTCTCAAGTGACGAAGGGTCTTGTGGCGTCGGGCGCATAGGTCTGGTGGAGGGACGTAACAAGCCGCGAAGTTCTTACGGCGAAGGCCAATATGTATGGCGGATACAGCAGTACGAATCGCCTGAGCCTGTCGAGGCTGCCGAGACCGACGCGGGCGACGCCTGCCGAGGTCGCCGAGCGGCGCTGGGCGATGCGAGCTGTGCCAAGGTGCACGGGCGCGGTCGCTCGGCCAAGGGGCCGGCCAGATGCGGGCGTGCATCCCGGCTGCGAGCTACTTGGCGTGGCGTTTCGAGACGGAGTTCTTTTCTAGAAGATCGAGTGGGAGAAATTCAAGACGGCATTTCTTCAAGATCAAGCCAAGAAAAATGAAACCATGACAATTGGATAATTTGTGCCCAATATGTTTTTTTTCTGCTTTGCTTGATTTATTATTGTGTTATCTTATGTTTTATTTAATTTGTTTAAATGTGTTTGCATGAGAGTTGCCCAATGAAAAATCTCACCTTCAAAAATTACTAAGTATGTTTAAATAATTAATTGACAATTTTATTCCGGAAAATAAAATTGAATTAATTTTGACCTCCATGATTTATTTATTTGTGAATTCTTTTGGAGAAATTCCCCCCACGGGACGCTCAAAAGTTAGCTTTCACATGAATGAATTCCAAATGGATGATTGTGGGTTATTACTAGTGGCGACGATGACCCTCCCCACGAGGCTCGTTCAAAGCAAAATAATAATCCTGTATTTAATCATGGTTATTACTTAGGTATAAAATTAATATGCATATACTTCCCTGAAGTCCCTGTCAATTTTATATTGGTCAAGTGGGAGCCAACTATTAATCTGGATATTAAAGGTTTGTAACTGTTCTTGTTTGTAACCCGCTTGAATGTGTTTAAATAATGACCCACCCCACGTGACTTATTTAAACTGTTTTGAGATGTTGGCTGATGCATGTTCATATTTTTTTGAGATTTTAATATGATGCATGTGATCGAATCTTGTGATATATTTATGCTTATGCATATTGTTGTTTATTTCAGTTCATTATGTCGCAACCTTTTAATCCACTATTCAATATACTTAAAGACAATTTCCTTACTGGTGAAAACTTTGTTGATTGGAGTCGTAAACTTACTATTGTCCTCACTGCACAAAGCCATAACTGGGTTCTCACTACACCTAAGCCGAAAAATCCAAAAGATGAGTCCACTAAAACGGTTAAGAAAGAGTATGCTGACTGGGAGCGTTCTAACGAAATGGCAAAGTGTACCATCTTGGCTTCTATGTCAGATGTGTTGCAACACCAACACCAAAACGTTGAGACCGCTGCAGACATCATGACTAGTCTTAAAGCGATGTTTCAACATCAGAATCGTGTGGCTCGTCAGATCACCATGAGGACTTGCTCTCTATGAAAATGGTGGAGGGAACGCCCGTAAGGGAGCACGTTCTCCAGATGATGGCTCACCTTAATAAACTTGAGGTACTTGGCGCTGAATACGATATCGAGACCCAAATCGATTTCGTGCTCCCTCTCTGCCGAAAAGTTTTGAGCAGTTCAGGCTGAACTACCAGATGAATAATCAGAAGTTCTCGATGTCTGATCTGTTACAAGCTTTAGTCTCGGCGGAGGCGATATTGGGGCAAAAGAGCCAAGCCTTGGTGGCAAATGGACCCTCTTCTTCTTCTTGGCCAAGGGGTGGTAAGAACAAGAAGAAGGACAAGAGCCACAAGCAAGTGAACTCAAGTGTTGCCAATGGCAAAGAAAAGGTGAAGAAGGGTGGAGGAGTGAGTAAGCCAGCTAAGGGGAAGTGCTTCAACTACGGTGAAAAAGGACATTGGAGGTCAGCCTGTTCCAAACCCAAAAGGAATGGAAAGAAAGGTAATTCTCACGCACTAGTTGTTGAAACTTGTTTAGCGGCGTATGCCTCCCATTTATGGGTGGTGGATACGGGATCCACTGATCATGTTTGTTTCACTTTACAGGGGTTCAAGCGGACCCGACAACTTAGTGGGAGTGAGATTCTCATCACATTGGGCAATGCTACGAGAGTGGCAGCTGAAGCAGTGGGAGAAGTGCACCTGTCTTTTGAAGACAGAGTTTTAATTTTAAGAGATGTTCTTTACGTTTCGAATTTTAGAAAGAATTTAATTTCAGTTTCTAAACTTTTTCTTGATGGATATTCGGTTACTTTTAATAAAATTGTTACCATTTCTCCTTTTTTGATAAATTTATCTGTCATGGAACGTTATCGAATAATCTCTATACAATTAACTGTGCACACCACTCACGAAATGCATCCTATAACACATCTAAGATTGGGTTATATAAATCCAAAGAGGATCCAAAGGTTGGTGAAGGACGGTTCACTGGAGTTTCTCCAAGTTGAACCAATTCCAACCTGCGAATCATGTTTGGAGGGTAAAATGACCAAGAGGGCATTTGGAGACAAGGGGAATAGAGCCAAAGAAGTGTTAGAGATCGTTCACACCGATGTATGTGGTCCAATGTCAACCAAAGCAAGAGGAGGATATGAGTATTTTGTCACTTTTATTGATGATTACTCAAGGTACGGTTATATTTTCCTTATGAAGCATAAATCTGAGACCTTTGAGAAATTCAAAGAATTTAAGGCTCAAGCAGAGAATCATAGGGAAAAGAGTATCAAGTCTCTACGATCCGATCGTGGAGGCGAATACCTCAGCGATGAGTTTTTGAACTACTTATCTGATGAAGGGATTGCATCCGAGCTAACTGCACCCGGAACCCCTCAACAAAACGGGGTTGCAGAGCGAAGAAACAGAACTCTTTTGGAAATGGTTAGATCTACGATGAGTTATGCGGATCTTCCCAAGTAGTTCTGGGGTCATGCCTTGGAAACAGCAGCCTACATTCTAAACTTGGTGCCATCCAAATCGGTTCCCAAAACTCCCAAAGAATTGTGGACCGGACGCAAGCCTAGTTTGAGACACATGAGGATTTGGGGGTGTCCGGCCTACGTGTTGGACAAGGGAGCAGGTAAATTGGATCCTCGATCAGAATTAAGATTGTTTGTGGGATACCCCGAGGGAACCAAAGGGTGTATGTTCTATGGTCCCGAAGATCAAAAGGTGGTAATAAGCACCCACTTTAGAGTTTTGGAAGAAGACTATATGAACGAAAGAAGACCCAGAAGTGAGATTGCCATAAATGAGCTAAGTGGGCTAGCCTCAATGCCAACTGTACAAGATGACATACCAAATGACACACTTACACAACCGAACCTCGTCAGAGGGGAGGGTTGTGAAATAACCGAGAGCTTCATGGGAATAGGAGAGTCCTCGAACTTGATTCAGGACAAAATGAATCGCACCCATGGACATATGACGAGGCAATCCAAGACAAGGATCGCAGATTCTTGGCAAACAACAATGAAAGCCGAAATGGGTTCTATGTTTCATAACAGAGTGTGGGAGCTGGTCGAACCACTTAATGGGTTAAACCCATTGGGTTCCAGGGGGGGGATAAGAGGAAAGAGGAACCGGACGGGAAGGTGGAAACCTTCAAGGCAAGACTCGTGGCGAAAGGTTATACTCAAAAAAGGGATCGATTATGAGGAAACTTTTTTCGCCAGAGCCATGCTCAAGTCCATCCGAATTCTCTTATCGATTAGAACAAGATCTCGACTTTGAAACTGGCAAATGGATGTCAAGCGCCTTTCCTTAACGGAAGTCTTGATGAAGAGATCTATATGCAACAACCCCAAGGCTTCATTGAAAAGGCCAAGAACACCTAGTTTGTAAGCTCATGAAGTCCATTTACTGACTCAAACAGCATCCGTGAGAGGTTGGAACCAATGTTTTGATCATGTTATAAAGTCTTATGGGTTCGATCAAAACGAGTTTGAGAGTTGTTGTGTACAAAAAGCATGTCTGAATCGCAGATTGGTATTCTTAGATCGCATTACTTAGATAACATTACGATCATAAAGAACGATGTAAAGGGTGTTATCGGGCGTGAAGGGCATGGCTTTCAAAAACAGTTTTTGATATGAAGGACTTGGGGAAGCCGCACACATCCTGGGATCAAGATCACCGAGATCACAAGAAAAGATGATAGGCTTATCGCAAGCTTCATATACATCTTGCCTTGAAACGATTCAAAGATGCAAGATTCCAAGAAAGGCTTCAGACCTTTTCGATATGGAATCCATCTATCCAAGAAAAATGTGCCCTAAGACTAAAAAAGAGATAGTTGACATGAGAGGCATTCCTTATGCTTCGGTACCGCCGGAAGCCTTATGTATGCAATCTCTTCATTAATACGACCGGATATCTACTGCCGAGGGCATGGTGGCAAGATATCAAAGTAACCCGGGGAAAGAACATTGGACGGTAGTTAAAACATTCGAAGTATTCAAAAGAACTCGGGATAGAATGTTAATTTATCGGTCCGATAGTCAATCCCCATCGGCTACGGACTCGGATTTCAATCGGACATAAACTCTAGAAAATTTACCTCCCGTAGTCGTTTTGCATGGGGAGGAGCCGTGACATGGAGAAGCGTCCGTTGAAATGCGTCGCAGATTCTACCATGGAAGCCAAACATGTATGCGCTAGGCAGGCAACGAAAAAGCGGTTTGGCTCAAGAACTTCCTAGTGGACTTGAATGTGGTTAGAATTGTGAGAATCATCATTTATTGTGACAATGCAGGGAGATTTGCCAATTCAAGGAACTAAGAGCCCACAAAGCCAAAGAAACATATTGAAAAGGAAATACCATCTTATACGAGATATCGTTAAGAGAGTAGATATAGATGTGGCAAAGATAGCGTCAGAAGACAACCTAGCAAATCCATTCACAAAGGGTACGCCTCAATACATTCGAGAGACATGTGGAAGGAATGTTGGGATTATACTAAAAAGTATGCTTTTTACTTTGTATAATCTAAACCTGAATTTTCGACTTATTTACTGAAATAAATTGTTTATCACTTATGCTTTAAATATGATTGAATGTTACATATATTTACTGCATAACTGTTCAATAATTCGTACGTGTTACATTGTAGTTAATTTAGTGATACCGAGATCACGTAATATTAAATTAACGGTCCCTCAGTATTCAAAAGTACACCATTCACTTACCTAGATGGAAATGAACAACCCATCGCGAAAGGTTGAGGTGTAAGCTTGGGATTGGTTTGTCTTGACAAAGAGATTACACTAGTGCATGACCGATTAATCGAATAGACCCATGGGAGGATAAATTCTTTGAATCAACAAGGAAGAATTAGACCTCAGTGGTTCGTTGTTTCTTAATCTTCGTTCCTTAAATAGATCAATGGGATTGGTAACTATTGCTTTGACTTATCATGGGTAAATAATCAAAGAGATTCAATACTTTTTATCTTGGGCAATATTATTAGTCACGTGTGATTGCTAAGGTTTAATCTTAAGAATCGTGTGCAAGCACGCTTGTTTGATTTGCCCTCGGGAGGTTCATAAGCTTTATCATACCAAATCTTGCAAGTGGAATTAGTTTCCGGTATGGATAATAATGTTGAACCGTTCCTTGACCAAGGATAAAATATATTAATTAATGGAAAGCTATTTCAGTGGCTTGAATTAATTAATGGGATAGATAATCTTAAACACGGGAAATAATGACCGGGAGCCATATTGACTGTAATATGGGTTAAGATAGATAGTGCAATATTAATTATGTAGTGGGATTAATTAATATTTATGGGCTTGAATTATATTGTGGCTCAATATTAGATATTCAAGGTCCATTGGAAGGTCCAATCTTAATTCTCTTAAAGGCCCCCTGAGTAGCCCAACAAATAGTCCAATAACTGAAAAATGTGATTAAAATAAAATAAATTTTGTTGCTTATTTTTCCTTGATATTTTCGAATTTTTTTATAAAAGAGGGAGAAAGATTTTCTTTGAATTTTGTTATGGAATGAAGATATGTATTCTTGGAATACAAGATTATCTCATTAAATTCAAGAAATCTCCCACTTGGTTATTCATAAGGGATATTTGAAATTTTTTTGAAAAAATAAAGGGCAAGAAAGATTTTCTTGATTTTCTTGAAAAGATATTATGGAAGATATGTATTTCTTGAAATACAAGAATATCTCATAAATTCAAGAAGATCCAAATCTTGGAATCTTGGGACCCTTAATTTTTGAAAATTCCATATATTGAGAAGGTGGGATTTTTGTGGAATATTTTAATTATGGGAAAAAGAAAATAGGAGATATATTCAAGATTTCTTGGTGATCAAGAAAAGTCTTTTCCCACATTGGTTTTCTACTGAAAATTTCGACCACTTCTCACCTATAAATAGGGGATGATTCCTTAATTCCAAAGTACAATTCCATGTGCTGGAAAAATTAGCAAATCCACATAAGTGGTGCAAATCCACATAAGTGGTGCAATGCTACGTAAGTGAGATATTGCAATGCTACGATAGTAACGATTATTGCAATAATACGCAAGTATCAGATATTGCAATGCTACATGAGTAGCAGTTAAAGCAGTGGGAGAAGTGCACCTATCTTTTGAAGATAAGTTTTTTTTTGAGATTATCTTTATGTTCCCGATTTTAGAAAGAATTCACTTTCGGTTTCTAAAATTCGATTAAAGGACACTAAGTTTCTTCTAATAAGAATGACATCATTTTTGAAATGATGAGTGTATCTCTATTACGGGACATTGATGGAAAATCTCTATACAATTAATCGTGGCACACCACTCACAAAATGCATCCTATAACACATCAACTATTTCCGACAAAAGAAAATGTGAACGAAACACTTCTTTGGCATCTAAGATTGGGTCATATAAATCCAAAGAGGATCCAAAGGTTGGTAAAAGACGGTTCACTGGAGTGTCTCCAAGTTGAACCAATTCCAACCTGCGAATCATGTTTGGAGGGTAATATGACCAAGAGGGCATTTGGAGCCAAGGGGATAGGGCCAAAGAAGTGTTAGAGATCGTTCACACAGATGTATGTGGTCCAATGTCAACCAAAGCAAGAGGAGGTTATGAGTATTTTTATTGATAATTACTCAAGGTACGGTTACATTTTCCTTATGAAGCATAAATCTGAGACCTTTGAGAAATTCAAAGAATTTAAGGCTCAAACAGAGAATCATAGGGAAAAACGTATCAAGTCTCTACGATCCGATCGTGGAGGCTTAATACCTCAAAGAATGAGTTTTTGAACTACTTATCCGATGAAGGATTGTATCGATTTCAGACCTTTAACCCTCAACAAAACGGGGTTGCAGAGCGAATGAACATAATTCTTTTGGAAATGGTTAGATCAATGATGAGTTATGCGGATCTTAAGTCGATTCTCGGGGTCATGCCTTGGAAACGTTGGCTTACATTCTGAACTTGGTGCTATCCAAATCGGTTCCCAAAACCCCAAAGAATTGTGGACCCAAGCAAAACCTAGTATGAGACACATGAGAATTTGGGGGTGTCCGGCCTACGTGTTGGACAAGGAAGCTGGTAAATTGGATCCTCGATCAGGATTAAGGTTGTTTGTAGGATACCCCGAGGGAACAAAAGGGTGTATGTTTCATGGTCCCGAAGATCAAAAGGTGGTCATCAGCACCCACTTTAGATTTTTGGAAGAAGACTATATGAACCAAAGAAACCCGTAGTGAGATTACCTTAAATGAGCTTAGAAGGCAAACATCGATTGCCAATTTGTACTAGATGATATACCAAACGATACGCTTTTCACAACCAGAGACCTCGTTGTAGTGGGAGGGTTGTGAGACAGCCCGAGATATTCATGGGAATAGGAGAGTCCTCGGACTTGATTCCCGGACAAGACGAATCAGACCCATGGACATATGACGAGGCACTCCAAGATAAGGATGTAGATTCTTGGCAAACAACAATAAAAGCCGAAATGGGTTCTATGTTTCATAATAGAGTGTGGGAGCTAGTCGAACCACTTAATAGGGGTCAAACCCATTGGATGCAAGTGGGTATATAAGAGGAAAAAAGGACCGGATGGGAAGGTTGAAACCTTTAAAGCAAGACTAGTGGCGAAAGGTTATACTAAGAAAGAAGGGATCGATTATGAGGAAACTTTTTCGCCCGTAACCATGCTTAAGTCCATCCATATTCTCTTATCGATTGCTGCGCATTTCGACTTTGAAATCTGGCAAATGGATGCCAAGACAACTTTCCTTAACGGAGGTCTTGATGAAGAGATCTATATGCAACAACCCCAAGGTTTCATTGAAACATGCCAAGAACACCTAGTTTGTAAGCTCAAGAGGTCCATTTATGGACTCAAACAGCATCCGAGCTTGGAACCAATGTTTTGATCATGTTATAAAGTCTTATGGGTTCGATCAAAATGAGTTTGAAAGTTGTGTGTATAAAAAGCGTGGAGGAGCGTGATTGGTATTCTTAGTACTATACGTAGATGACATTCTAATCATCGGGAACGATGTGAAGGTGTTATCGGGGCGGGCATGGCTTTCAAAGCAGTTTGATACGCAGGACTTAAGGGAAGCCGTGACACATCCTTGGGATCAAGATCACTCGAGATTCGCAAGAAAAGGATGATCGGGTTATCGCGAAGCTTCATACATAGACATTGTCTGCGAAACGCTTCAAAGATGCTAGATTCCAAGAAAGGATTCGTACCTTTCAGGTATGGAATCCATCTATCTAAGAAAATGTCCCTAAGACGCAAAAAGGAGATAGATGACATGAAAGGCATTCTTTGTGCTTCCTACCGTCGAAAACCTTATGTATGCAATGTCGTAGACGAGACCGGGATATCCTTTGCCGTAGGCATGGTAGCAAGATATCAAAGTAACCCAGGAAAAGCGCATTGGACGATTTTACGTTAAAAACATTCGGGTGTCTCGAAAAGAACTCGGGATAGGATGTTGATTTATCAGTCAGATACTCCAATCCCCATCGGCTACATGGACTCGGATTTCCAATCAGATTTAGATTCCAGAAATTATCTGCCTTAGTTAGTGTGTTTCCATTTGGGAAATGTAGCCATCAAATGGACGAAAGTGTGAAGCGTAAATGCATCACCGACTCAACCATGGAAGTCGGTAAAGAAATGGCCTTGTGAAGCTGAAAGAACCGAATTGGCTCTAGATCTTCTTAGTGGACTTGGATGGTGTTCTCAATTTGTCTAGCAAAGATTCGCTAGGGGTCATTGCAAATTCAAGAGAACCAAGAGTCCACGAGTCAAACAAGCACACTAAAGGAAAGACATCTTATCGAAATCGTTAAGAGAGGAGATATAGATGTGGCAAAGATAGCGTCCGAGGACACTAGCAGATCCATTCTAAAGAGCACGCCTCTGAATACATTCGAGAGACATGTGGGTGGAATGGGTGTCAAGACCGTTGTCAATCTGCTTTGAGTATAAGTGGGGAAATTATTAGGTCGCGTGTAGGTGACATTAGATGTCACGGACTCACGCGAGACATGTTTGTAGTATACTTAAAAGCGGACTTTGAGTATAAGTGGGAGATTGTTGGGATTATCTTTGAAAAGTATGCTTTTTTACTTTGTATAATCAAACCTGAATTTTGAACTTATTTCTTGAAATAAATTGTTTATCATCGATGCTTTAAATATGATTGAATGTTACATATATTTCTTGTGATAACCTGTTTAACAATTCGTAAGTGTTACATTGTAGTTAATTTAGTGATACCGGATCACGTAAGATTAAATTAACAAATTCCTTGTAACTAAAAAGTACGCCATTCACGACCTAGATGGAAATGAACAACCCATTCTGAAAAGGTTGAGGTGTAAAGCTCGATTGGTTTGTCTTGACCAAGAGATTACACTAGTGCATGATCGATGCATTGAATAGGACCTCACATGAGGATAAATTCTTCAAAACCGAACAAGGAAGAATTAGACCTCGATGGTTCGTTGTTTCTTAATCTTCGCTTCCTTAAATAGGATCACGGGATTGGTAACTATTGCTTTGACTTATCATGGGTAATAATCAAAGAGATTCAATACTTTTTATCTTGGGCAATATTATTAGTCACATGTGATTGCTAAGATTTAATACTTAAGAATCGTGGTGCAAGTACGCTTGTTTGATTTGCCCCCTTGGGAGGTTCATAAGCTTTATCATACCAAATCTTGCAAGTGGAATTAGTTTCCCAGATGGATAATAATGTTGAACCGCTTGACCAAGGATAAAAGATATTAATTAATGGAAAGCTATTTCAAGTGGCTTGAATTAATTAATGGGATAGATAATCTTAAACACGGAAATAATGACCGGAGCCATATCGATCGTAATATGGGTTAAGATGGATAGTGCAATATTAATTATGTAGTGGGATTAATTAATATTTATGGGCTTGAATTATATTGTGGCTCAATATTAGATATCCAAGGTCCATTAGAAGGTCCAATCTTAATTCTCCTAAAGGCCCCCTGAGTAGCCCAACAAATAGTCCAATAATTGAAAAAGGTGATTAAAATAAAATAAATATTGTTGCTTATTTTTCCTTGATATTTTCGAAATTTATGGATAAAAGAGGGATAAAGATTTTCTTTGAATTTTGTTATAGAATGAAGATATGTATTCTTGGAATACAAGATTATCTCATTAAATTCAAGAAATCTCCCACTTGGTTATTCATAAGGGATATTTCGAAATTTTTGAAAATAAAGGGCAAGAAAGATTTTCTTGATTTTCTTGAAAAGATATTATGGAAGATATGTATTTCTTGAAATACAAGAATATCTCATAAATTCAAGAAGATCCAAATCTTGGAATCTTGGGACCCTTAATTTTCAAAAATTCCATATATTGAGAAGGTGGGATTTTTGTGGAATATTTTAATTATGGGAAAAAGAAAATAGGAGATATATTCAAGATTTCTTGGTGATCAAGAAAAGTCTTTTCCCACATTGGTTTTCTACTGAAAATTTCGACCACTTCTCACCTATAAATAGGGGATGATTCCTTCATTCAAAAGTTTATTTTTTTCCTTGTGTTAATTGTTCGACAAGTGTCCTTCCACCGGATAGTTGAGCAAGGGCTAAGGGAAAACTTGGGAAGTCTTTTTGGTTAGTCCGTCCAACCGAATTCACTGCCATCCCGAGAGGTACGTTCATGTAAACCCGTAGATTCCGCATGCGTAGGTTTTACGTGGCTTATTATATGCATGATATGTTGTTGCAATTATTATTTGAATTAATATAGGATTAATTCATGCTAGTAATAATTAAAGAATTAAATTTGTATTTAAATATTCACCCTGAATAGATCTGTGCAACTCATTCACCAACAAGGAATGGGTGTCAAGACCGTTGCCAATCTGCTTTGAGTATAAGTGAGAGAAATTATTAGGTTCGTGTAGGTGACATTAGATGTCACGTATTAGAACTACACGAGACATGTTGTAGTATACTTAAAAGGACTTTTGAGTATAAGTGGGAGATTGTTGGGATTATCTTCGAAAGTATGCTTTTTACTTTGTATAATCAAAACCAATTTCGGACTTATTTAATGAAATAAATTGTTTATCACCGATGCTTTAAATATCATCGAATGTTACATATATTTCTTTGCATAACTTGTTCATTAAATAAGACGTGTTACATTGTAGTTAATTTAGTGATACCGGATCACGTAAGATTAAATTAAGGTCCCCTTGTAAAAAAAAAAGTACACCATTCATTTACCTAGATGGAAATGAACAATCCATCGTGAAAGGTTGAAGTGTAAGGCTCGGATTGGCTTGTCTTGACCAAGAGATTACAAAAGTGCATGATGATGCACCGAATAGACCTACAGGGAGGACAAATTCTTGAATCGAACAAGGAAGAATTAGACCTCGGTGGTTCGTTATTTCTTAATCTTCGTTCCTTAAATAGGATCACGTGTGGTTGGTAACTATTGATTTGACTTATCATGGGTAGAGAATCAACGAGATTCAATACTTTTTATCTTGGGCAATATTATTGGTCACATGTGATTGCTAAGATTTAATACGGAGAATCGTATTGCAAGCACGCTTTGTTCGATTTGCCCCTTGGGAGGTTCATAAGCTTTATCATACCAAATCTTGCAAGTGAAACTAGTTTCCGGTATGGATAATAATGTTGAACCGTTCCTTAACCAAGGACAAAAATATTAATTAACGGAAATCTATTGGAGTGACTTGAATTAATTAATGGGCTAGATAATCTTAAACACGGGAATTAATAACTGGGAGCCATATTGACTGTAATATGGGTTAAGATGGATAGTGCAATATTAATTATGTAGTGGGATTAATTAATATTTATGGGCTTGAATAATATTGTGGCTCAATATTGATAATTCAAGATCCATTGGAAGGTCCAATCTTAATTCTCCTAAAGGCCCCCTAAGTAGCCCATCATATAGTCCAATAACCTAAAAAAAAAAAGGTGTTTAAAATAAAATAAATATTGTTGCTTATTTTTCCTCATAATTTTCGAAATTTATGGATAAAAGGGGAGAAAGATTTTCTTTGAATTTTGTTATGGAATGAGGATATGTATTCTTGGAATACAAGATTATCTCATTAAATTCAAGAAATCTCCCACTTGGTTATCCATAAGAAAAATTTCGAATATTTTGATAATTAAGGGAAAGAAAGATTTTCTTGATTTTCTTGAAAATATATTATGGAAGATATGTATTTCTTGAAATACAAGAATATCTTATAAATTCAAGAAGATCCAAATCTTGGATTCTTGACCTATAATTTTCGAAATTAATCCATAACAAAGAGTAGGTGGGATTTTGTGGAATATTATAATTATGGGAAAAAAAATATAGGAGATATATTCAAGATTTCTTGGAGATCAAGAAAAGATTTTCCCACATTGTTTTTGCCCCAAAAATTTCAACCACCTCTACTCTATAAATAGGGATGATTCTTTCATTCCCAAGTACAATTCCATGTCTGCCGAAAAATTAGTAAATCCACAAAGGTGGTGCAACATAATTTATTTTCCTTTTTGTTAATTGTTCGCAAGCGTCCTACCACCGGATAGTGAAAGCAAGGATTAATGGAATACTTGGGAAGTTCTTTTGGTGTGTCTAATAAACAAAGCCATTGTTGTCCCCAAGAGGCATGCGTTCAATGAACTCGTGAGAATTCGCATCGTAGGATTTACGTGTGAATTAATTATGCATGATTGGTTGTTGGATTATTATTTGAATTAATATAGGATTAATTCATGCTAGTAATAATAATTAAGAATTAAATTTGTATTTAAATATTCATCCCGAATAGATTCGTGCAATTTATTCCCCAACAAGATTTCCTCGTCAAGACTCCCGTTAAGGAAAGTTGTCTTGACATCCATTTGCAATATCTCAAAATCTAGATGTGCAACTATAGCCAAGAGAATTCGGATGGACTTAAGCATGGCTACTAAAGAAAAGGTTTCTTTATAATCGATACCCTCTTTTATAAGTGTATCCCTTTGCCACAAGCCTAGCCTTAAAGGTTTCCACCTTCCCGTCCGGCCCTCCTCTTTTCCTCTTTGTAGACCCACTTTACATCCAATGGGTTTTACCCCATTGGGTGGTTCAACCAACTTCCCACACCCGATTATGATCCATTGAGCCCATCTCGCTTCCATCACGGTTTGCCAGATTCTCAATCCTTATCTTGGACCGCCTCCTTGTAGGACCGTGGTCCGATTCACTATCTCAGGGGACCAAATCGAAGATTCTCCTATCCCCATGAATCTCTCAGTTATTGAACAACCCTCCCACTACGATGAGGTTCCGATTGGCCGGTGTGGACGCTTGGTATATCTACTCCTCGCAAGTTGGTATAGTGAGTTTGCCCTCTTATTTCTTCTAAGGTAATCTCACTTTTAGCTTTGATTGTTCATAAAGTCTTCTTCCAAAAATCTAAAGTGCGTACTTATTACCACCTTTTGATCTTTGGGACCATAGAACATGCACCATTTTGTTCCTATGGGATATCCTATAAACAACCTTAGTTCCGATCGTTGCATCCAACTTATCGGCTTCCTTGTTCAAAGACGATGGGACACCCCAAAATATTCGAGGTGTCTCGGGATCGGGCTTGCGCCTGGGTCCACAACTCTTTGGGCATTTTGGGAACCGACTTGGATGGTACCAGATTCGTAGTAAAGTTCATTTTGTTTCAAGGCATGACCCCAAAACGACTTGGGTATATCTCAATAACTCATCATGGCTCGACCATTTTTAAGAGTGTTCTGTTTTTCGATTCGCAACCCCATTTTGTTGAGGGGTTTCGGGTCCAAATAACCGGGAAACAATGCCCTCGTCGATGGGTAGTTCAAAAACTCATCGCCGAGGTATTCGCCTCCACGAGCAGATCGTAGAAACTTGATACTCTTTTTCCGATGATTACGCACTTTGACTTTGTACTCTTGAATTTATCAAAGGTTTCCGATTTATTTTCATGAGAAAATGTACCTTTAACCTTGAGTAATCATCCGTGAATGTCACGAAATACTCATACCACCTCTAGCTTTGGTTGACATTGGACCACACTTCAAGTATGAACGATTTGCAACACTTTTGTGGCTCTACTCCCCTTAGCTCCAAATGCCCTCTTGGTCATCTTACCTCCAAACATGATTCGCATGTTGAAAGTGGTTCTAATCAGAGGTCCCATTAACCAACCATCTTTCACCAACCTTTGGATCCTATTTAGATTAATATGACTCAGTCTTAGATGCCATAGAAGTGTCTCGTTCACATTTTCTGAACGTTTTTTCTTATTACATGAAACAGTCGATGTGTTATAAGATGCATTTTGTGAGTGGTGTGTAAAGATTAATAAGATAGCGATTGTTCAAAAATTCCATGACAGATAAACACATCGTTACGATAAACAATAACTTGCTTAGAAAAAACGAACATAATATCCATCATCAATAAGTTTAGCAATTGAAATAAGGTTTTTGCAAAAAACTGGAACATAAAAACATCTCTTAAAACTAAAAACTTGTCTTCAAATAAAAGGTGCACGTCTCCCATCAATTTCTGCTACTCTGTAAGAAGATCGCCCGGTGTGATGAGGACCTCACTCCCACTAAGTTGCGGGTCAACTTGAACCCCTATAACGTGAAACAAACATGATCAATTGGATCCCAGATCCATTACCCACTTAGTGGGTAAAGATACGCCGCTAAACAAGTTTCAACAACTAGTGCGTGAGAATTACCTTTCTTTCCATTGCGCTTAGGATTGGAACAGTCGACCTCCATCGTCCGCACTTCCACACTCCAAATGTTTCCTCTTGCTTGATCCTTCACTCTTTTATGGACATTGAGCCCACTTGGTTTGGCCTTTCTTCTCATCGTTCTTACCACCAATTGACCTAGAAAGAAAAGAAGACCCCTTTGTGACAAAGTGCATTTTCTTGTGCTCCGCTTCCTCTTCGACCAATGTAAGAGCATTTACTAGATCATCCACAGTGAAATCTAGATCTTCCATTAGGTACTCTAGATAGGGGTGATCATAGCTCAAGAGAGTATGGAGAATGAAATCAACCTTAGTTTTGAAATCACATTTTTTGCAAGAATCTCAAGTTCCTCAAAAGAGAACCATAACCCTAAGAACGTGCTCCCTTACGGTCGTTCCTTCTTCCATTTTTATCTTGGCCATATCAAGCCTTATGCTTTAGATAGCTATATGGGCCGAATGTGCAAACATTTCTTCGAGATTTCGTATAATGTCTGCAGCTGATTTAAATCCTTGATGGAAGCGTTTCGACGAATCAGACATGTTTGTCAAGATTGTTTCCTTCACCAATTCATTAGTCAACTCCCACTCACTATGTTCCATCTCGTCCCATATACCAATATCTTTAGCAGGTTTTTCAGGTTTTGGTGTGTCAAGCACCCATTTGGATCCTTGTGCAGTTAGGACGATCATAAGTTTATGTTTCCAAACAACGTAGTTATCACCAGTAAATTGATGGTCTTTAAGTATTGAATACAGTGGATTAAAAGGTTGCGACATGCTGAACTGAAATAAATAACAATTTGTGTAAGCACAAAATTATCACTCGATTCGATCACATAGTTCATATCAAAATCTCAAAACAATATGAACATGCATCAGCCGACATCTCAAAACAATATGAACATGCATCAGCCGACATCTCAAAACAGTTTAAATAGGTCACGTTGGGTGAACTGTCTATTTAAACACATTCAAGCAGGTTACAAACAAGAGCAGTTGCAAACCTTTAATTCAAAATTAATAGTGGCTCCACTTGACCAATATAAAATCGTGAGGGACTTGAGAGAAGTATATCTTTGTTGGTCCCGATTAGGAAAACCTATTTTGCGTCACGGAAGCAAGACGCGTTTAATATTGGTGCATATAAAAAGCGAGGATGAGGGCAGAGTGCACAAATTTTGCATTTCTAAGCTCATGTGTGTTTTTTGCTTATAAACGAATGCGTGATGACAAGTATAAACATAAAGGTAAACAACATAGCAATATATAGTGGTTGGAGACTCAAGCTCCTACATCCACTCTCCTCTCTAGGGAAATTCCTTCAATCGGGACTTATCACCTCCACGGGATTGCTAATAGATATTTACCGAGCTCACACTGAATTGGACTTATAACCCTCTCTCTAAGGTTCGCCGGGACTTATCACCCTCCACGGATCGCTTCACGATGTTTAACAAGTTCACACTCCAGCGGGACTTATCACCCTCCTCGGGTTTGCTTAACAACTACCCTCACTTCACCTTTGGGTTTGGGTTTTGGTGTTGTCTCCAACTATGGTGAGATTTTTCCCTCACAATGGTTTAGCCTCAATGCTAAGGTTGGGAAAAACTCTAAGCTTATGATACATCGAGGTTGCTTAGATTGGGTTCTAGAACACTCTTTGAATATATTTGTATATCTATAGACTTGTGTTCTAGGGTGGGAATGCTTTGCTATAACGCTTCTTTGACTCTTGTAGCATTGTTGCTATCTTTTTCGCACTTCCACACACGATAATGAAGGAAGAACTTGTATTTTATAGTGTGGATTTGAATGTTACCGTTGGAGAGAGTTACATTCAAATCCATACTCTTCTTTTGTAAGTTACGCGACTTTCCGTGCCGGTTGTCTTCCTCTCGTTGGTCCGTCATTTGGATTCCACGGCTATATTCCTACCTGATTGCCTCGGAACATTCGGGATATCTTGAGCATTCAATATATTCTTGTCTTCTTCGAATTTGTGCCTTCGATGTTCTCCGAAGTCTTGTGTTCTCGAACCTCGTTTTCTCGAGCCTTCGGGCTCGAGTCTTGTGTTCTCGAGTCTTCGTGTTCTCAAGATCTCATCGAAGTCTTGAGATCTCAGATTTCTTCGAAGTCTTCGAGAAACTAACTCGTTTCTATATCCGCCGACTATACACGATGCGATAATATCCTCAACACTCTAAAATCGAATCCTCGATTCATCTATCAAGATTATCCCGAACATGTCATACTCGGGGTTTTGGGATCTAATCAAAATCCTCTTTATTAAATTCCTTTCCCAACATATGCATATCAATTTTATTCCTAAGTAATAACCATGATTAAATACGTAATTATTACCCGCATTAAGCCTCGTTGGGGGTCATCGCCACGCCACCAATAATAATTCACAATAATCCTTTGGGAATTTATTCATGTGAAATCCATCTTGGGTCGGTTCCAGTGGGGAAATTTCTCCAAAATGAATTCACAAATAAATAAATCATGGAGGTCAACTTGACGTAATTTTATTATCCTAATAAAATTTGTCAATAAAAACATACTTATTAATTTTCTAAAGTGAGATTTTCTTTTAGACAATTCCAAATTCATGCAAACACATTAAATAAATAAAATTGCACGAATTAAAAACAAGCATCAAGACTAAATAAATCACGTTGGGCACATATATCCAATTGTCAAGGTTTAAATTCCAAATCTTGATCTTGAGAAATCGTCCCATCTTTGCTTTCATTGTTCGCCTCGAAAAGCTCCCATTGAATCCGCAACAATTCTTTAAAACGTCCTCCGTTTTGGGTTAGGACGACGTCCGGAAAACGAGTAGCTCACGACCCGGAACCGAAGTCGCGATAGGCCTAAGCGCGACGCCGGTCTCGATCGGCCATCTCCGCTGGTCGTCCACGGCCTTGAGCATGCGAATGGCATCGCCCGAACGTGTCCGCGATATCGCTTACGCGCACGCCCGTCCGGTCCCGCCCACGACGCCCATACCTCCATGCACGCCATGGCATGCCCGGACGCTCCGCCGACCTCGCGCGACCGGCAGCCCGTTCGATGACGCCAGGTGGTGCAAGCGGTCGCTAAGCGCCTTTAGCCCGCTTGCTCGTTCGCGCAGCTCGCGACGTCCGGCACTCTCGGACGTCCGTCTTTAATTCATCGTCTCCGTCCTCGTTCACGATCCGTTACAATTTATTTATGATAAATAAATAAACCTAGATCTAGACTAGTCTATTACATTGATCGAATCAAACAAATCCTAATCTACTCGTGGATTTTCTCACGAGGCAAAAACGAATCGAGCGAATGAATTAAAAACCAACAATTTATTTCAGATGTAAATAAGCACATTAAAATACCATGACAATTGGATACCGCAAAACAGATCCTAATTCTACTATCCAATTTCAATTTTAATGAACAACAATTTAAATTACAAGTTTAAAGATCGAGCTTAACCGTGGCTCGATGCAGCTTGGGATAACATATGCGGGATCTATCGCGATGACCTCATAAACACAAATTTAAATTAACAATTATTACTAGCATGAATTTACCTAAGTGAATTCAAATAATAATTAACCAACAACATCATGCAAATAATATTTTACGAAAAAGATCCTAGCATGCTAAATTTCTAGGAGTTTACGTAAACATACCCGATTGGAGAGACGATTTGAGACAGCACGAGGATCAAGTATCCGGATACCCACCAAAATTCCTCCTCAAGTATTTCCAAGTCCTCGTCCAATAAACGGTGGAAGGTCCTCCAATGAACGATTTATAAAACAAGGAAAATAAAAATATTGTTGCACCAATTTTGTGGATTTCTAATATTTTCAAACATGGAACACTAGTTGGGAATGAAAAATTCATCCCTATTTATAAGTAGAGGGTTTCAAAAAATTTCATGCATAATTAGGGCTAGGAAAGATATTTTCGATCTCCAAGAAATCTTGAATATATCCAATATATTCTTCTTTTCATGTGTATTTTTCCACAAAAATCACACCCTTTTATTTGCCTAATATTTGAAAATTTCAAGAAAAGAATTTCAAGATTGGATCTTTCTTGAATTTATGAGATATTATTGTATTCCAAGAATACATATCTTCCATAAAATATTTCCAAGAAAATCAAGAAAATCTTTTCTTCCCTTTCTTATACAAGATTTTCGAAAATTTCTTATTAAAGAAGTCAAGTGGGAGTTTTCTTGAATTTATGGGATAATCTTGTATTCCAGAATACATTATCTCATTTCCATAAAATCTTTTTCAAAAATTCTTCTCTTTTCTTTAATATTTTCGAAAAATTAGAGGAAATATTGCAACAATAATTTATTTTATTTTAAACACCTTTTATTTATTGGACTATAATTTGGGCTACTTGAGGGGCCTTTAGGAGAATTAAGATGGACCTTCCAATGGACTTCTGAATTCCAATATTGAGCCGCAATATAATTCAGCTCATTAATATTAATTAATACCACTATATAATTAATATCAGACTATCCGATCTTAACCCATATTACGGTAATATGTAAACCGGTTATTATTTCCGTGTTTAAGATTATTTAGTCCATTAATTAATTAAGCCCGAAAAGCTTTATATTAATTAATATCTTTATCCTTGGAGTAAGGACAACCCATTTTTATTATCCATACGGAAAATTAATCCCACTTGCAAGATTTGGTATGATAAAGGTTAAAGCCCACCAAGGGACCAATCAAACAAGACTTTTGCAAGCACCACGATTGGTTCGTATTAATTCTAAAGAATCGTAGTGCAATTAATATTATTGCCCAAGATATAGGTATCGGGTCGCAATGATTCTCTTCCAATTTATAAGTCAAAGCAATAACTACTAATCACACACGGTCCTTATTAAGGACGAGATTAAGAAATCAACAACCACTAAGGTCTAACTCTTCATCCCTTAAGTCAAGGCGAATGAGTTTATCCTCTCTCAGAGGGTCCGCTTCAAACAAGATCGAATGCACTAGTGTAATCTCTTGGTCAAGACAAGCCAACTGAGCCTTACACATCAACTTCTACCAATAGATTGTTCGGATCTATCTAAGTTGAAACACGACCGTCGTATACAAAGGAACCGTTAACGTGGTCTTCACGTGATCCAGTATCACCACGTTAACTACTGACAGAACGCTTGCTTACGAAACGGTTTTGCAATATATATATATATATATATATATATATATATATATATATATATATATATAACATTCAATCATATTTAAAGCAATAAATAAACAATTTATTTCAAAGAATAAGTGTTTAATACATAGGTTATACAAAGTAAAAAGCATACTTTTCGATAACCCCAACACTATCCTCTTAAACGCTAAATCGATGTATTATCTACATTTGATACTTTTAAAAGCCCTAGTTGAAAACTTTCATAAAAACAAAATTGTAACCCTACACTAATAATGGGGAAGAGTTCATTGCTCTTCGTCCATTTCTCTCTTCTTCATGGGATAACTCACCTCACCACACCTCCTCATACACTGAACATAATGGTCCCGAATCAACGAGCGACATCACCATGTTGTTGATAATCGGTCTAGCACTTCTCCATCAAGCCTCCATACCTTTTAACCTATCGCCTTTGCCATGACCACACATATATATATTATCAACCGTGATCCCAAAATTTGATATATCCATGTTGTCCTCGTTTGAGAAACTTCACAATCATCCACCCAACATATCCAAACTTCGGTGTCTTTGGTTGCTTTTGTTACCCACGGCTTCGCCATACACGCCTCACAAGCTTCCAAAACATGTCATCCTCATGTGTCTTTTGTCGTATTCCCTTACTCAAAGTGCATATTATTAGTGTTAAGTGTCCTAGAGACAATCTATTGTAAGGACATAATACTCGATGATATTGGTTTGATTTAATATTATTATCCATTTAATATTAATGTATGACAATACACCTATTCAATATTATGTTTGATTGTTTGCATTTATTCTTATTTGTGTTTCCATGAATCATTGTTGTCACCGGGATGTGAGAACTTCGGATGACTTAAGCATGATTCTCAAATATCACGATCAAGGGTCATCAAGAATGGGATATTGATGATGCAAATGAGATTGATGTGCGATTCAAGATCATACTCTTAGAGAGTGTAGTAAGATCTCACTTACTACGAGATACTAGGTATCTCACATGATAGATGCACAGATACCTTGTAGGTAATGGTATAACCATCCGAGAAACCGCTTGATGTAATTCCACAAAATGTGTCTATGGGTGTCTCGGTTAGTGGAGCGATGTGATACTCATTCGACTTGAGGTCAATACGCATACGACATGTGGAGTGATGAATTTTGACCATGACCGACGCTTTGCACCCCTTCCATGGGTAGATATGGCTTTGATTGAGTTCATCACTTAAATGCGCTATGCGTAACTGGCTGAGCTAAGAATATGATTCATTCCTCAACGGATTTAGAGAGAATGCTCATCTTCTCATCATAATTGGTCTAAGTCATCGGTCGATGCACGCCAACTTCGACTTTGTGATCAAGTGTGACATAAGTGATCAATTAGTGATTAGAGATAATATGATAAAGCTATTTAATATTAATTTCATCATGTTCAAGATTTAATCAAGTATTCGCGAATGAAAGAAAGTTATCGTAATATTTCATGTTTTTGATTAGTGTAGTTGCACATTCCGTTAGAACGTGCCTCATATATTGAGAATGTCCCATTTATTGTCTAGGGTTCAATTAAGACCCAGTTAGTTTGACTTATGGATCACACAACAAGTAACAATTGTTTACTAATTATAGTTGGTTGATTAAATATTATATTCGATATTAATATTATTGTAGGATTTGATATATATGGAAATCAAATCCGTAGAGATTTGATATACATGGAAATCAAATTAGAGAGATCTATATGTATATGGGAATTAAATCTATGAGATTTAATTTGCAAGATTAGGATTTTATTTTCTAATCGGGTTAGCTTAAGATTTAAGATGGGCCTCTCATATATACTGAGCTCTTGAGAATTCATAATACAAGACTTCATATTTTCTCCATAAAATTTCTAAGTTAGAATTTTCTTAGAAATTCATCTCTTGGATTCAACATTTGGGCAGATCTCAGGTGAATTGCTAAACGAAACATTAATATGGATACCGTAGTTGAGGAATCCGTGTCATTAATTCGTCAGAAGAATTCCATTTACATTTACTCATATTTAATTATGCAATTATATGTTCGTTGTTGATGAACCTTTTAATTCCACAGCATGTATTACGTGTTTACATTGACTCTATATTCCAACACATATATGTTGGGGTTATAATTGAAAGTATGATTTTACTTTCAGTATAACTAAACCTGAATTTATATCATATTTACCGAAATAAATTCTTTATCATTGTTGCTTTTAAATATGAATGAATGTTATATATATTTCTTTGCATAACTGCTCAATATTAAGACGAAGTTACATTGTAGTTAATGTGGTGATACCAGATCACATAAGATCACATTAACAGCCTTGTAAATAAGTACAAATTCACAACCTAGATGGAAATGAACAATCCATCGTGAAAGGTTGAAGTGTAAGGCAGAGATTGACTTGTCTTTGACCAAGAGATTACACTAGTGCATTATGATGCTACCGAATAGGGCCTTCAACGAGGATAAATTCTTCAAGATCAATGTAGAAGAATTAGACCTCAATGGTTGATTATTTCTTAATCTTTGTCCTTAAACAGATCGTGTAATTAATAATTATTGCTTTGATTCATGTTGGGTAGAGAATCAATGTGATTCAATACTTTGTGCTTTGGGCAATATTATTAGTTACATGATCTATTGCTAAGATTTAATACAGAGAATCGTGTCAAAGACGTCTTTTTGCGGATTTGTCCCTGGTGGGGCTAAGAAGTTTTATCATACCAAATCTTGCAAGTTGGAATTAGTTTCCCAGATGGATAATAATGTTGAAGTTGTTCTTGCTCAAGGAAAAAGATATTAATTAATATAAAAAAACTTTAAGTAAATTTTAAATTAATTAATTGACTAGATAATCTTAAACACGCAGAAATAATAACCCGGAGCCATATTATTAATATGGGTTAAGTGCTAGTGTCCTAGAGACAATCTATCAGAAGGACATAATACTTTCGATGATATTAGGTTTGATTTAATATTATAGTTCGTTTAATATTAATGTATGTCAATACACTTGTTTGAATATTATGTTTGACTGTTTGCATTTATTCATGCAAGTGTTCCCATGAGTCATTGCTGTCATTGAGGTTGTGAGAACTCAGATGACTTAAGCATGATTCTCAAATGACCCCGATCAAGGATCATCAAGAATGGGATATTGATGATGCATTGAGATTGATGTGCATATACATCATACTCTTAGAGAGTGTAAGTAAGATCTCACTTATGCGAGATACTAGGTATCTCATGATGGATGCACAAATATCTTAGAGGGTATTGGTATATCCATCCGAGAAACCATTTGATGTAGTTCCACTATATGTGTCTACGGGAATCTCGATTAGTGGGAGCGATGTGATACTTCTTTTATTGGTCCCGGTGCAAACAAGTCTTACACGTGTATGGGGGGGGGAATACACGTGTTCAGTGATTTTTAAAACTTTTTCTTCATCGAGATGGGATGGGTCGTTGTTCGAGAATTTTGCCTCCAAGAAGCAAAAAAAATCGCCCGAGTCGAAATCTATTGAGACAATGATTCGGCGGCTTCGAAGCTTCCGATTAGCCTCAACTGATCATGAAGTTTTATCGAGATCCCGAGAAGCTTGGATCGGATAATTATCTTACTAAATACTCAAGAGAGTTAGTTCGGGTTTGGTAACTATCGTTTCTAGCTAATCAAGAGTGCGGAATGGTTGGCCCTAAGTTTATATGTTTTCGTTTTTTTTAATAAAATCTCTTCCTTAGTAAAATAGTGGTTAAGGTCAGGATCAATTTGATGCAAGTTCGATTGGATTGTTTCCAACCGAACATCAAGAAAATGTCTTTTCAAAGGAAAAATCATGATGTATATAATGCAAGATTTAAAGTAAATAACACAACAATTATAAATGTTCGAGGAGACTCAAGCTCCACGTCCACTCCTCCGATCTTTCATGTAGAAATTCCTTAACACACTTCCTAAAGCTTTGTCGACTCACCATTCCTTACTAACTTTTCTTTACCTTGAGTTTTCCGGTTGACTTAATTGCACATTACTAACTCAACACACAAGCTTTCGACCGCTGCCAAATGGGGCTTTACTCGCTTCTTCTCTAGAGTTTCAAGTCGATCGAATCGCAACTTACTCATTATTTACAACTTCTAACTCACCAACAAATCACACACACTCAAACCACCTTATCAAAGCGGTTTGGGTTTGTTTGGTTTCCAACTAAGGGAGATATCCGCTGGTCCTTAAAACCAGTCTTACACGCAGTAATGGGGAATACACGTGTTCGATTGATTTTAAAACTTTTTTCATCGAGGTCACTTGGTCGATAATCCTCAAGATTAGGTTCGAGAAGACAGCATCGCCTCGAAATCAAAAATCATCGAGATGTTGATCCCGAGTCGCTTTCAGATACCTCGATAATCCCAACCTAATCCTCGAAGTGTCAGAGATCCTCGAGTTGTTTGGATCGATAACTAGCCATCAATCCTCGTAAGAGAGTTCGGTTGATAACTATTATCGCTGTCTAGCTACTAGTGGCGGAATGGTTGGCCTTAGATTATACCTTTAAGCTTTTATTTAAAAAAACCTTCCTTTATGAAATAGTGATAGGAGCCGTGATTCACTTACGCAACTTCAAAGGATTGATTCCAATCAATATCAAGAAAAGTATGCTTTCAAAAAATCAAGTCAATGCAAAGGCTAAGCAAGCATAAGGAAAGCAATAAAGAACATGCTAGCTTAAAGTGGTTCGCAGAGACTCAAGCCTCCTACATCCACTCTCTCTCGACTCTTCGGAGAAATTCACTATCAACCGAGCTTCGACTACCCTGTAGTTTACTTACTCAACTCGGCCGAAGTTTTTTCGACTACTCCACGAAGTTTACTTACTCAACCCGACCTTGAGTTTTCACGACCTCCGTAGTTTCCTTTACTCAATCACACACAAGCTTTCGGACTACCCCGTAGCTTACTAACTTCTCCTCTAGAGTTTTTCGACTACTCGGCGAAGTTTACTAACTCTTTACAACTCTACTCACCAACAAAACACAATCCAACTACCTTCTCCAAGGGTTTGGGGTTTCTTGGTTGGTTTCCAACTAGATTTAGATATCCTTTTACAATGAAGCACAATGCAAGGGTTAGGATATCTCGACTAAGCTTTTGATAAATCTTATCAAGCTAGGCTTAGTAAAGTGAGCTCTCTTCAATATAGAAGCACTTGGGAAATTCAAGGTATTTCGAAAGTGCTTTAACTTTTGCAAAGAATAAGTTTGAGCTCTCGAGTTGAGTATAAATTTCACCTCTACAAAGTAGTAGAGGGTCACCAAGATTTTATAGGCATACACCAAGGTTACTCTTGAAAAACTATCCTTGGAGAGATAGCTTCGTGAGTTCCCTCTTATGGTGTGTGAGAAAATGACTATATTTAGGGTTTGAAACTCCCTAACATGTTTTAGGTAAGCCTTTCATGTACTGGTCTTCACTTTTTGCGCCCGGAACTTTCATTACATCCGACATCTTTTTTTGACTTTGTCCACACCATCGCCAAGGTCAAGATGGACAAAGGTCGCTTTCCTTTTTTTACTTTTGTCTTGATTAAAAGGTAGACACCTTCAACGACTCTTTTGGTTACAAACTCCCGAGTTTGATATACCTTAACAACACTTTTGACTTAGTTTCCGCATGCGCATTTGAATGTCTTGGCAATATCTAACTTTCTAAGGCATCGCGTTTCTCTCAAGATTGCATCCTTTCGATAGATATATTCAAAGGCCTCTAACATTCGGGTTCATATTGGGCGACCGATTCAAAGATTATCGAAGTCTTCAAGAATTAGTGCGTACTTTCGAGATTCTTGATCTTGATTTTCGATCTTCAATCTTGCGTCTTGAGTCTTCGAGTCTTCAGGTCTTCGAGTCTTGAGGTCTTCGAAGAGTCTTGATTTATCTTGGCCCGATATCTTGAGTCTTCATCTTTGAGTCTTTTTGGGGTTTCATCGAGTCTTGAGATCTCGATTTTCATCTCGAAGTCTTGAGTCTCGATTTCATCGAGTCTTTAGATTCTCGGCCATCGAAGTCTCAGAGACTTGATTTCATCGAAAACTTGATTTCTTGAAACATCTTTGAGTTCTTCAGTCTTCGTAACCTATCCCTAACTATATCGATGACTATACATTTCTGTGATAACATCCCGAATACTCTAAAACCTGAATCGACTCAATTATCAAGATCATTACGAACATGTCATACTTTCGGGTTTTGGATCTTAATCAAAAATCATATAATCTTTTTATTAAATTCATCTCCCAACAACCCTTTTTTGATGATGCGAAAACCTATCTTGTTACAAATACATAACCTATACTCAAGTTTCAGTTTATCCTATCACAAGATTGGTTGTCTCTCAACAATTTCTGAAACAGAGAATCTCTCAATATATTCAGAGAGTTTTTCCAACACTTAAAACATTCAGTAATATCTTCAGTAATGAATCTCTTTAAGTAGTTCATTACTAAATACTTAAACAATTTTCCCATATCATCATTCAGGTTAGTTCAAAGACATAAAATCAACATATCAAAATAAAAGATATGTAAATAAGATAATAAGGTATTATCTTTGAGCATAATGATAAATCTTCATTGATGATAAGTATACCATTACAGATTACAATGAGATTTTTATCAACAAAATCAAAAGGACAAAATTTAAAGATTAAAGAATCTTCTGAGTTCTTGGTCTTAGGTCTTTGATTCGGCTCTTCGGTTTATTTTTCATTTTCGACTTCATCATTTGCACCTCCAGGTTGAACATTCAGAAAAATTTTCTTCAACTTTATTCCTTTCCTTGATGATGTCCGGACTGTTCCTCGTTAATCCTAATGACCAAAGATCTTGAGCAATTTCTTGCGTAATGGCCTTCGTTTACCAAGCCATTACCAAGTCTTGGAGGAGAATAGGAATATGGACCGGGGCTACTATCTCAGACCACCTTCATCCATAAGGTTAATCCATTCGAGATACTTTGGATAGAAGGTTAAAAGATATTCAACGAAAAGCCGCTCGATCTGGAGGCCTTCCCTCTCCATTCCTCGAGAACATCATAATTGAACCGTAGGTTTCTTCACTTCTTCCCACATGTCGCTGAGTTTAATGGGCATCCATTTATCAACGTGGGGCCTTTCTTCGCCGATGTTCCTTCCTCTTGCTCACAAACTTCCAAGTCAATCCTTCGCTTCGCTTCTTCGCCTATCTTCTTTCGATCACAGACGCTCCCCGGCAAAGAAGAAGAAACTTTTCGCTTGTTCTTTTTGGAGTGTCTTCAGAGCATCTCTCGTGTTGAAGATTTCTTCGAGGTTGAGACTCTTGATTCTTCAAGATCTTCATCATCCCGTAATCAGCTCGATCGCTAGTTCTTGGACATTCTTGCTTACGTGTTGAACAACGCCCAAGGCTTTCTCTTCATAGTAGCCAAAGACTACCGGGGTTTGTTCCATCCTAGTTCTAAGATTCCGCTTTCGGGTAATCCTCAAGCATATTTAAGCTCGTGAACCTTTGTTGAGACGGGCTTCTCCACTCGGCAAATTTCAATTTATCAAGAAATTTTCAACTTTTTAAGGCTTTGCCAGATTGTACATTTCAAATTTCTTTCGAGTTCTCTTCTCCAAAGTACGCGCCATGAACTTCCTGCTGGAGAGGTCTTCACCTTCATTTTCCCCTTCCGCAATCAGACTCGAAAGGTCTATGGCAGAGTCGCGGTCCATGTGATATCGCTTGCCTGGCTAACAATGGGATCTCTCCCGCTAACCTGATCTTACTAAATGCTTGCATTCTCACGATGTAGTTCTTAGCCACGAGAAAGTTCTTCCAGATAAGTGGGCAAGCCCGGCAGTGAATCTTTAAGCATCTGTCATCTTGGTCATAGCCAGGCTCATTTCCTCAACAACGGATCGTCGGCTTCCTCATTTTCTCTTGCTAGTTCCTGCCTCTAGAAATTGATTAGATTCGCAGTCTTGTTTCGTTTCGGCCTCCAACTTCTGCGTTGACTCCCTCATTTTTCATGATTTCTTCCATGGAGGTCATCCCCGAGTGAATGGGAGTGTTTGTATACGCACCCGATTCACGAAGAATGGCTAAGTCCTTCCATTGTCTGAGCTTGATTGGCCAATACTTCTTCTCCCAAAAGCATTTTTGATAAGCCATTGGCTCTGTTGTCTTCTCAAGTTTTACTCCATTCACGGTGAGATCGATCTGAGAACCTTCTGCTATACTGTCTTTGTATAAGTCATCTGAGCTTGACTTCATCACGAGCTCCAGGTCTCGAATTGAGCCTTTCAGTCATTTTATCAAACAATTGAATTAAGATAGTACTTTCCCGATGCTTTGGCATAATTGTGTAGTGCGAAAGGTGCAGAGTGCTAACCGATCGGGTGATGATAGCAATCTAAACTTCCATTTTGAGGCCCGAGTCTCGGCATCTCACAGTGTCCCGTCTCCATCTTTGGATTTGTTCCTGCGCTCAGAGCCTCTCCAACCAGTTGTTTTTCTTCTAAATTGTTCACTTACGAACGATCAAAATCGGAAATTTCATCTGAGTTTTGTCCTTGAACCACGAGGGAAGTCGATCCGGAAAGTGCCTCCTCATTCCGCCAATCTTCCCCTCTGAATCTCTCTTGATATCAAGCATCTCTAGGGAAGAGTCGATTGAGGATATATCTTTAATAGTCCATAATCTGAAGAAAACATCTTGCGGTCGGTATGAAGTGAAGGCTCGGTGGCAGTCAGGATGAGCAGTTCCCCTTGCTCTCCTCCATTCGCCTTTTTACATTTTCGCCCTTCTTTAATAGAATAAAGTTCGGTAGAAGCTTACGCTAAGGGATCAAGCATTAGATCTCCTCTTGGAGCTCATCGAATATTTTATCTGAGCCTCGGTGGTCTCTGAAGTTTGTGCCATTCGAGGTCCTCGATTTGCATTTGAGTGGATTAGGGCTGGTGGCATATCCTCAGGTTTGGTGCGAGTTGGCTCATCGATCGACTGCACATCCCCGAGTATCTCGAGTGCGAGAGCTCCTTTAAAATTTCTGATAAATTTTATAAAGGCGAGTGATGTCTGAGCACCTCGGGGAGAGAAGACACACTCCCTCAGTGGTCCGTGTCTGAGATAACTTTGAGCCCTTGTAATGGCGAACTTCATTGATTTTGCCCTCGGTTGTATCTCCTGGAATCAACTGCTACCAAGTCGGTGCAGAACCCTGTCTTTTGCGCTTTGGGCAAGATCCCTTCCATTGACAGTTTACTCGCCACTTTCATTTTGCCTCCAAGCAGAACCCCACACAGTTTGTTGGGTCTCTTTCGACCCGGAGAAGGTGATTCTACCTTCTTTTCTCTTTTTTTTCTCGAATGGCACCTTCTTCCACGGTGATGGGCTTGAAGAATTTTTAGTTTTAGGGAATGAATTTGGATGGCGAATATATATAAGCCTGCCATCTCAAAATATAAGCAATTTTGGTGGCGTGGTGGATCTTACCTTTCATCGTGATTGTCCCATT
>JBBCBC010000008.1:10202879-10327780 GCA_037126765.1 Stenogyne calaminthoides | reverse complement strand
TTTGCATATTACAAGTTATTTGACATTGTTTAACATAATTTATTTTTGTTAATTATCCAATATAAAAACTATAATTAAATAAGATAATTGAAATAAAAAATAAAAAAATGAATTTTAAATAAATATACAATTAATTTTATTCAAAATAATTAAAAAATACAATTTCTTTTAAATTTATAAATAAAAATATAAATTAATATATTAAAATGTAATTGAATCATTAAATAAGATAATTGAAATAAAAGAATTTTAAAAAAATAAAAAAAAATGAATTGTAAATTAATATAGAATTAATTTTATTAAAAAATAAGTTACAAAAATACAATTTTAATATATTTTAATTTAATTCAAATTTATAAATAAAAAATATAAATTATTATATTAAAATGTAATTGAATTATTAAATAAGATAATTGAAATAAAGAATTTAAAAAAAATTATAAAAAGAAATGAATTTTAGGACATATAGAATTAATTTTATTAAAAATAAGTTAAAAAATACCGGTTTTTAATATATTTTTTAATTTAATTATAATTTATAAATAAAAATATAAATTATTATATTAAAATGTAATTGAATTATTAAATAAGATAATTGAAATAAAGAATTAAAAAATAGAAAAAATGAATTTTAGGACATATAGAATTATATATGAGATGCTTGGTGGTTGGGTTCGAGATGGTTCGTAGCTCGGGTGGTTTGGTGCCCACCGGGAGCCCCCTGGGGCCGAGTTCGAACCAAAGTGAGCCATATTTTTTAAAAAAAAATCACGATTTAGCGATTTTGATATAGCGATGCGGAGTTAGCGACGCTTTTAATCGCCGCTAATACAAGCAGTGATAACCGTCGGCCAAATGTCGCATTTTAAATTTCCGTCCACGAAAATCCCACAGACAAAGGCCATTGTTAATGATGGTATTGTGGACGTCATACCGCCGACAATATATCGGCCGGTTTAGCGGCCCGGTGTAACGTATTTTGGACCCGTGTCGGGTCCACATAACCATCAAAAACCCATCGCTATGTTGAGACGAGAATATAACCTTCGATATTTTTGTGCGATGAAATAATCCGTCGCTACCTAAATATAGATTTGGGGAAACTGCCTATATATGTTAGCGACCCCTCGTTTTAAACGAATGATAAATGGTTGCTAAAAAGCGTCTCATATCCTTATTCTTTTTAAATTAAAAAAACCGCCGCTATATCCGTAAATAAACACCATCTTTTGTAGTGATATATATGCGTTTGGTGTTAACTTCATCACATCTAAAATTTTAAACTTAGAGGTATGAAATTAATTCGTTTATTTTAATTACCCTAATGTTATCCAATTTCAATGGACCTTCTTAACATGAGATGTGGATTCCGTGTTTGAATAAGGTTGTTGATATTAGGAGTATTATGTTATATTCATTGTATTCACTTAGTATAGTGTTGTACTTGTATCCCACATCGGAAACTATGTGACTACACTAGTCATTTGTACATGTATTTATATTCCCCTTACATGTGAATAATATATCACTTCCAATACTCTCTTTATGGTAACCAGAGCCTAATTGGCTAACGTCTTTTTTTTCCTGCTAAAATGATCGTTTTCATATCCCAAGATTTGTTGTCAATTCACTTGGTCAACACTTCTTCTCATACCATATTAGCTAAGATTTGTTGCCCAATTCACTTGGTCAACTCTTCTTCTAATACCATATCATCATATTATTGATTTGGTATCCCTCTAATCACACCATCTCTTGATTTCGGCTATTAATTCCAATAATTGGTCAATCCTCTATTATTGTCTATTCTTCCACAATTCTAGGCCTTTTTCCGCTGCAATTAAAGGCACAAATAGCATCCCGCTCAATCTATTTATCTCCATCGGTCTACACGACACATTCAACACCGCCAACCTCTAATTGGATTATGGATTCCGGAGCGTCTCACCACATCTCTAAAGACTTAGCCAACTTCCTTCATCATGCATCATATGATGGCAATGATGGTGTAGTTATTAATGACGGTAACAAATTACGTATTTCTCACATTGGGTCTTTGAACTTTCAGCACATTTCACTTCATTTTTGTGATGCGTTTCATGTGCCTCAAATGTCACGTAATTTAATTTGCGTCTCACGCTTATGTCATGATAATAATGTGGATGTAGTTTTCTCGATGTTGGTTTTAGGTGGTGGATCGACGTCATTGGATCTTCCGCCTCGCTGGGTCCTCAAGAACGGGCTTTTTATGTGTGGCCTGTTGGTGTTCTTGCCTCTGCTCTAGCCTCCACTAAACAACATATTTCCATTTGGCACGCTCGACTCAGTCACCCTTTGTTGTGAGAAGAATAAACCTGACTTGCATAGAGGTCACAAGGATTGCAAGTCGCTTCTGCGACCGAGAAGAGCGATTCGGACAAGACTCACGAGTCGGGAGGTCGTGAAGCCGAACCCTTAGTCACAGCCACGAGGTCAAAAGTCGTCGTAGTAGGTGGGCTACCGGCTGAGGTCGCAAATCACGTCAACACTTGGAAAACACGCGATAAGCCGCAAGGTCCGCCCCCGAAGTCCACCCCGCAATTGGCGCGCACTAAATGCAGCGACCTCTGACTCGGCGAGACCGAATTCCCAGCCAGCTGGATTGAAGCCACATTTATTATACATTTCTTATGTAAATTCCCGCCCGCGAGGCGGGAATCCTTGTATAAATAGGCCACCATGGCCATACTAGAAGGAAGTTGGAACTTGGTTAGAATTTTTCAGTACTAAAACTAAGAAGATAGTAAGAATACTCTGGCATTGGCCCTAATATTAAACCTGCACAACACCCTTCTTTCAAAATCTTAGATAACATCATTTCTTGTAATAATTTATTGTCGAATAAACAGTCGAGTTTTTCTTGTGATTCCTGCAAATGCATCAAAAGTCACAAACTACTATTTCATGAGTCTAGTCTTAAGTCATTTGGTCCTCTTGAACTACTTTACTCTGATGTTTGGACCTCTCCAGTTTAATCTGTTGATGGAATTTAAATATTACGTTATCTTTGTGGATCATTTTTCTAAGTATGTATGGCTCTATCTGTTGGGATAACATATGCCAGGATCTATCGGGATGACCTCATAAACACAAATTTAAATTAACAATTATTACTAGCATGAATTTACCTAAGTGAATTCAAATAATAATTAACCAACAACATCATGCAAATAATATTTCACGTAAAAGATCCTAGCATGCGGAATTTCTAAGAGTTTACGTAAACGTACCCGTTGGAGAGACGATTTGAGATAGACAGGATCAAGTATCTAGATACCCACCAAAATTCCTTCTCAAGTATTCCCAAGTCGTCGTCCAATAACCCCTGTGGAAGGTCCTCCAATGAACGATTTATAAAACAAGGAAAATAAAAATATTGTTGCACCACCTTTGTGGATTTCTAATATTTTCAACACATGGAACACTAGTTGGGAAATGAAAAATTCATCCCCTATTTATAAGTAGAGGGTTTTGAAAATTTCATGCATAATTAGGGCTAGGAAATACCTTTTCTTGATCTCAAAGAAATCTTGAATATATCCAATATATTCTTTTTCCATGTGTGTTTTTCCACAAAAAATCTCACCCCTTTTATTTGCCTAATATTTGAAAAAATTTCAAGAAAAGAATTTTAAGATTGGATCTTTCTTGAATTTATGAGATATTCTTGTATTCCAAGAATACATATCTTCCATAAAATATTTCCAAGAAAATATTTTCTTCCCTTTCTTATACAAGATTTTCGAAAATTTCTTATTAAAGAAGTCAAGTGGGAGTTTTCTTGAATTTATGGGATAATCTTGTATTCCAAGAATACATTATCTCCTTTCCATAAAATCTTTTCAAGAAATTTTTCTCCCTCTTTTCTTTAATATTTTCGAAAATTAGAGGAAATATTGCAACAATAATTTATTTTATTTTAAACACCTTTTATTTATTGGACTATAATTTGGGCTACTTGAGGGCCCTTAGGAGAATTAAGATGGACCTTCCAATGGACTTCTGAATTCCAATATTGAGCCACAATATAATTCAGTCCATTAATATTATTTATTACCACTATATAAATAATATTGCCCTATCCAGTCTTAACCAATATTACGGTAATATGGCTCCCGGTTATTATTTCCCGTGTTTAAGATTATTTAGTCCATTAATTAATTAAGCCACCGAAAAGCTTTATATTAATTAATATCTTTATCCTTGGAGTAAGGACATCCCAACTTTTATTATCCATACCGGAAAATTAATTCCACTTGTAAGATTTGGTATGATAAAGGTTCCGGCCCTGAGGGGACCAATCAAGCAAGACTTTTTGCAAGCACACGATTCTCTCATTAATTTAGTAAACGTCGTGCAATTAATATTATTGCCCAAGATATAGGGTATCGAAGTCACAATGATTCTCTTTCCCATTTATAAGTCAAAAGCAATAACTACTAATCACACACAAAGATTTATTAAGTGATAGAGATTAAGAAATCAACAACCCATCGAGGTCTAACTCTTCATCCCTTAAGTCGGTGCGAATGAGTTTATCCTCTATAGGTCCGTTCAACAAGATCGAATGCACTAGTGTAATCTCTTGGTCATGACAAGCTAATTTGAGCCTTACACATCAACTTCTACCAATAGATTGCTTGATCTATCTAAGTTGTGAAACACGACTCGTATACAAGAAACCGTTAACGTGATCTTCTTCAGATCTAAGATCACCACGTTAACTACAATGTAACGTTTGCTACGAAACCGGTTTAATAAATATATATAACATTCAATCATATTTAAAGTAACATTGATAAACAATTTATTTCAAGAAATAAATGTTTAATACATAGGTTATACAAAGTAAAAGCATACTTTCAATGTATAACCCCAACAATCTCCCACTTTATACTCAAAGTCTACTTTTAAGTATACCACAACATGTCTCGATGTTATCCGGTGACATCTAATGTCACCTACATCAACCTAATAACATTTCTTCCACTTATACTCAAAGCATTGACAACGCTCTTGACACCCATTCCTTCCACATTTCTTGAATGTTAACCGAGGCGCACTTTTATGAACGGATCACCTAGGTTGTTCTCCGACGCGATCTTTGCCAATTCTATATCTCCTCTCTTAATGATTTCTCGATAAGATGGTATTTCCTTTCAATGTGTTTGTTGGCCTTGTGGGCTCTCGGTTCCCTTGAATTTGCAATTGCTTCGCATTATCACAAAAGACCGTGATTGTCTTTGGTAAATTCGAACAACGTTCAAGTCCACTAGGAAGTTCTTGAAACCACCGCTTTTTTTCGCCGCTTCACAAGCAGCTTACATATTCGCCTTCCATGGTAGAATCAGGATGCATTTCGCTAACACTTCTCTATGTTACAACTCCTCCCCGACAAAAACACACTACCCGAGGTAGATTTTTCGGAATCTAGGTCCGATTGAAATCCGAGTCCGTGTATCCCACTTTGAAAATAAACCGTCTCGATCGATAAACCAAAGATTCTATCTCGAGTTCTTTTTTCGATACTTGAGGAATAATTTCTTAACAAAGCCGGTCAATGTTGATTTTTGGGATTGCTCTGATATCTTGCTACCATGCCTATGGCGAGCGTATATCCGGTCTCGACACAACATCAAGATACATGAGACTTCCCAATTTAGCCGACGATAAAGAATCCTCTCATGTCATCTATCTCCCTTTGTGTCTTAGGGCAATATGTCTTTTTCGATAGATGGATTCCGTACTAAAAGGTACAAAACCCTTCTTGAATCTTGCATGTTGAAACGCTTCAAAACGGTATCTATTTACGAAGTTTGCGATAAGTTCGATCATTCTTCTTTTTCGATCTCGAAAGTGATCTTGATCCCACAAGAACATGACCGGCTTCCCTAAGTCCTTCATATCAAACTATTTTGACAGCCATACCCTTTACGCCCCGACAAAAACCTTACATCGCTTCCGGCGTGGAGAATATATTCTCGATAGTACTAGGAATACCAAGGCGCTTCCATCACACTTTTCGATAAACACAACTCTCGAAATCGCTTTTGATCAAACCCATAAGATTTGATTACATGATCAAACATTGGTTCCAAGCCCGAGATGCTTGCTTTAGTCCATAAATGGACTTATTCAAATTTCTTGCACAAGGTGTTCTTGGTCTTTTTCGATGAAACCTTCGTTAGATATATAGATTTGTTGGGATTATCTTTGAAAGTATGCTTTTTACTTTGTATAATCAAAATTGAATTTCGAGACTTATTTATTGAAATAAATTGTTTATCAACGATGCTTTAAATATCATCGAATGTTACGTATATTTACCTATAATTGTTCATTAAATAATGCGTGTTACATTGTAGTTAATTTAGTGATACCAAATCACGAAGATTAAATTAACAGGGCCCTTGTAACTAAAAAAAAAGTACACCATTCCGCGACCTAGATGGAAATGAACAATCCATCGCGAAAAGGTTGAAGTGTAAGGCTCGGGATTGGCTTGTCTTGACCAAGAGATCACACTAAAGCATGACCGATGCCTCTAATAGACCTCTGAGAGGACAAATTCTTTAGAACCAACAAGGAAGAATTAGACCTCGGTGGTTCGTTATTTCTTAATCTTCGCTCCTTAAATAGGATCACGGGTGGTTGGTAACTATTGCTTTGACATATCATGGGTAGAGAATCAACGAGATTTAATACTTTTTATCTTGGACAATATTATTGGTCACATGTGATTGCTAAGATTTAATACGGAGAATCGTGTACCGTACGCTAGTTCGACGGCCCCTTTGGGAGGTTCATAAGCTTTATCATACCAAATCTTGCAAGTGGAACTAGTTTCCCGTATGGATAATAATGTTGAACCGCTCTCAACCAAGGACAAAAGATATTAATTAACGGAAAGCTATTTCAAAGGGGCTTGATTTAATTAATGGGCTAGATAATCTTAAACACGGAAATAATAACCTGGAGCCATATTGATCGTAATATAGGTTAAGATGGATAGTGCAATATTAATTATGTAGTGGGATTAATTAATATTTATGGGCTTGAATAATATTGTGGCTCAATATTGATAATTCAAGATCCATTGGAAGTCCAATCTTAATTCTCCTAAAGTCCCCCTAAGTAGCCCAACATATAGTCCAATAACTGAAAAAAGGTGTTTAAAATAAAATAAATATTGTTGCTTATTTTTCCTCATAATTTTTGAAATTTATGGATAAAAGGGGAGAAAGATTTTCTTTGAATTTTGTTATGGAATGAGGATATGTATTCTTGGAATACAAGATTATCTCATTAAATTCAAGAAATCTCCCACTTGGTTATCCATAAGAAAAATTTTGAAATTTTTGATAATTAAGGGAAAGAAAGATTTTCTTGATTTTCTTGAAAAGATATTATGGAAGATATGTATTTCTTGAAATACAAGAATATCTCATAAATTCAAGAAGATCTAAATCTTGGATTCTTGTCCTATAATTTTTTAAATTAATCCATAACAAAGAGTAGGTGGGATTTTGTGGAATATTATAATTATGGGAAAAAGAATATAGGAGATATATTCAAGATTTCTTGGAGATAAAGAAAAGTTTTCCCACATTGTTTTTGCCCCAAAATTTTCGACCACCTCTACTCTATAAATAGGGGATGATTCTTTCATTCCCAAGTACAATTCCATGTGCTGGAAAAATTAGTAAATCCACAAAGGTGGTGCAACATAATTTATTTTCCTTTTGTTAATTGTTACAAAAAGTCCCTACCACCTGGATAGTCGAGCAAGGATTAAGGAATACTTGGGAAGTTCTTTTGGTGTGTCTAATAAACAAAGCCATTGTCGTCCCAAGAGGTACGTTCACGTAAACTCGTAGAATTCCGCATGCGTAGGATTTACGTGAATTAATTATATGCATGATTGGTTGTTGGATTATTATTTAAATTAATATAGGATTAATTCATGCTAGTCATAATTATAAGAATTAAATTTATATTTAAATATTCATCCCTAATAGATTTGTGCAATTTATTCCCCAACAATTGGTATCGAGCCACGGTTTGCTCAATTTTTTAATTGTAATTTAATTCATTTGTCATTAAATCAAATCGATGGTAGAATTGCTAGATCTGCTTTTGCGGTATCCAATTGTCATGGAATTTAATGTGTTTATTTATGCATGCATATAAATTGTGGTTTTTAATTCGATTTGTTCAGATTTCATTTTGCCTCGTGAGAAAATTCACGCAGTAGATTAGATTTGTTTGATTTGATCAATGTAATAGACTAGTCTAGATCTAGGTTTATTTATTTTTGTAAATACATTGTAACCGGATCGGAACGGCTAGAGACGAAGAATTAAAGGATAAAATCGTAATCGGCGTAGCGGCGTGGCGCCGCGCGCGAACGCGTTGGGGGAGGCACACGCCAGCATGCACGCGCTGGGCGAGGCCGAGGCCTAGCGCTGAGATCAAAGCCGGCGGCGCGGGCGCCGAGGCGCACGCGCGATAGCGGCGCATCGCGACGCAGGGCGAGAGGCGCGGACGCAAGATGGGTGCGCTACGGGGACGCTGCTGGTGTCGCTGAAGTTCCATTGCGAGGCGAGAAGAATTCCACGCTGCCAGGAATATATCGCACGCCGGTATCGGGCACGGCCCGAGGAACTGAGGTCGACTGAGCACGAGGATTTCGCCGAGGTCGCAGAATAAGGCTTGGCGATGCGAAGCCGTGCTAAGGCAACGCGCGCGGTCGCTCGGCCAAGGGCCGCCAATGATCTTGGCCAGATCCCGGCCATGAAATACTTGGCGTGGCTTTGAGACGGAGTTCTTTTCTAGAAGATCGAGTGGGAGAAATTCAAGATTATTTCTTCAAGATCAAGCCAAGAAAAATGAAACCATGACAATTGGATAATTTGTGCCCAATATATTTTTTTTCTGCTTTGCTTGATTTATTATTGTGTTATCTTATGTTTTATTTAATTTGTTTAAATGTGTTTGCATGAGAGTTGCCCAATGAAAAATCTCACCTTCAAAAATTACTAAGTATGTTTAAATAATTAATTGACAATTTTATTCCAGAAAATAAAATTGAATTAATTTTAACCTCCATGATTTATTTATTTGTGAATTCTTTTGGAGAAATTCCTCTACACGACGCCAAAAAGTTAGCTTTCACATGAATGAATTCCAAATGGATGATTGTGGGTTATTACTAGTGGCGACGATTATGACCCTCCCCACGGCAGGCTCGCTCAAAGCAAAAATAATAATCCTCAGATTTAATCATGGTTATTACTTAGGTATAAAATTAATATGCATATACTTCCTCAAGTCCCCTCATCAATTTTATATTGGTCAAGTGGGAGCCAACTATTAATCTGGATATTAAAGGTTTGTAAATCGTTCTTGTTTGTAACCTGCGAATGAATGTGTTTAAATAATGACCCACCCCACGTGACTTATTTAAACTGTTTTGAGATGTTGGCTGATGCATGTTCATATTTTTTTGAGATTTTAATATGATGCATGTGATCGAATCTTGTGATATATTTATGCTTATGCATATTGTTGTTTATTTCAGTTCATTATGTCGCAACCTTTTAATCCACTATTCAATATACTTAAAGACAATTTCCTTACTGGTGAAAACTTTGTTGATTGGAGTCGAAACTTACTATTGTCCTCACTGCACAAAGCCATAACTGGGTTCTCACTACACCTAAGCCGAAAAATCCAAAAGATGAGTCCACTAAAACGGTTAAGAAAGAGTATGCTGACTGGGAGCGTTCTAACGAAATGGCAAAGTGTACCATCTTGGCTTCTATGTCAGATGTGTTGCAACACCAACACCAAAACGTTGAGACCGCCGCGCGACATCATGACTAGTCTTAAAGCGATGTTTCAACATCGAATCGTGTGCTCATCCGATCACCATGAGGACTTCTTTCTATGAAAATGGTGGAGGAACGCCCGTAGGGAGCACGCTCTCCAGATGATGGCTCACCTTAATAAACTTGAGGTACTTCTCGTCAATACGATGCTCGAGACCCAAATCGATTTAAATTCTCCCTCTTGCGAAAAGTTTTGAGCAAACAGCCGAACTACCGGATGAATAATCGAAGTTCTCGATGTCCGACCGCTACAAGCTTTAGTCTCGGCGGAGGCGATATTGGGGCAAAAAGAGCCAAGCCTTGGTGGCAAATGGACCCTCTTCTTCTTCTTCTTGGCCAAGGGGTGGTAAGAACAAGAAGAAGGGACAAGAGCCACAAGCAAGTGAACTTTCAAGTGTTGCCAATGGCAAAAAAAAGGTGAAGAAGGGTGGAGGGAGTGAACAAGCCAACCTAAGGGAAGTGCTTCAACTGCGGTGAAAAAAGGACATTGGAGGTCACTGTTCCAAACCCAAAAGGAATGGAAAGAAAGGTAATTCTCACGCACTAGTTGTTGAAACTTGTTTAGCGGCGTGCCTCCCATTTATGGGTGGTGGATACGATCCACCGATCATGTTTGTTTCACTTTTGGGTTCGGGTTCAAGCGGACCCACAACTTAGTGGGGAGCGAGATTCTCATCACATTGGGCAATCTTCACGAGAGTGGCAAATTTGAAGCGATGGGAGAAGTGCACCTGCCTTTTGAAGACAGAGTTTTAATTTTAAGAGATGTTCTTTACGTTTTAATTTTAGAAAGAATTTAATTTCAGTTTCTAAACTTTTTCTTGATGGATATTCGGTTACTTTTAATAAAATTGTTACCATTTCTCCTTTTTTGATAAATTTATCTTTCATGGAACGTTATCGAATAATCTCTATACAATTAACTGTGCACACCACTCACGAAATGCATCCTATAACACATCTAAGATTGGGTTATATAAATCCAAAGAGGATCCAAAGGTTGGTGAAGGACGGTTCAATCGGAGTTTCTCCCAAGTTGAACCAATTCAACCTCGCGAATCATGTTTGGAGGGTAAAATGACCAAGAGGGCATTTGGAGACAAGGGGAATAGAGCCAAAGAAGTGTTAGAGATCGTTCACACCGATGTATGTGGTCCAATGTCAACCAAAGCAAGAGGAGGATATGAGTATTTTGTCACTTTTATTGATGATTACTCAAGGTACGGTTATATTTTCCTTATGAAGCATAAATCTGAGACCTTTGAGAAATTCAAAGAATTTAAGGCTCAAGCAGAGAATCATAGGAAAAAAGTATCAAGTCTCTACGATCCGATCGTGGAGGCGAATACCCTCAAATGATGAGTTTTGAACTACTTATTCGATGAAGGGATTGCATCCGAAGCTAATCGCACCCTAACCCTCAACAAAAATCCGGGGTTGCAGAGCGAAAAAAACTCTTTTGGAAATGGTTAGATCTACGATGAGTTATGCGGATCTTCCCAAGTAGTTCTGGGGTCATGCCTTGGAAACAGCAGCCTACATTCTAAACTTGGTGCCATCCAAATCGGTTCCCAAAACTCCCAAAGAATTGTGGACCGGACGCAAGCCTAGTTTGAGACACATGAGGATTTGGGGGTGTCCGGCCTACGTGTTGGACAAGGGAGCAGGTAAATTGGATCCTCGATCAGAATTAAGATTGTTTGTGGGATACCCCGAGGGAACCAAAGGGTGTATGTTCTATGGTCCCGAAGATCAAAAGGTGGTAATAAGCACCCACTTTAGATTTTTGGAAGAAGACTATATGAACGAAAGAAGACCCAGAAGTGAGATTGCCATAAATGAGCTAAGTGGGCTAGCCTCAATGCCAACTGTACAAGATGACATACCAAATGACACACTTACACAACCGGAACCTCGTCGTAGTGGGAGGGTTGTGAAATAGCCAGAGAGCTTCATGGGAATAGGAGAGTCCTCGAACTTGATTCCCGGACAAAATGAATCAGACCCATGGACATATGACGAGGCAATCCAAGACAAGGATGCAGATTCTTGGCAAACAACAATGAAAGCCGAAATGGGTTCTATGTTTCATAACAGAGTGTGGGAGCTAGTCGAACCACTTAATGGGGTCAAACCCATTGGTTGCAAGTGGGTGTATAAGAGAAAAGAGGACCGGACGGGAAGGTGGAAACCTTCAAGGCAAGACTCGTGGCGAAAGGTTATACTCAAAAAGAAGGGATCGATTATGAGGAAACTTTTTCGCCCGTAGCCATGCTCAAGTCCATCCGAATTCTCTTATCGATTGTAGCGCATCTCGACTTTGAAATCTGGCAAATGGATGTCAAGACAGCTTTCCTTAACGGAAGTCTTGATGAAGAGATCTATATGCAACAACCCCAAGGCTTCATTGAAAAAGGCCAAGAACACCTAGTTTGTAAGCTCATGAAGTCCATTTACGGACTCAAACAGGCATCCAGAGGTTGGAACCAATGTTTTGATCATGTTATAAAGTCTTATGGGTTCGATCAAAACGAGTTTGAGAGTTGTGTGTACAAAAAGCATGTCGGAACTGCATTGGTATTCTTAGTACTGTACTTAGATAACATTCTGATCATCGGGAACGATGTAAGGGTGTTATCAGACGTAAGGGCATGGCTTTCAAAACAGTTTGATATGAAGGACTTAGGGGAAGCCGCACACATCCTTGGGATCAAGATCACTCGAGATCACAAGAAAAAGATGATAGGCTTATCGCAAGCTTCATACATGACATCGCCTTGAAACGATTGACATGCAAGATTCCAAGAAAGGCTTCAGACCTTTTCGGACATGGAATCCATCTATCCAAGAAAATGTGCCCTAAGACGCAAAAGGAGATAGTTGACATGAGAGGCATTCCTTATGCTTCGGCTGTCGGAAGCCTTATGTATGCAATGCTGTGTACGAGACCGGATATCTACTTTGCCGTAGGCATGGTGGCAAGATATCAAAGTAACCCGGAAAGAACATTGATCGGTAGTTAAAACATTCGAAGTATCCTAAAAGAACGAAAAGGATAGAATGTTAATTTATCGATCGAGATAGTCCAATCCCCCATCGGCTACACCGGACTCGGATTTCCAATCGGACATAAACTCTAGAAAATTTACCTCCCATCGTTTTGCATGGGGGAGGAGCCGTGACATGGAGAAGCGTCCAAGCGGTCGTCGCAGATTCTACCATGGAAGCCAAACATATGTAGCTACGCGAGGCAAAAGAAAAGGTTTATTTGGCTCAAGAACTTCCTAGTGGACTTGAATGTGGTTCCGAATTTGCCCAAAAGAATCATTTGTTTATTGTGACAATGCCGAAAGGCGATTGCGATTCAAGGGAACTAAGAGCCCACAAAGCCAAAAACATATTGAAAGAAATACCATCTTATACGAGATATATCGTTAAGAGAGTAGATATAGATGTGGCAAAGATAGCGTCGGTGTCAAGACAAACCTGTAGCAAATCCATTCACAAAGGATGTCAAATTAGAATACATTGTAGACATGTGGAAGGAATGTTGGGATTATACTAAAAAGTA
This sequence comes from Stenogyne calaminthoides, assembly GCA_037126765.1. NCBI lineage: Eukaryota > Viridiplantae > Streptophyta > Magnoliopsida > Lamiales > Lamiaceae > Stenogyne > Stenogyne calaminthoides. The sequence continues at coordinate 10,314,280 of JBBCBC010000008.1, read as the reverse complement.
TGCTTTTTACTTTGTATAATCGGCCAATTTTCGAACTTATTTATCGAAATAAATTGTTTATCACTTATGCTTTAAATATGATTGAATGTTACATATATTTCTTGCATAAGCTGCTCAATAATTAAGACGTGTTACATTGTAGTTAATTTAGTGATACGGATCACGAATATTAAATTAACAGTCCCTTGTAACTAAAAAGTACACCATTCACGACCTAGATGGAAATGAACAACCCATCGCGAAAGGTTGAGGTGTAAAAGCTCGGATTGGTTTGTCTTGACAAAGAGATTACACTAGTGCATGACCGATGAATCAATAGGACCTGGGAGGATAAATTCTTCAGGTTCAAGAATTAGACCTCGAAGTGGTTCGTTGTTTTTAATCTTCGTTCCTTAAATAGGATCACGTGGGATTGGTAACTATTGCTTTGACTTATCATGGGTAGCGAATCAAAGAGATTCAATACTTTTTATCTTGGGCAATATTATTAGTCACGCAGATTGCTAAGGTTTAATACTTAAGAATCGTGGTGCAAGCACGCTTTGTTTGATTTGCCCCTCGAGGAGGTTCATATGTTTTATCATACCAAATCTTGCAAGTGGAATTAGTTTCCTAGGATGGATAATAATGTTGAACCGTTCCTTGACCAAGGATAAAATATATTAATTAATGGAAAGCTATTTCAAATGGCTTGAATTAATTAATGGGATAGATAATCTTAAACACGGAAATAATGACCGGAGCCATATTGACTGTAATATGGGTTAAGATAGATAGTCTGATATTAATTATGTAGTGGGATTAATTAATATTTATGGGCTTGAATTATATTGTGGCTCAATATTAGATATTCAAGGTCCATTGGAAGGTCCAATCTTAATTCTCTTAAAGGCCCCCTGAGTAGCCCAACAAATAGTCCAATAACTGAAAAATGTGATTAAAATAAAATAAATTTTGTTGCTTATTTTTCCTTGATATTTTCGAAATTTTTTTATAAAAGAGGGAGAAAGATTTTCTTTGAATTTTGTTATGGAATGAAGATATGTATTCTTGGAATACAAGATTATCTCATTAAATTCAAGAAATCTCCCACTTGGTTATTCATAAGGGATATTTCGAAATTTTTGAAAATAAAGGGCAAGAAAGATTTTCTTGATTTTCTTGAAAAGATATTATGGAAGATATGTATTTCTTGAAATACAAGAATATCTCATAAATTCAAGAAGATCCAAATCTTGGAATCTTGGGACCCTTAATTTTTGAAAATTCCATATATTGAGAAGGTGGGATTTTTGTGGAATATTTTAATTATGGGAAAAAGAAAATAGGAGATATATTCAAGATTTCTTGGTGATCAAGAAAAGTCTTTTCCCACATTGGTTTTCTACTGAAAATTTCGACCACTTCTCACCTATAAATAGGGGATGATTCCTTAATTCCAAAGTACAATTCCATGTGCTGGAAAAATTAGCAAATCCACATAAGTGGTGCAAATCCACATAAGTGGTGCAATGCTACGTAAGTGGCAGATATTGCAATGCTACGATAGTAACGATTATTGCAATAATACGCAAGTATCAGATATTGCAATGCTACATGAGTAGCAGTTAAAGCAGTGGGAGAAGTGCACCTATCTTTTGAAGATAAAGTTTTTTTTGAGATTATCTTTATGTTCCCAGTTTTAGAAAGAATTCACTTTCAGTTTCTAAAATTCGATTAAAGGATACTAAGTTTCTTCTAATAAGAATGACATCATTTTTTGAAATGATGAGTGTATCTGTTACGGGACATTGATGGAAAATCTCTATACAATTAACTGTGCACACCACTCACAAAATGCATCCTATAACACATCAACTATTTCCGACAAAAGAAAATGTGAACGAAACACTTCTTTGGCATCTAAGATTGGGTCATATAAATCCAAAGAGGATCCAAAGGTTGGTAAAAGACGGTTCACTGGAGTGTCTCCAAGTTGAACCAATTCCAACCTGCGAATCATGTTTGGAGGGTAATATGACCAAGAGGGCATTTGGAGCCAAGGGGATAGGGCCAAAGAAGTGTTAGAGATCGTTCACACAGATGTATGTGGTCCAATGTCAACCAAAGCAAGAGGAGGTTATGAGTATTTTTATTGATAATTACTCAAGGTACGGTTACATTTTCCTTATGAAGCATAAATCTGAGACCTTTTAGAAATTCAAAGAATTTAAGGCTCAAACAGAGAATCATAGGGAAAAACGTATCAAGTCTCTACGATCTGATCGTGGAGGCGAATACCTCAGCAATGAGTTTTTGAACTACTTATCTGATGAAGGGATTGTATCCCAGTTCACTGCACCCGGAACCCCTCAACAAAACGGGGTTGCAGAGCGAAGGAACATAATTCTTTTGGAAATGGTTAGATCAATGATGAGTTATGCGGATCTTCCCGAGTCGTTCTGGGGTCATGCCTTGGAAACAGTGGCTTACATTATGAACTTGGTGCTATCCAAATCGGTTCCCAAAACCCCAAAGAATTGTGGACCGGGCGCAAACCTAGTATGAGACACATGAGAATTTGGGGGTGTCCGGCCTACGTGTTGGACAAGGAAGCTGGTAAATTGGATCCTCGATCAGGATTAAGGTTGTTTGTAGGATACCCCGAGGGAACAAAAGGGTGTATGTTTCATGGTCCCGAAGATCAAAAGGTGGTCATCAGCACCCACTTTAGATTTTTGGAAGAAGACTATATGAACCAAAGAAAACCCAGAAGTGAGATTACCTTAAATGAGCTTAGAAGGCAAACATCAGTGCCAACTGTACTAGATGATATACCAAACGATACGCTTTCACAACCGGAGCCTCGTTGTAGTGGGAGGGTTGTGAGACAGCCCGAGATATTCATGGGAATAGGAGAGTCCTCGGACTTGATTCCCGGACAAGACGAATCAGACCCATGGACATATGACGAGGCACTCCAAGATAAGGATGTAGATTCTTGGCAAACAACAATAAAAGCCGAAATGGGTTCTATGTTTCATAATAGAGTGTGGGAGCTAGTCGAACCACTTAATGGGGTCAAACCCATTGGATGCAAGTGGGTATATAAGAGGAAAAAAGGACCGGATGGGAAGGTTGAAACCTTTAAAGCAAGACTAGTGGCGAAAGGTTATACTAAGAAAGAAGGGATCGATTATGAGGAAACTTTTTCGCCCGTAACCATGCTTAAGTCCATCCATATTCTCTTATCGATTGCTGCGCATTTCGACTTTGAAATCTGGCAAATGGATGCCAAGACAAATTTCCTTAACGGAGGTCTTGATGAAGAGATCTATATGCAACAACCCCAAGGTTTCATTGAAACATGCCAAGAACACCTAGTTTGTAAGCTCAAGAGGTCCATTTATGGACTCAAACAGGCATCCAGAGCTTGGAACCAATGTTTTGATCATGTTATAAAGTCTTATGGGTTCGATCAAAATGAGTTTGAAAGTTGTGTGTATAAAAAGCGTGTAGGAACTGCATTGGTATTCTTAGTACTATACGTAGATGACATTCTAATCATCGGGAACGATGTGAAGGTGTTATCAGACGTAAGGGCATGGCTTTCAAAACAGTTTGATATGCAGGACTTAATGGAAGCCGTACACATCCTTGGGATCAAGATCACTCGAGATTCGCAAGAAAAGGATGATCGGGTTATCGCAAGCTTCATACATAGACATTGTCTGGAAACGCTTCAGCATGCTAGATTCCAAGAAAGGATTCGTACCTTTCAGGTATGGAATCCATCTATCTAAGAAAATGTCCCCTAAGACGCAAAAGGAGATAGATGACATGAAAGGCATTCTTTCAGGCTTCTACCGTCGAAAAACCTTATGTATGCAATGTCGTATGCGAGACCGGATATCCGCTTTTGCGTAGGCATGGTAGCAAGATATCAAAGTAACCCAGTGGAAAAGCACATTGACGACGACGCTAAAAACATTCTCAAGTGTCCGAAAAGAACTCGGGATAGGATGTTGATTTATCGATCGACATACTCAATCCCCATCGGCTACATGGACTCGGTTTCCAATCGATTTAGATTCCGTAAATTATCTCATTTTAGTTAGTGTGTTTCCATTTGGGGAAATGTAGCCATCAAATGGACGAGTGTGAAGCGTAAATGCATCACCGACTCAACCATGGAAGTCGGGTAAGTAGTCGCCAGAAGCGTGAAAAGAACCGATTGGGCTCTAGATCTTCTTAGTGGACTTGGATGGTGTTCAATTTGTCTAGCAAGATTCGCTAGGGGTCAAGGCAAATTCAAGAGAACCAAGAGTCCACGAGTCAAACAAGCACACTAAAGGAAAGACATCTTATAATGAAATCGTTAAGAGAGGAGATATAGATGTGGCAAAGATAGCGTCTCGAGGGAATGACCTAGCGCATCCATTCACAAAAGAGCCTGCCTCAATACATTCGAGAGACATGTGGGTGGAATGGGTGTCAAGACCGTTGTCAATCAACTTTGAGTATAAGTGGGGAAATTATTAGGTTCGTGTAGGTGACATTAGATGTCACGGACTACGCGAGACATGTTGTAGTATACTTAAAAAGCACTTTGAGTATAAGTGGGAGATTGTTGGGATTATACTGAAAAGTATGCTTTTTACTTTGTATAATCGAAACTGAATTTTCAGACTTATTTACTGAAATAAATTGTTTATCACTGATGCTTTAAATATGATTGAATGTTACATATATTTACTGCATAACTGCTTAACAATTCGTAAGTGTTACATTGTAGTTAATTTAGTGATACCAGATCACAGAAGATTAAATTAACAGTCCCTTGTAACTAAAAGTACGCCATTCACGACCTAGATGGAAATGAACAACCCATTGCGAAAGGTTGAGGTGTAAAGCTCAGATTGGTTTGTCTTGACCAAGAGATTACACTAGTGCATGACTGATGCACTGAATAGGACCTACATGAGGATAAATTCTTCAAAACTGAACAAGGAAGAATTAGACCTCAGTGGTTCGTTGTTTCTTAATCTTCGTTCCTTAAATAGGATCACGTGGGATTGGTAACTATTGCTTTGACTTATCATGGGTAGCGAATCAAAGAGATTCAATACTTTTTATCTTGGGCAATATTATTAGTCACATGTGATTGCTAAGATTTAATACGAAGAATCGTGGTGCAAGTACGCTTGTTTGATTTGCCCCCTGGGGAGGTTCATAAGCTTTATCATACCAAACCTGCAAGTGGAATTAGTTTCCGGTATGGATAATAATGTTGAACCGGTCCTTGACCAAGGATAAAAGATATTAATTAATGGAAAGCTATTTCAAATGGCTTGAATTAATTAATGGGATAGATAATCTTAAACACGGGAAATAATGACCGGAGCCATATTGACCGTATGGGGTTAAGATGGATAGTGCAATATTAATTATGTAGTGGGATTAATTAATATTTATGGGCTTGAATTATATTGTGGCTCAATATTAGATATCCAAGGTCCATTAGAAGGTCCAATCTTAATTCTCCTAAAGGCCCCCTGAGTAGCCCAACAAATAGTCCAATAATTGAAAAAGGTGATTAAAATAAAATAAATATTGTTGCTTATTTTTCCTTGATATTTTCGGAAATTTATGGATAAAAGAGGGATAAAGATTTTCTTTGAATTTTGTTATAGAATGAAGATATGTATTCTTGGAATACAAGATTATCTCATTAAATTCAAGAAATCTCCCACTTGGTTATCCATAAGAAAAATTTCGAATATTTTGATAATTAAGGGAAAGAAAGATTTTCTTGATTTTCTTGAAAATATATTATGGAAGATATGTATTTCTTGAAATACAAGAATATCTTATAAATTCAAGAAGATCCAAATCTTGGATTCTTGACCTATAATTTTCGAAATTAATCCATAACAAAGAGTAGGTGGGATTTTGTGGAATATTATAATTATGGGAAAAAGAATATAGGAGATATATTCAAGATTTCTTGGAGATCAAGAAAAGATTTTCCCACATTGTTTTTGCCCCAAAATTTCGACCACCTCTACTCTATAAATAGGGGATGATTCTTTCATTCCCAAGTACAATTCCATGTGCTGGAAAAATTAGTAAATCCACAAAGGTGGTGCAACATAATTTATTTTCCTTTTGTTAATTGTTCGCAAGCGTCCTACCACCGGATAGTCGAGCAAGGATTAATGGAATACTTGGGAAGTTCTTTTGGTGTGTCTAATAAACAAAGCCATTGTTGTCCCAAGAGGTACGTTCACGTAAACTCGTAGAATTCCGCATGCGTAGGATTTACGTGAATTAATTATATGCATGATTGGTTGTTGGATTATTATTTGAATTAATATAGGATTAATTCATGCTAGTAATAATTATAAGAATTAAATTTGTATTTAAATATTCATCCCGAATAGATCTGTGCAATTTATTCCCCAACAAGATTTCCTCGTCAAGACTCCCGTTAAGGAAAGTTGTCTTGACATCCATTTGCAATATCTCAAAATCTAGATGTGCAGCTATAGCCAAGAGAATTCGGATGGACTTAAGCATGGCTACAGGCGAAAAGGTTTCTTTATAATCGATACCCTCTTTATAAGTGTATCCCTTTGCCACAAGCCTAGCCTTAAAGGTTTCCACCTTCCCGTCCGGTCCTCTTGTAGACCCACTTACATCCAATGGGTTTTACCCCATTGGGTGGTTCAACTAGCTCCCACACCTGATTATGATCCATTGAGCCCATCTCGGCTTCCATCACGGTTTGCCAGGATTCTGAATCCTTATCTTGGACCGCCTCCTTGTAGGACCAGGGGTCTGATTCACTATCTCCGGGGACCAAATCCGAAGATTCTCCTATCCCCATGAATCTCTCAGGTTATTGAACAACCCTCCCACTACGATGAGGTTCCGATTGTGTCGGTGTGACGCTTGGTATATCTACCTGTACAGTTGGTATAGGAGTTTGCCCTCTTATTTCTTCTAAGGTAATCTCACTTTTAAGCTTTCGATTGTTCATAAAGTCTTCTTCCAAAAATCTAAAGTGCGTACTTATTACCACCTTTTGATCTTTGGGACCATAGAACATGCACCATTTTGTTCCCATGGGATATCCTATAAACAACCTTAGTTCCGATCGTGCATCCAACTTATCGGCTTCCTTGTCTAGCACGTATACCGGACACCCCCAAATTCTGAGGTGTCTCAGACTGGGCTTGCGCCCGGTCCACAACTCTTTGGGCATTTTGGGAACCGACTTGGATGGTACCAGATTCAGAACGTAAGCCGCTGTTTCCAAGGCATGACCCCAAAACGACTTGGGTATATCTGAATAACTCATCATGGCTCTGACCATTTTTAAGAGTGTTCTGTTTCTTCGTTCTGCAACCCCATTTTGTTGAGGGGTTCTGGGTCCAGTCAACTGGGAAACAATGCCCTCGTCTGATAGGTAGTTCAAAAACTCATCGCTGAGGTATTCGCCTCCACGAACAGATCGTAGAAACTTGATACTCTTTTCCTGATGATTCTGCACTTCGGCTTTGTACTCCTTGAATTTATCAAAGGTTTCCGATTTATTTTTCATGAGAAAAATGTACCCGAACCTTGAGTAATCATCCGTGAATGTCACGAAATACTCATAGCCACCTCTAGCTTTGGTTGACATTGGACCACACACTTCAGTATGAACGATTTGCAACACTTTTGTGGCTCTACTCCCCTTAGCTCCAAATGCCCTCTTGGTCATCTTACCCTCCAAACATGATTCGCATGTTGAAAGTGGTTCTAACTGTAGGTCCGACAACGAACCATCTTTCACCAACCTTTGGATCCTATTTAGATTAATATGACTCAGTCTTAGATGCCATAGAAGTGTCTCGTTCACATTTTCTGAACGTTTTTTCTTATTACATGAAACAGTCGATGTGTTATAAGATGCATTTTGTGAGTGGTGTGCACAGTTAATAGTATAGCGATTGTTCCGCAAAATTCCATGACAGATAAACACATCGTTACGATAAACAATAACTTGCTTAGAAAAAACGAACATAATATCCATCATCAATAAGTTTAGCAATTGAAATAAGGTTTTTGCAAAAAACTGGAACATAAAGAACATCTCTTAAAACTAAAAACTTGTCTTCAAAAGACAGGTGCACGTCTCCCACTGCTTCAGCTGCTACTCTCGTAGCATCGCCCAGTGTGATGAGGACCTCACTCCCACTAAGTTGCCGGGTCAACTTGAACCCCTATAACGTGAAACAAACATGATCAGTGGATCCCGTATCCATTACCCACGAGTGGGTAGCATACGCCGCTAAACAAGTTTCAACAACTAGTGCGTGAGAATTACCTTTCTTTCCATTGCGCTTAGGATTGGAACAGGCTGACCTCCATCGTCCCGTACTTCCACACTCCAAATGTTTCCTCTTGCTTGATCCTTCACTCTTTATGGACATTGAGCCCACTTGGTTTGGCCTTTCTTTCTCATCGTTCTTACCACCAATTGACCTAGAAAGAAAAGAAGACCCCTTTGTGACAAAGTGCATTTTCTTGTGCTCCGCTTCCTCTTCGACCAATGTAAGAGCATTTACTAGATCATCCACAGTGAAATCTAGATCTTCCATTAGGTACTCTAGATAGGGGTGATCATAGCTCTTTGGCAGAGTATGGAGAATGAAATCAACCTTAGTTTTGAAATCACATTTTTTGCCAAGAATCTCAAGTTCCTCAAAGAGAACCATAACCCTAAGAACGTGCTCCCTTACGGTCGTTCCTTCTTCCATTTTTATCTTGGCCATATCAAGCCTTATGCTTTAGATAGCTATATGGGCCGAATGTGCAAACATTTCTTCGAGATTTCGTATAATGTCTGCAGCTGATTTAAATCCTTGATGGAAGCGTTTCGACGAATCAGACATGTTTGTCAAGATTGTTTCCTTCACCAATTCATTAGTCAACTCCCACTCACTATGTTCCATCTCGTCCCATATACCAATATCTTTAGCAGGTTTTTCAGGTTTTGATGTGTCAAGCACCCATTTGGATCCTTGTGCAGTTAGGACGATCATAAGTTTATATTTCCAAACAACGTAGTTATCACCAGTAAATTGATGGTCTTTAAGTATTGAATACAGTGGATTAAAAGGTTGCGACATGCTGAACTGAAATAAATAACAATTTGTGTAAGCACAAAATTATCACTCGATTCGATCACATAGTTCATATCAAAATCTCAAAACAATATGAACATGCATCAGCCGACATCTCAAAACAATATGAACATGCATCAGCCGACATCTCAAAACAGTTTAAATAGGTCACGTTGGGTGAACTGTCTATTTAAACACATTCAAGCAGGTTACAAACAAGAGCAGTTGCAAACCTTTAATTCAAAATTAATAGTCGGCTCCCACTTGACCAATATAAAATTGACAGGGACTTCAGAGAAGTATATGCTGTTGGTCCCGGTGGGAAAACCTATTTTGCGCGTGCGGAAGCAAGACGTTTTAATATTGGTGCATATAAAACAGGGATGAGGGCAGAGTGCACAAATTTTGCATTTCTAAGCTCATGTGTGTGCTTTGCTTATAAACGAATGCGTATGACAAGTATAAACATAAAGCAGTAAACAACATAGCAATATATAGTGGTTCGGAGACTCAAGCTCCTACATCCACTCTCCCTCTCTAGGGAAATTCCTTCAATCGGGACTTATCACCCTCCACGGGATTGCCAATAGATATTTACCGAGCTCACACTCGAACTGGACTTATAACCCTCTCTCGGGTTCGCCTCGGGACTTATCACCCTCCACGGGATCGCCTACAGATGTTTAACAAGTTCACACTCCAACGGGACTTATCACCCTCACTCGGGTTTGCCTAACAACTACCTCACTTCACCACTGGGTTTGGGTTTTGGTGTTGTCTCCAACTATGGTGAGATTTTCCCTTACAATGGTTTAGCCTCAATGCTAAGGTTGGGAAAAACTCTCTAAGCTTATGATACATCGTAGGTTGCTTAGATTGGGTTCTAGAACACTCTTTGAATATATTTGTATATCTATAGACTTGTGTTCTAGGGTGGGAATGCTTTGGCTATAACGCTCTTTGACTCTTGTAGCATTGTTGCTATCTTTTTCGCACTTCCACACACGATAATGAAGGAAGAACTTGTATTTTATAGTGTGGATTTGAATGTTACCGTTGGAGAGAGTTACATTCAAATCCATACTCTTCTTTTTGTAAGTTCTGCGACTTTTCGGTGGTTGTCTTCCTCTCGTTGGTCCCACGTCATTTGGATTCCAACGGCTATATTCCTCGGCTTGGTGCCTCGGAACATTCGGATATCTTGAGCATTCGGTATATTCTTGAGTCTTGATAATCTTGTGCCTTGATATTTCTCTGAGTCTTGAGTTCTCTGAACCTTGATTTTCTCTCGAGCCTTGGTTTCTCACGAGTCTTGAGTTCTCTGAGTCTTCAGGTTCTCAGTATCCTACTGAGTCTTCAGTATCTCAGTTTCTTACTGAGTCTTCAGAAACTAACCTGTTCTATATCTGCCGACTATACACGATGCAGATAATATCCTGAACACTCTAAAACTGAATCCTGATTCATCTATCAAGATTATCCTGAACATGTCATACTCAGGGGTTTTGGGATCTAATCAAAATCCTCTTTATTAAATTCCTTTCCCAACATATGCATATCAATTTTATTCCTAAGTAATAACCATGATTAAATACAGAATTATTACTTCGCTTTGTACGAGCCTCGTTGGGAGGGTCATCGTTGCCACCAATAATAATTCACAATAATCCTTTTGGGAATTTATTCATGTGAAATCCATCTTTTGGTCGTTCCGTTGGGGAAATTTCTCCAAATGAATTCACAAATAAATAAATCATGGAGGTCAACTTGACGTAATTTTATTATCCGGAATAAAATTTGTCAATAAAACATACTTATTAATTTTCGAAAGTGAGATTTTCTTTTAGACAATTCCAAATTCATGCAAACACATTAAATAAATAAAATTGCACGAATTAAAACAAGCATCAAGACTAAATAAATCACGTTGGGCACATATATCCAATTGTCATGGTTTAAATTCCAAATCTTGATCTTGAGAAATCGTCCCATCTTTTGCTTTCATTGTTCGTCTCGAAAAGCTCCCACTGAATCCGCAACAATTCTTTAAAACGTCCTCCGTTTTGGGTTAGGACGACGTCCGGAAAACGAGTAGCTCACGACCCGGAACCGAGTCGCATAGGCCTAGGCGCACGCCCCGGTCTGGATCGGCCATCCTGCCCCGTCGTCCACGGCCTTGAGCATGCGAATGGCATCGCCCGAACGTGTCCGCATGCGCCCATGCGCACGCCCGTCCGGGGTCCCTCGCCCACGCATCGCCCATGCCTCCCATGCACGCCTCGCGTGCATGCCCGACGCCCGCCAGCCTCACGCGACCATTCGCCCGTCCGCGATCGCCCGGTGGTGTTGTGGCGGTCGCTAGGCGTTCCGCCTAGCCCGCGTGCTCCGCCTTGGCTCGCGTACGTCCGGGCACTCGGACGTCCGTCTTTAATTCATCGTCTCCGTCCTCGTTCACGATCCGATTACAATTTATTTATGATAAATAAATAAACCTAGATCTAGACTAGTCTATTACATTGATCGAATCAAACAAATCCTAATCTACTCGTGGATTTTCTCACGAGGCAAAACGAATCCGAACGAATCGAATTAAAAACCAACAATTTATTTGCATGTAAATAAGCACATTAAAATACCATGACAATTGGATACCTGCAAAACAGATCTAACAGTTCTACTATCCAATTTCAATTTTAATGAACAACAATTTAAATTACATTTAAAAGATCGAGAGCTTAAACTGGGCTCGATACCAGTTGTTGGGATAACATATGCCAGGATCTATCGCGATGACCTCATAAACACAAATTTAAATTAACAATTATTACTAGCATGAATTTACCTAAGTGAATTCAAATAATAATTAACCAACAACATCATGCAAATAATATTTTACGTAAAAGATCCTAGCATGCGAAATTTCTAGGAGTTTACGTAAACATACCCGTTGGAGAGACGATTTGAGACAGACAGGATCAAGTATCTGGATACCCACCAAAATTCCTCCTCAAGTATTTCCAAGTCCTCGTCCAATAACCCTGGTGGAAGGTCCTCCAATGAACGATTTATAAAACAAGGAAAATAAAAATATTGTTGCACCACCTTTGTGGATTTCTAATATTTTCAACACATGGAACACTAGTTGGGAATGAAAAATTCATCCCCTATTTATAAGTAGAGGGGTTTCAAAAATTTCATGCATAATTAGGGCTAGGAAAGATATTTTCTTGATCTCCAAGAAATCTTGAATATATCCAATATATTCTTCTTTTCATGTGTATTTTTCCACAAAAATCTCACACCCTTTATTTGCCTAATATTTCGAAAATTTCAAGAAAAGAATTTCAAGATTGGATCTTTCTTGAATTTATGAGATATTATTGTATTCCAAGAATACATATCTTCCATAAAATATTTCCAAGAAAATCAAGAAAATCTTTTCTTCCCTTTCTTATACAAGATTTTCGAAAATTTCTTATTAAAGAAGTCAAGTGGGAGTTTTCTTGAATTTATGGGATAATCTTGTATTCCAAGAATACATTATCTCATTTCCATAAAATCTTTTCAAGAAAATTCTTCTCCCTCTTTTCTTTAATATTTTCGAAAATTAGAGGAAATATTGCAACAATAATTTATTTTATTTTAAACACCTTTTATTTATTGGACTATAATTTGGGCTACTTGAGGGGCCTTTAGGAGAATTAAGATGGACCTTCCAATGGACTTCTGAATTCCAATATTGAGCCGCAATATAATTCAGCTCATTAATATTAATTAATACCACTATATAATTAATATTGCACTATCCAGTCTTAACCCATATTACGGTAATATGGCTCCCGGTTATTATTTCCCGTGTTTAAGATTATTTAGTCCATTAATTAATTAAGCCACTGAAAAGCTTTATATTAATTAATATCTTTATCCTTGGAGTAAGGACAACCCAGCTTTATTATCCATACCGGAAAATTAATCCCACTTGCAAGATTTGGTATGATAAAGGTTCCGGGCCCACCAAGGGACCAATCAAGCAAGACTTTTGCAAGCACACGATTGTCTGTATTAATTTAGCAACTGTCGTGCAATTAATATTATTGCCCAAGATATAGGTATCGAAGTCGCAATGATTCTCTTCCAATTTATAAGTCAAAGCAATAACTACTAATCACACACAGTCCTTATTAAGTGACAGAGATTAAGAAATCAACAACCACTAAGGTCTAACTCTTCATCCCTTAAGTCAGTGCGAATGAGTTTATCCTCTCTCTCAGGGTCCGCTTTCAACAAGATCGAATGCACTAGTGTAATCTCTTGGTCAAGACAAGCCAATCTGAGCCTTACACATCAACTTCTACCAATAGATTGTTCGGATCTATCTAAGTTGTGAAACACGCACTCGTATACAAGGAACTGTTAACGTGGTCTTCTGTGATCTGGTATCACCACGTTAACTACAGTGTAACGCTTGCTACGAACGGTTTGCAATATATATATATATATATATATATATATATATATATATATATATATAAACATTCAATCATATTTAAAGCAACAGTGATAAACAATTTATTTCAGTAAATAAGTGTTTAATACATAGGTTATACAAAGTAAAAGCATACTTTCACGTATAACCCCAACACTATCCTCTTAAACGCAAATCTGATGTATTATCTACATTTGATACTTTTAAAGCCCTAGTTGAAAACTTTCATAAAACAAAATTGTAACCCTCTACACTAATAATGGGGAAGAGTTCATTGCTCTTCGTCCATTTCTCTCTTCTCATGGGATAACTCACCTCACCACACCTCCTCATACACCTGAACATAATGGTCAGTCTGAACGACGACATCACCATGTTGTTGACACTGGTCTAGCACTTCTCCATCAAGCCTCCATACCTTTAACCTATTGGCCCTTTGCCATGACCACTGCCATATATATTATCAACCGTATCCCAAAATTTGATATATCCATGTTGTCCTCGTTTGAGAAACTTCACAATCATCCACCCAACATATCCAAACTTCGTGTCTTTGGCTGCCTTTGTTACCCATGGCTTCGGCCATACACGTCTCACAAGCTTCAAAACATGTCATCCTCATGTGTCTTTGTCAGGTATTCCCTTACTCAAAGTGCATATTATTAGTGTTAGTGTCCTAGAGACAATCTATTGTAAGGACATAATACTCGATGATATTCAGTTTGATTTAATATTATTATCCATTTAATATTAATGTATGACAATACACCTATTCGAATATTATGTTTGATTGTTTGCATTTATTCTTATTTGTGTTTCCATGAATCATTGTTGTCACTGAGGATGTGAGAACTCAGATGACTTAAGCATGATTCTCAAATAGTCACGATCAAGGGTCATCAAGAATGGGATATTGATGATGCAATTGAGATTGATGTGCGATCTGCATCATACTCTTAGAGAGTGTAGTAAGATCTCACTTACTACGAGATACTAGGTATCTCATGATAGATGCACAGATACCTTAGAGGGTAATGGTATAACCATCCGAGAAACCGTTTGATGTAATTCCACAAAATGTGTCTATGGGTGTCTCGGTTAGTGGGAGCGATGTGATACTCATTTGACTTGAGGTCAATACGCACGACATGTGTGGAGTGATGAATTTTGACCATGACCGACGCTTGCACCCTTCCATGGGTAGATATGGCTTGGATTGAGTTCATCACGAAATGCATGTGCGTGCTAGTTGAGCCAAGAATATGATTCATTCCTCAATGTGGATTTAGAGAGAATGCTCATCTTCTCATCATAATTGGTCTAAGTCATCGGTCGATGCACGTCAACTTGGACTTTGTGATCAAGTGTGACATAAGTGATCAATTAGTGATTAGAGATAATATGATAAAGCTATTTAATAGACACTTCATCATGTTCAAGATTTAATCAAGTATTCGCGAATGAAAGAAAGTTATCGTAATAGCCCATGTTTCAGTTACAGGTAGTTGCACATTCCCTCGCAACGTGCCTCATATATTGAGAATGTCTGATTTATTGTCTAGGGTTCAATTAAGACCGTTAGTTTGACTTATGGATCACACAACAAGTAACAATTGTTTACTAATTATAGTTGGTTGATTAAATATTATATTGGATATTAATATTATTGTAGGATTTGATATATATGGAAATCAAATCCGTAGAGATTTGATATACATGGAAATCAAATTCGTAGAGATCTATGTATATGGGAATTAAATCTATGAGATTTAATTTGCAAGATTAGGGATTTTATTTTCTAATCAGGTTAGCTTAAGATTTAAGATGGGCCTCTCATATATATACGAGCTCTTGAGAATTCATAATACAAGACTTCATATTTTCTCCATAAAATTTCTAAGTTAGAATTTTCTTAGCAAATTCATCTCGGGGATTCAACGCTGGCAGATCTGTGTGAATTGCTAAATGACTGTTACGTGGATACCGTAGTTGAGGAATCCGTGTACGAATTGCTGTAAGAATTCCATTTACATTTACTCATATTTAATTATGCAATTATATGTTCGTTGTTGATGAACTGTTTAATTCCGTTGTGCATGTATTACGTGTTTACGTGACTCTATATTCCAACACATATATGTTGGGGTTATACGTGAAAGTATGATTTTACTTTGTATAACTAAACTGAATTTATATCATATTTACTGGAAATAAATTCTTTATCACTGTTGCTTTAAATATGAATGAATGTTATATATATTTACTGCATAACTGTTCAATATTAGTACGAGTTACATTGTAGTTAATGTGGTGATACCAGATCACATAAGATCACATTAACAGTTCCTTGTAAATAAGTACAAATTCACAACCTAGATGGAAATGAACAATCCATCGTGAAAGGTTGAAGTGTAAGGCTCAGATTGACTTGTCTTGACCAAGAGATTACACTAGTGCATTATGATGCGCTGAATAGGGCCTTCAACGAGGATAAATTCTTCAGTACTGGATGTAGAAGAATTAGACCTCAGTGGTTGATTATTTCTTAATCTTTGTCCCTTAAATAGGATCGTGTGTAATTAATAATTATTGCTTTGATTCATGTTGGGTAGAGAATCAATGTGATTCAATACTTTGTGCTTTGGGCAATATTATTAGTTACATGACGATTGCTAAGATTTAATACAGAGAATCGTGTGCAAGTACGTCTTGCGTGATTTGTCCCCTTGGTGGGCTAAGAAGTTTTATCATACCAAATCTTGCAAGTGGAATTAGTTTCCGGTATGGATAATAATGTTGAGTTGTTCTTGCTCCAAGGAAAAAGATATTAATTAATATAAAACTTTTAAGTAGCTTAAATTAATTAATTGACTAGATAATCTTAAACACGAGAAATAATAACCGGGAGCCATATTACAGTAATATGGGTTAAGTGCTAGTGTCCTAGAGACAATCTATTGTAAGGACATAATACTCGATGATATTCAGTTTGATTTAATATTATAGTTCGTTTAATATTAATGTATGTCAATACACTTGTTTGAATATTATGTTTGACTGTTTGCATTTATTCATGCAAGTGTTCCCATGAGTCATTGCTGTCATTGAGGTTGTGAGAACTCAGATGACTTAAGCATGATTCTCAAATGACCCCGATCAAGGATCATCAAGAATGGGATATTGATGATGCAATTGAGATTGATGTGCAATATGCATCATACTCTTAGAGAGTGTAGTAAGATCTCACTTACTGCGAGATACTAGGTATCTCATGATGGATGCACAAATATCTTAGAGGGTATTGGTATATCCATCCGAGAAACCATTTGATGTAGTTCCACTATATGTGTCTACGGGAATCTCGATTAGTGGGAGCGATGTGATACTTCTTTTATTGGTCCCGGTGCAAACAAGTCTTACACGTGTATGGGGGGGGGAATACACGTGTTTAGATTTTAAAACTTTTTTCTTCATTTGAGATCGGATGGGTCGTTGTTGTCGAGAATTTTGCCCTAAGAAGCAAAAATCGCCCTGAGTCAGAGTCTATTGAGACAATGATTAAAGCGACTTTTTCGAAGCTTGATTAGCCCAACTCGATCATGAGTTTTATCGAGATCTGAGAAGCTTGGATCGATAATTATCTTACTAAATACTCGGTAGAGAGTTAGTTCGGTTTGGTAACTATCTCGTTCTAGCTAATCAAGAGTCTTGAATGGTTGGCCCTAAGTTTATACTCGTTTTAGCTTGCTGAAAATCTCTTCCTTAGTAAAATAGTGGTTAAGGCTGTGATCAATTTGATGCAAGTTCAGTGGATTGTTTCCAACTGAACATCAGTAAAATGTGCTTTCAGTGAAAATCATGCGACAGATATAATGCAGTACAGAAAGTAAATAACACAACAATTATAGTGGTTCAGAGACTCAAGCTCCTACGTCCACTCCCTCTGATCTTCATAGAAATTCCTTAACACACTTCTCCTAAAGCTTTCAGGCTGACTCACTACAGCTTACTAACTTTTCTACCTTGAGTTTTACGGTCACTCAGCTTTTACTAACTCAACACACACAAGCTTTCTCGATCGCCTAAAAAAGCTTTTTACTCGCTTCTTCTCTAGAGTTTTTACGGCCGATCGAATCGCAACTTACTCACTATTTACAACTCTAACTCACCAACAAATCACACACACTCAAACTACCTTATCAAAGGGTTTGGGTTTGGTTGGTTTCCAACTAGGGTGAGATATCTGTTGGTCCCGGTGTAAACGAGTCTTACACGTGTATGGGGGGGGAATACACGTGTTCAGTGATTTTAAAACTTTTTTCTTCGAGGTCACTTTGGGTCGATAATCCTCAAGATTAGGTTCTCGAGAAGCCTGGATCGCCTCGAAGTCAAAATCTATCGAGACAGTTGATCCCGAAGCCGCTTTCAGATACCTCGAATAATCCCAACCAATCCTCGAAAGTGTCGAGAGATCCCGAGTTGCTTGGATCAGATAACTAGCTTATCAATCCTCGGAAGAGAGTTCGGTTTGATAACTATCTGTTCTAGCTTTACTCGATCGTCTGAATGGTTGGCCCTTAGATTATACTCCTTTTAAGCTTTCTTTGAAAAAACCTTCCCTTTATGAAATAGTGATTAGGCCATGATTCACTTATGCAACTTCAAAGGATTGATTCCAACCAATATCGATGAAAAGTATGCTTTCAAAATCAAGTCAATGCAACGATTAAGCACAGATAAGGAAAAGCAATAAAGAACACAAAGATTATAGTGGTTCGGAGACTCAAGCTCCTACATCCACTCTCTCGACTCTTCGGAGAAATTCACTATCAACTTCGAGCTTTTCGACTACCTCAGAGTTTACTTACTCAACTCGCCCTCGAGTTTTCGACTACTCCACGTGGTTTACTTACTCAACCCGACCTTGAGTTTTCTGACTACCTCCGTAGTTTACTTACTCAATCACACACAAGCTTTCAGACTACCCCTGTAGCTTACTAACTTCTCCTCTAGAGTTTTCTGACTACTCCGCGTAGTTTACTAACTCTTTACAACTCTACTCACCAACAAAACACACTCCAACTACCTTCTCAAGGGTTTGGGGTTTCTCGGTTGGTTTCCAACTAGGATGAGATATCCTTTACAATGAAGCACAATGCAAAGGGTTAGGATATCTCGACTAAGCTTTTGATAAATCTTATCAAGCTAGGCTTAGTAAAGTGAGCTCTCTTCAATATAGAAGCACTTGGGAAATTCAAGGTATTTCGAGTGCTTTAACTTTTGCAAGAATAAGTTTGAGCTCTTGAGTTGAGTATAAATTTCCCGTAGCCTTACAAAGTAGAGGGTCACCAGTATTTATAGGCATACACCAAGGTTACTCTTGAAAACTATCCTTTGGAGAGATAGCTTCGTGAGTTCCCTCTTATGGTGTGTGAGAAATGACTATATTTAGGGTTTGAAACTCCCTAACATGTTTTAGGCAATAGCCTTTCATGTAGCCGGTCTTCACTTTTTGCAGTCTGGAACTTTCGTACATCTGACATCTTTTTCAGCGGCCTGTCACTGTCAGTGTCAGTATGGTACAGTGTCGTCTTCCTCTTTTTGACTTTTGTCTTCAGTTAAAGGTAGACACCTTCAACGGCTCTTTTGGTTACAAACTCTGAGTTTGATATAACCTTAACAACACTTCTGACTTAGTTCCTTTTGTCTGCATTTGAATGTCTTGGCAATATCTAACTTTCTAAGGCATCGCGTTTCTCTCAGTATTGCATCCTTCAGATAGATATATTCAGTGCCTCGGAACATTCAGGTTCATACTGAGCATTCAGTACATTACTGAGTCTTCAGTAATTACTGTGCTTTCAGTATTCTTGATCTTCAGTTTCTCAGTCTTCAGTCTTGCGTCTTCAGAGTCTTCTGAGTCTTCAGGGTCTTCTGAGTCTTCAGGGTCTTCTGAGTCTTCAGATTTATACTGACTGATATACTGAGTCTTCATGCTGAGTCTTCAGTTCTCAGTTTCATACTGAGTCTTCAGTATCTCAGTTTTCATACTGAGTCTTCAGAGTCTCAGTTTCTCACTGAGTCTTTAGATTCTCAGTTTCATACTGAGTCTTCAGAGACTTCAGTTTCATACTGAAACTTCAGTTTCTTCAGAAACATACTGAGTTCTTCAGAGTCTTCAGAACCTATCCTGAACTATATCTGCTGACTATACATTTTGCAGATAACATCCTGAATACTCTAAAACTGAATCCTGACTCAATTATCAAGATCATTCTGAACATGTCATACTCAGGGGTTTTGGGATCTTAATCAAAATCATATAATCTTTTATTAAATTCATCTCCCAACAATTTCCCCCTTTTTGATGATGCCAAAACCTATCTTGTTACAAATACATAACCTATACTCAGGTTTCAGTTTATCCTATCACAAGATTGGTTGTCTCTCAACAATTTCTGAAACAGAGAATCTCTCAATATATTCAGAGAGTTTTTCCAACACTTAAAACATTCAGTAATATCTTCAGTAATGAATCTCTTTAAGTAGTTCATTACTAAATACTTAAACAATTTTCCCATATCATCATTCAGTTAGTTCAGAGACATAAAATCAACATATCAAAATAAAAGACATGTAAATAAGATAATAAGGTATTATCTTTTGAGCATAATGATAAATCTTCATTGATGATAAGTATACCATTACAGATTACAATGAGATTTTTATCAACAAAATCAAAAGGACAAAATTTAAAGATTAAAGAATCTTCTGAGTTCTTCAGTCTTCAGTCTTCAGATTCGGCTCTTCAGTTTGCTTCATTTTCGACTTCATCAGCTGGCACCTCCAGGTTGAACATTCCGAAAAATCTTTTCTTCAGCTCATTCCTTTCCTTGATGATGTCCGGACTGTTCCCTGTTAATCCCAACTGACCAGCATACTGAGCAATTTCTTGCGTAATGGCCTTCTCGTTTACCAAGCCATTACCAAGTCTTGGAGGAGAATAGGAATATGGACCAGGGGCTACTATCTGTACTCCACCTTCATCCGCAAGGTTAATCCAGCCTTGGAGATACTTTGGATAGAAGGTTAAAAGATATTCAATGAAAGCTTCGTTCTGATCTGAGCCTTCCCCTCTCCATTCCCTGAGAACATCATAATTGAACCAGAAGGTTCTCTTCACTTCTTCCCACATGTCGTTGAGTTTAATGGGCATCCATTTATCAACGTGGGGCCACTTCAGCGCTTTCGATGTTCCCTTCCTCTTGCTCGCAAACTTCCTGAAGTCACTCCTTCGCTTCTGCTCTTCGTCTATCTTCTTTCTGATCACAGACGCTCCTGAGACCGAAGCAGCAGCACTTTCTTGGCTTGTTCTTTTTGGAGTGTCTTCAGAGCATCTCTGGTGTTGAAGACTTTCTTCTGAGGTTGAGACTCAGATTCTTCTGCATCTTCATCATCCAGAATCAGCTTTCTCTGGATTGGCTTAGAAGCCTTAGCACGCTTGCTTACAGGTTGAACAACGCCCAAGGCTTTCCTCTTCATAGGCAGTTCAGCACCAGCCTGGCTTGTTCCAACCTTAGTTCTAGCACTCAGTTTCTCTCTTGCAACCTCAAGCATGGTTTGCTCAGAAACTCGAGTGTAGATGGGCTTCTCCACTTGAGCAAATTTCAATTTATCAGTAGCTTCAACTTCTTTTAAGGCTTTGGCTAGATTGTACATTTCAGCCTCTTTTCGAGCCTTAACTCCAAAAGACGCGTGCCATGAACTTCCCGAGGTCTTCACCTTCCCTTTCCCCCTTCCCTGCACCGTAATTTGGAAGAAGTCCGAGAGAGTCAGGTCCATGTGATATTGCTCTTTGCTCACACAAATGGATCTCTCCTCGCTAACCGATCTTGCTCATCTTCCATTCTCCCGATGTGGTTCTTACCACGTAAAGTTCTTTTTCGATAAGTGGGCAACCGCCGTAGAGTGAATCTTTAAGCATCTCTGTCATCTTGGTCATGAGCACTGAGCTCATTTCCTCAACAACAGATCTGATCAGCACCTCATTTTTCTCTGCTAGTTTCACCTCTAGAAATTCAGTCGATTCCTGGTGCTTCTGTTTCATTTCAGCACTTAACTCTGCGTTGACTCCCTCCAGCTTTTCATTCAGCTTTTCTTCCATGGAGGTCATCTGAGTGGTCAGAGTGTTTTGTATCTGCACCAGTTCTGAAGAATGGCTAAGTCCTTCCATTGTCTGAGCTTGATTGGCCAATGTTTCTTCTATCTAAGCATTTTTTATCGCCATTGGCTCAATCTTCTCAAGTTTCTCCATTACGGGAGTGAGATCAATCTCAGGAACCTTCTGCACCTTCATCTTTGTGATGATCATCCCGAAGCTTGACTTCATCCTGGAGCTCCGGTCTCCAATTGAGCCTCAGTCTGTTTATCAAACAATTCAGAATTAAAGATAGTACTTTCAGTAACTTTGGCATAATTGTTAATAGTGCCAAAAGGTACCTGAAGAGTGCTAGCTTCAGTCTGAGGTTGATCAGCAACAGAAGTCTCTTTTTCCATTTGAGACTGATCCTCAGCATCTCCCTGTTGGTCCCCATCTCCATCTTTGGATTTGTCTCTGCTGCTCGGGGCACCAACTTCAGTTGTTTTCTTCTCAGCTAGTTTCCTCTGAACCAATCAAAATCGGAAATTTTCATCCTGAGTTTTGTCCTTCTGAACCCTGAGAAGTCGGTCAGGAAGGCTGCCTCCTCATTCCACCAATCTTCCCCTCTGAATGCAGCAATATCAAGCATCTCGGGAAGAGTCTGATTGAGGATATATCTTTGTCGTCCTTAATCAAGAAAACATCTTGCGGATCGGGGTATGAGCCGAGCTCGGGGTAGCGTCAAGGATGAACCGTTCCCCCTTGCTCCTCCATTCGCCTTTTTTTTCGCCTCGCTTCCATTCATCTCGGGCTCTCGTTCGATAGAAGCTTACGCTAAGGGATCAAGCATTAGATCACTCTGGAGCTCATCAAGAATATTTTGCTCCCGAGCCTCGGTAGTGTCTCAAGTTTGTGCATTCAGTCCTCGGTTTGCATTTGAGTGGGTTACGAGGCTGTTCTGGCATATCCTCGGTTTGAGTCGGAGTTGGCTCGTCGATCGAGCTGCACATCCGAGGTAGGCATCTCGAGGTCTGAGCTCCTTTAAAAATTTCACGATAAATTTTATCTGAACCGAGTGATGTCTCGAGCACCTCGAGAAGACACGCTCCTCGATCCGATCCGTGTCACGAGATAACTGAGCCAACACTTGTAATGGCGAACTCACGGCGGTTTTGCCCTCGGGTTGTATCTCCTCGAATCATCCTTTACTTCGCGTCGGTGAGAACCACCAATCTTTTTAAGCGCTTTGGAGCAAGATCCTTCCGCTTCAACAGTTTTGCTCCTTGCTCCATTTTGCCTCCAATGAACCTTCCCCGGTTTGTTGGGTCTCTTTCTCGGCGACCCTTGAAGGTGATTCTACCTTCTTTTCTCTTTTCCCTCGAATGGCATGCTTCTTCACAGCAGTGGGCTTGAAGAGAATTTTGGTTTTAGGGAATGGGGTTGAATTGGCGAAGATATCCTCCTCCTCTCTGCACATCTCCAAAATATAAGCAATTTTGGTGGCATGGTGGATCTTGCCTTTCATCGTGATTGTCCCATTGACCCTTTTTATGACCTTGGCTTGCTCCGTCAGCATCTGAATTAAGAATTTCAGCCAGTTGAAGTCAGTGGTAGGAGATGCCTCGATCGCCGCCATCAATCTGAGCTTTGGGGTACTAATCTGCTCAAAACTCCCCGCAAGACTTCATGATGCACTTGTTCACAATATCCATCAGCACACGATATTGTGGCTTTAGATGCCTCTTATGCAATGTCGCCTCAAATTTAACAGGATTCTCAGCAATCCTATCTAGGTACTCCTGCTCTCTACCCGACATATACATCGCAGGATCCTCTCCTCTATCACAGAGCTCAAAGACATCATTCAGATTTTTCGGAATTATGCACAAATCCCTCTCAAAATCGACGTATTTTGACGAATGCTCTAAATGTGATGTGGTAATCGAAGAATGCATACCATCTTCTTCATCTATTCTCAAATTACAGATGAATTCGATTACTTCTTTTGCGAACTCCTGGTCTGGTCGGCTTGCGACTAGATGGGTGATTTTAGCCAGTCGAATCATATGCAGAGCCTCCTCTTCTGGCTTTGAGTTGGTTGTGCTTTCAAGTGAGACAACGAACTCGTACCACGGCTTGTTGGTTATGGCTAATTTCTCGAACAAGGTTGGGGCCATTTTAGAGATTGATTTAAGAATTTGAAGTTTTAGGGTTTGGAGATTTCTGGGCAAAGGGATTTTTAATTGCAGAGGATTTGGGAACGAAGGGTTTGATAAAATTTTGGCTTGAATGGCTTAAAGGGGTATATATAGCTTCGAGATCGTGGAGAATCGTGTTGGTTAGGTGAAAAGCAACGGTTGAGATTAATCTCCGATTAATCGGGTATACGAACCGACGATCTCTAAAAAGTAAGCCGCCAAAATATCCTCATTGGTCAATAATGTGGCAGAGCATTAAATGACTGTTGACCTTCTTCGGAATTTAAAACGATCCCGCTCAAAAACATTCCTCAGGTGTTTTATATTTATTGCGAATGATTACTGAGTTTTACTTGAGCAATAAATGAGTCGCATGAGTCTTTACTTCTTCAGACTAATTTCCCTCTATCAGTCTTACTGAGTACTGTCCTTGATAAAATGTCAGTATAATACTGAGTACTGAATGGGTTCAGCATGCTACTGAGTACTGACCTTCAGTAAATCTGAGTTTCCTGAGACTCAGTTCAGTATTTCCATTTTATCCTGAGTTTCTTCAGAAACATACTGAGTTCTTCAGAGTCTTCAGAACCTATCCTGAACTATATCTGCTGACTATATATTTTGCAGATAACATCCTGAATACTCTAAAACTGAATCCTGACTCAATTATCAAGATCATTCTGAACATGTCATACTCAAGGGTTTTGGGATCTTAATCAAAATCATATAATCTTTTATTAAATTCATCTCCCAACAATATCCTTTACAATAAGAACAAATGCAAAGACTAGGATATCTCTACTAAGCTTTGGATATTTCTATCAAATCTAGGCTTAGTGAATGAGCTCTCTCCAATGTGAAACACTTGGGAAATTCTAGGTTTTTCGAGTGCTTCAATTTGCAAGAATACGAATGAGCTCTTGAGTTGCTTTGATTTCCCGTAACCTTTCAATGGTGAAGGTCACTGGTATTTATAGGCAACTCCTTCAAGGTCACTCTTTGAAAAACTATTTGTTGGAAGAGATAGCATCAAGAGTTTCCTCTTCTGGTTATTGATGAACGACTATTTTGTGTTTTGAACACTCCCTTGCATGTTTTAGGAAATATGCAGCCATGTAGCCAATCACCAATTTTTGCAGTCTGGAACATAGTACTACTGACAAAATTTAGTGTCCTGTCGCTTTCAGTGTCAGTAAAGTACAATGTTGTCTTCCTCTGATTGGTTCTTGTCTTCAATGAATGTAGACAAACAAAACGACTCTTTTAGGTCAATCTCTCTGAATGAGACAACCTTAAACAACAATTAAACTTAGTTCCTTTTGTCTGCATTTGAATGTTTTGGGCAATATCTATTCTTCTGAAAATGTACGTTTTCCTCAGTTTTGTATGTATTCAGATAGATATTTTTTCAGTGCCTCTGAACATTCAGGTCTTCCTGAGTCTTCAGTAACTTTTAAGTCTTCAGTTCTTCAGTAACTTCAGTAATCTTCTGAGTCTTCACTTCTTCAGTATCTTCTGAACATTCAGGTCTACCTGAGTCTTCAGTATTAAAACTTGATTAATATCTGCTGACTATACAATGTGCAGATATCTTCCTTAGCTATTCTATATTGAAACCTGACTCAGACTATCAAGATTATCCTGAACATGTCATACTCAGGGGGTTTTGGGATCTAATCAAAATTTCTTTATTAAATTCATCTCCCAACACCTTTGACTTGAGGTCAATATGCACAACATGTGTGGAGTGATGAACTTTGACCATGACCGACGTTTACACCCTTCCATGGGTAGATATGGCTTGGATTGGGTTCATCACGAAGTGCGTGTGCTTGGTAGTTGAGCCAATAATAGGATTCATTCCTCAAAGTGAATTTAGAGAGAATACTCATCTTCTCATCATAATTGGATCTAAGTCATCGGCCGATGCACGTCAACTTAGATTTTGTGGCTAAGTGTGACATACATGATCAATTAGTGATTAGAGATATTATGATTAAGTTATTTGAATAGACACTTCATCATGTTCAAGACTAATCGAGTATTCATGAATGAAAGGAAGATATCGCAATAGTCCATATTTCAGTTACAGGTAGTTGCACGTTTCTCGCAATGTACCTCATATATTGAGAATGTCTGATTTATTGTCTAGGGTTCAATTAAGACCGTTAGTTTGACTAATCGCTCGATATATGAGGGCCTATGGGTCACACAACAAGTAATGGTTGTTTACTAATTATAGTTGGTTGATTAAATATTATATTGGATATTAATATTTAATTAATGGAGAATATAATAATTATTATATTTAGAATTAATTATTATTACTATTTAATTAAATTAGATTTAATTAAATAGGATTCCCAATAATAATATATGGAATATTATTATGGGATTTGATATTGAATCAAATCCGTAGAGATTTGATACACATGGAAATCAAATCCATAGAGATTTTGTATATGGGAATTAAATCTATGGGATTTAATTTACAAGATTAGAGATTTTATTTCCTAATCAGGTTAGCTTAATATTTAGAGTTGGTATGCTGTGAAACTTGTTCACCGTGAAATTGATTTTTTTTTTTACACACATACTCTTTAGTAATATAAGTCACACCATTTAGTAATATAAGTCACACCCTTCAGTTATCACTATGACACTCTTTGCTATAATATAAGTCACACCCTTCACTTTTATGAGTAATACTCTTTATAGTAAAAAGTCACACCCTTTACAATAAAAAGTCACAGTCTTTAGTAATATAAGTCACACTCCTCAACTAGTTTCACCGTGAAACTTGTTCACACTATACTTTGCCTAATATTTAAGTTGGGCCTTCCCTATATATATGAGCTCTTGGGAATTCATAATACAAGACTTCATATTTTCTCCATAAAATCTCTAAGTTAGAATTTTCCTAGCAAATTCATCTCTGGGATTCAACGATGATCCGGATGTGCGAGTTAAAAAACGCATCGTTACGTGGATACCATAGTTGAGGAATTTGTGTATGAATTGCTGTAAGAATTCTGTTTACGTTAACTCGTATTTAATTATGCAATTATATGTTTATTGTTGGTGAACTGTTTAATTCCGCTGTGCATGTATTACGTGTTTACGTACCTCTAAATTCCAACAGTGGTATCAGAGCTCAGGCTCTTGATTTGATTGTATAATTGGTTTTAAATTAAAGGAATTTGTCCTTCTTTTATTTGGAACCGTACGGTTTCACCGCCTATTTTAATTGACCGCACAAATTTTTATTTGGGTGTGCCTATTGTTTTTGTTTCGTCTTTGTTGTGCTCGTCTCCTTCACTATACCCAGATTTAGGGTTTTCTTTAAAACCCGCTGCCCCTGCAATCCTCCGCCTCCATGTAGATTTTGCGTCCAGAGCAGGCGTCGACGGCGTCGCTTGAGTCGGTGGCGTAGCGCCGCAACTCACGATGCCGGGACGACGCCGCGATGGAGCAAATCTGAGCAGGTTAGACCCCGACGGAGTCAATTCGTCTCTGATTTGTTTCTCGCTAATTCTTCCGTCGACTTGGGTGACATCTTCGTTTCAATACGTTGGCGCTACCTCCGTGTCGACGCGATTCGCGATGAAACAAGATCGATTTCGTCTCGCCCCTGTATCCGCCATCTGCGTGCGCACCGCTCGATTGTGTGTCATTTTCGTATGACGAAAATGGCAACGCGACGCCGCGTGCATTTTGCAATCACCCTTTGGTTTTTGGTTTTATGGAGCCTCTGAACATCAAATTTGAACCGGCAGCAGCGTCGAGTCGCCCGCACGTGCCTAGTGGCGGTGGCGACTCGACCGCACGCGCCGCCTAACTTCTCTGTGTTTTGTTGCGACTCGGAATAGTGTTCAATTGATGTTTATGTTTTGGGCGAATTTGTACAGATTGCTGGACATTCTTGAACAAATTGGATAATTCTAACAAAATTATTGAATGTTTTGTGATTGAATTGGATTAAATCTGAAAACCTTTGATGAATTATTGGTATCGGTTGTCCCTATTGAAGGACGGTTTTCGGGCTGTGATGAGGGAGGGGCTGTTTTGAAAATTGGATTTCTAATAGGTCCCTCCGTGCAAATTTGAGTAATTGCACATGAGCCCTCGACAAACAATTTAAAAACCTTTTTTTTTAAATTAATAAATTTATTTTGAAAAGAAAATTAAAAGTTGGACTTTTAATTAAAATAATTAATTGGATTAATCAATATTGATGACAATTAAAATTAAGCTTTTTTTTCAATTTGATTTTAAAATTAAGGCTTAATGTTTAAGAGGTTATTAATTCCCACTTGATTAACTTGTTTATTTAAATTCGTTAATGCATTTATAGTCCGCTTTAAAGTTGTTTGGGTAGGCGACGCTCAATAATTGTCGGACCGTATTAATTGTTTGGGTAGACGATGCCCATATAAATGTTAGTCTGCATGAAATCATGTTCGGGTAGGCGGCGCCCAATAAATGCTCAAATGTGATGTAGATTAACATGTTGGATCTCGATTAAGCAATTAATATCCCGCCTTTAAAACGTTCCTCACTAAAATATGATTTTTTCATTAATTTGATAAGATGTCTTCTATCAAAGTTAAAAGTAAACTGGAGATTTCGTTCAATGAGTATTTAAGGCCCCCGTCTTTTGCTCGGATCTACATCTAACGGGACTTTTATAGGGACATGTAATGTCGCCGTTTGACTTTTATAGGGACATGTATTATCTTTTGCTCGGATCTATGTCTTTTCGCTAGCCCTCGCGGGGAACAAAAGTTAAGGAATATCAATCGAACTAGGTTCGATAAACTAGGAATTGTATGTTGGCAATTGGTTTGGAGACCTACCAGTTATGCTATTATAATGATCAGCCCTCGCTAGGATTATGATGGGCTGAATAATATTGTGGCTCAATATTGATAATTCAGATCCCATTGGAAGGTCCAATCTTAATTCTCCTAAAGACCCCTTAAGTAGCCCAATATAAAGTCCAATAACTGAAAATGGTGATTAAAACAAAAGAAATTATTGTTGCTTATTTTTTCATTATTTTCGAAAAAATAGGGAGAAAAGAAGAGGGAAGATTTTCTTGAATAAATTTTATGGAAAAATATAAGTATTCTTGGAATACAAGATTATCTCATAAATTCAAGAAAATCAAATCTTGATTCTTTCTTCCTTAAGTTTTTCGAAAATTGCTATTTATAAAGGAGGAGATTTTTATGGAAAATTTATTTATGGGAAAGAGAATATATTGAATATATTCAAGATTATTTCTTGCACAAGAATTAAAGATCTTCCCATATCCCTAATTTGACCTAAAAAATCGGCCACCTCTATGCTTATAAATAGGGGATGAATTTTTCATCCCCAACACAGTTCCACGAGTTGGAAAAATTAAAAATCCACAAAGGTGGTGGAATATAATTATATTTTTCCCTTTTGTTAATTGTTTGTGGGAATCCTCCACCGGATTATCAAGCAAGGACGAGGGAATACTTGAGAAGACTCTTTGGATTTGTTTGTTGAAATGGTTACTCATCTTTTAAACGATTGTCTCGTCAAGAGGTATTTTCACGTAAACTCCTAGAAATTCTGCATGCGTAGGATTTACGTGAATTGTTTATATGCATGATTGTTGTTGGAATTATTATTTGAATTAATATAGGATTAATTCATGCTAGTAATAATTGTAGAATTAAATTTGTATTTAAATTTCATCCCAAATATATCCGGGAAATTAATTCCCCAACAACTGGTATCAGAGCCTCAATTTCGGGCTCTGGTTTTTTAATTGTAATTTAATTCATTTTTCATTAAATTTGAAATTGGATAGTAGAATTGCTAGATCTTTTTTGCAAGTGTCCAATTGTCATGGCATTTGATGAATGTTTAATTATGCATGCATATAATTGTGGTTTTTTTTTTTAAATTCGATTCGTTCGAATTCATTTTTCTCGTGAGAAAATCCACGAGTAGATTAGGATTTGTTTAATTTGATCAATGTAATAGACTAATCTAGATCTAAGTTTATTTATTTTTTGTAAATATATTGTAACCAGATCGAAAACGAAGACGGAGATGAAGAATTAAAGACGGACGACCAAGCGCCCGGACGTACGCGAGCCAAAGTACATGTGTGGGCTAGGCCTGAAGGCCTAGTGACCACACGCAGCACTAGGCAATCGCGGATGGGGCAAGGGTTGGGCGCGCATCGCGCACGCTGGCCGAGACTTGGCAAGGCAGACGCGCACGGGCGCACGGATAGGAGCGCGCGGACACGGGCGCAAACGCGCAAGTGCACACGCTTAGGTGCGTGCGGATACGGGCGCGCGTGGAGGCAGCCTGCTGGAGATGGTGCGAGCTGCTGCGACCGAGGACGCAGACACAAGCGGGCGAGGCGTGAGGCGGGCACGCGCAGGTTCGCCCATGCAAAGTGCGCGCGGGCCGACAGCTGGGCGACGGGCGATGCGGGATGACCAGTCCTGACAAGGGCTTACATTTGGGCACACGCGGGCACGCGTTCCTAGCCATGAGCTATTCGGCGCCGGACGTTGTCTCGAACCTTGGCGGAGGACGTTTTAAAGAATTTGTTGCGGTCGAGTGGGAGCTTTTCGAGACGAACGATGAAGACTACAAAGACGATTTCTCAAGATCAAGACATGACTAAAATTTACCATGACAGTTGGATATATGTGTCCAATATGTTTAATTTTTTGTTTTGATGATTGTTTTATTTCGTGCAATTATTTAATTGTGAATGTGTTTGCATGAGAGCTCGTTTGAAAAATCTCACTTTCGAAAATTACTAAGTATGATTTATACAATTAATTGACAATTTTATTCCAGATAATAAAATTAAATTAATTTTGACCTCCATGATTTATTTATTTGTGAAGTCTTTTGGAGAAATTTCCCCCACGGAACGGCCAAAAGATAACTTTCACATGAATGAATTCCTAAAGGATGATTGTGAATTATTATTAGTGGCGACAATGACCCTCCCCATGAGGCTTGTTCAAAACGAAATAATAATTTTGTATTTAATCATGGTTATTACTTAGGTATAAAATTGATATGCATATATACTTCCCCGAAGTCCCTGTCAATTTTATATTGGTCAAGTGGGAGCCCACTATTAATTTTGAATTTAAGGTTTGTAACTGTCTTTGTTTGTAACCTGCTTGAATGTGTTTAAATAATTGTCCACCCCACGTGGCTTATTTAAACTGTTTTGAGATGTTGGCTAATGCATGTTCATATTTTTTGAGATTTTAATATGATTCATGTGATCGAATTATGTGATTTTTTTTGTGTTAGTCTGGATATTAACACAAGATGTATGTTTATTTTCAGTTTCAACATGTCGCAACCTTTTAAACCGTTGTTCAATATTCTTAAAGATCATTTGCTTACTGGAGAAAATTTTGTTGATTGGACTCGAAAAATTTCAATTGTCCTAACTGCACAACATCATAACTAGGTTCTTGCTGTACCTAAACCCGAAAGACGTGCTGAGAATGCCAGCGAAACGGATAAGAGAGAGTATAATGAATGGGAGCATTCCAACGAAATGGTGAAGTGTATCATCTTGGCTTCTTTGTCAGATGTGTTGAAACATGTTCACCAAGACGTTGAAACTGCTGCAGAAATTATGCAAAGTTTTAAAGAGATGTTTTCATATCCGAACCGTATGGCTAAGCAGAACACCAAGCAAGACATGGTCAAGATGAAAATGGTGGAGGGAACGCCCGTAAGGGAGTACGTTCTCAGAATGTTGGCTTACTTTAACAAACTTGAGATTCTTGGTGATAAATATAATCTCAAAACTAAAGTTGAGATTATTCTCCATTCTCTGCCGAAGAGCTTTGATCAATTCTATCTAAACTACCTGATGAGCGATCAGGAATACACTTTACATGATCTGATACAAGCTCTAAACTCGACTGAGATGATAATGGGGCACCAAAATCGGGACTTGGTGGCAAACGACCCTTCTACTTTTTCTAGACCAAGGGATGGTAAGAATAAGAAGAAGGCAAAAGGGCAAGACCAAGTCAAATCAAGGGTTGCCAAAGGCAAAGATAAAATAAGCCAAGGGAATGGTCTCGAGAAACTTAGTAAGAGAAAATGTTGGAGGTGCGGTAAGAAAGGACATTGGAGGACGACCTGTTCCAAGCCTAAAAGGGTTGGAAAGAAAGGTAATTCTCATGCACTAGTTGTTGAACTTGTTTAGCGGCGTATGCTTCCCATTCGTGGGTGGTGGATACGGGAGCCACTGATCATGTTTGTTTCACTTTACAGGGGTTCAAACGGACCCGACAACATAGTGGGAGTGAGATCCTCATCACACTGGGCGATGCTACGAGGGTAGCAACTGAAGCAGTGGGAGAAGTGCAACTATCTTTTGAAGATAGAGTTTTAATTTTAAGAGATGTTCTTTATGTTCCTAGTTTTAGAAAGAATTTAATTTCAGTTTCTAAACTCTTTTTTTATGGATATTCATTTACTTTTAATAAAGTTGTTACCATTGCTCTAAATAATAAGTTTATCTGTCATGGAACGTTGTCGAATAAGCTCTATACAATTAACTGTGCACACCACTCACGAAATGCATCCTATAACACATCGACTATTTCAAGTAATAAAAGGAAACGTTCAGCAGACTGCTTTCCTCCATGGGGATCTCAAGGATGAAGTATATATGTCTCTGCCACCTGGGTTTTTCGATACCAACTTTCCCTCTCATGTCTGCAAACTAAAAAAATCCATCTACGACTTAAAGCAAGCTCCACGTACTTGGTACAATTCACTGTGTCAAATTTTTATCTCCTTGGGCTTCACTTGCACTAAGTCTGATGAATCTCTGTTTGTCTATCATCATGAGGGTGTACTTGCTTACTTCTTGGTATATGTGGATGACCTTATACTCATAGGAAATAACAACTCGTTTCTTTGTCATGTGGTCACTTCTATTGCCTCCAAAATTTCGGTCAAAGATTTAGGCGATCTCTCGTACTTTCTTGGTGTTGAGGTACTCCGCTCCTCCAGCACATGCTCTCTTGTTCAGCGAAAGTATATCACTGATCTCTTGGCTAAGTACAACATGCTTGAAGTCAAGCCAATTCAAACACCACTAGTCCTGGGTGTCAAACTTTCTTTAAATGATAGCTCACCTCAAGCTGATGCTGCCTCCTATCGTCAAGCTCTTGAGAGCCTAAAATATCTACTATTTACTCGTCCTGACATTGCTTTTGTTGTGAACAAGCTATCTCAGTTCATGCATGCTCCAACTGAGAAGCATTGGGGTAAATTTAAGCGACTCTTTCGCTACCTCAATGGGACGAGAAATCTTGGCATCGCTCTTCGTTGTAATTCTCCTCTTTCCCTTCATTGTTTCACTGATGCTGATTGTGCAGACGATTGTGATGACCGCACCTCTACTGGTGCGTATATTGTATTCCTTGGGTCTAACCTCATTTCTTGGAGCTCTCGCAAGCAACGTGATGTTGCTCGTTCTTCTACTGAGGCTGAGTATCGTTCTATTGTTGCTGCTGAAGTTCAATGGACTCGATCTATTCTTACTGAACTTCATGTTCGCCTTTCTTATGTTCCTGTGATCTATAGTGATAATATTGGGGCCACATATCTATGTTCCAATCTAGTATTTCATTCTCGAATGAAGCACATCGCCATAGATTATCACTTCGTTCGGGACCTTGTCAAGACCTCTCAAGTTCGGGTTGCCCATGTTTCCTCTGCTGATCAACTTGCTGATGCACTCACCAAGCCATTGTCTCGTACTCGTTTATCTCTTCTTATGACAAGATCTGAAATATGTATGACAATTAGGGATATTAATTCTTGGTTTTAGAATTTTTGCGCATGAAATTCGAATAAATCTTTGTACACTTCATTCTGGTTGTATCTGGAAAA
Source organism: Stenogyne calaminthoides (assembly GCA_037126765.1). NCBI lineage: Eukaryota > Viridiplantae > Streptophyta > Magnoliopsida > Lamiales > Lamiaceae > Stenogyne > Stenogyne calaminthoides. The sequence continues at coordinate 10,280,359 of JBBCBC010000008.1, read as the reverse complement.
CGTTTTAAGACTTGCTATTATAGAATATTTCTTCTAAATTCAAATATAGGCATTCCTGTGTATCCTTTTATGTATGTTTTTCTATATTGTTCCTTCTAAATTCAAGTGTAGGCAGCAAGTACTTCTAAAATGCTTTCTAAATTCTGGACCAGTTGTTTGTTGGTGACTCAATTTAATTTAGTGAAAACCAATCACAGAATTCACACAAAATTGATTGCTTTGAATTAATTGGTATTTGTTGATTTCAGGGGCAAATTTTGGATTAATAGATTGTAGAATCACAAATAAATGATGAGGTATTAAGGTTTTTCCTCTCCTCTTTCGATGTCATTTATTTAGTTTAGTAATTTTTGCACTTGTATGCATCAAAGCCATTTATAGTGCTTGAGTGTCTATTTTTTCATTATGATGCTAAATGAATATCAAATATTGAAACTACAAATTACAATGCTTGTATGGTGATCAGGTACTGGATATATCAAGTTGAGACAAATTGAGCTTCTCTGTGGGGCCAGCTATCAAGGACATTATCTATTGCAGTGGGCTCGTGCTAGCTACTCTTATGGTATTTGTTCATTTGAATATACTTCATTTTAATGTGTTGCAGTGACCTCACTGATTCAGCAATATTAGTTATTGCAAGAATCTTGTAAGAGTGACCAATGAGCAGTTTAAAAACCTTTTTAAGCTCATCTCTTATAATCTTCTTTTATTATAATTAATGGCATATGTAGAGAAGTTTTTTTCTCTGAGCACGATTTCCATATCAAACTCTGATCAATGAGCAGTTTTCACAACCTCAACATCTGGTCAGTTTTCGTCCTCCAAACATTTTAGTATTTCTCAAAGCCCACCCCTAATCCTCACTCACGCTCGGTCACTGCTACTCAGTACCAGGACACCGTTAATTTCCTCCCCTATCAGACCTAGGTATTCCAACATAACCAATTACTTTGAATTCATTTCAGGGACAAACTTTGGATTCACGGATTGTACAATCTAAAATAGCAGATGAGGTATCAAATATTTCCTCCCCTCTCTTTCAATGTAATTTGTTTCGATGATTAGTAGCTGCACTTGTATGTGGCGGATCAATTAGGTACTTAGTACCCTTTTGCAAACTCTACAAGTGCTCTAGAAGCACTTATTTTTTTAAAAAGATGTGTCTAACAACTTTAAAAATAAGTGCTTCTGAAGCACTTATAAGAGTTCTAAAACAGGCTCGGTGAAAAGTGCTTAAAGGTCTGTTCTATTATTGTGATTTTTTAGATATATTATGGTCGGGATGTAAATTGTTGCCTAAACTGATAAACATACACTATCCAGTGGTACTATATTAGAGAATTTTAATTTTGTTTTAAGGAAGTTTTTGTTCATTTGAGTTTTGAGAAAGTATATGAGAAAACCTACTACAGAACTATCGAAAAGGGGCAAAATTATGGTAATAAATATTTCAGTGTTCTTAATTGGTTATAATTATAGTATAGCTATAGCATCATACATCTTTTAATCGTTAATGTTTGTTCTTGGTTTGAATAACTTTTTTTTTTTTTCTGTGATGTTATTCAAAGAGTTCAAATAGTTCTAACAATGCCATTGGGTTAATGTCTTTAGCTTTTAATTACTAATATGTAGTGCAAGATATCTCATAAATATCTTCATTTCTGTCTAAAGCATGGAAATATATGTTATGTCTTTTTTTACAGAAGTATATTTCGTCTTATGCGTTGTTTTAGAGAGCTCAAATTGTTTAATATTTCTCCTTTGAAAAGATGCTTAAGTGTGTCATATAGTTTCATAAAGGTTATAGTGCAACTGGGTGCTTTCTTTCTCATGTCTAAGAAGAAAATGTATTGTCTGTGCCAAATTATCCAGTACATCTGATGTTATTGAAGTCATTATTCAGTGCAAAAGCAGTTACGTGTTCTCTTACCATGGCTGGTCCGCGAAATCAGGTTTCCATATTAATTATAAACATCTCTTAAAGTCTAATTTTATGTTGCTAATTAAGTTGGATTAGAACTTGTCATCAGATACCAGATCAAGACTTCATAACTTGTTTCCTCTGTTTATTTGCTACCTAATACTAGTGGGTGATAAAGTTGGTTATTTTGTATATATGCAGCATTATACGTATCAGGCAAGAAGATTCGAGGCACATTAATCATTATTGCAATTTTTTTATTGATCCAGTTACTCTTTGGGGAAGAAGATGGAAATATCTATTAATTTACTGTATTTTATTTTTATTATTTACTGCATTTATTATTATTACTACTAAGTACTAATATTAAGAATGTAAATTTTAAATAGCTATCATGACAAAAAATAAATATAATGTGAAATAAAAAATTATAATAAAAATTATGTGTTATGACACTTGTAATTGACATAATAACAATGCACGGTAGTAATATTTGTAGTTATAACTTATTTTTTAATACATTAGTGAGTGTGGTGATAGCTCTTTACCTATTGTTACATTAATTTAGATGACATTAGTAATAAGTGTAGTTATAGATCAAGAATAATTACAGGTAATCTATCAATACATTTTTAAATGTCTTTTTAGCTATATATTTTACTAGCATTATATTTGAGGCCTCAAATATAATGCTAGTAAAATATATAGTTCATTTAAGGGTTAATAACAAATTGCAATGTATATTATTGATTTTTTTACAAATTGCAAATTGTCTTATTTTTTTAAATAAAATACAACCTGTATTAATAAAAATTGACAGATTTCAACCACAGCTCATTTTTTTTTTGAAAATTTTCTATCGATTTTTTTCAATTTAATGTTTGCTAAAATATTATTTTGACATTGTGATATACACAATATATCATTTGTAAGTTATATCTAATCGAAATTTTTTTAAAAATGAGTTTGGGTTGAAATCAGTCACTTTTTACTAGTATATTTGCATTTTGTTTGAAAAAATAATACATGTTGTAAATGGTAAAAAAGATAATAGGGCATGTTGCAATTTATGATGAACCCTTTCATTTAAATACTTTATATTACGTAACTTTTGGTTTTTTTTACTCTTTTGAACTTAAATTTATATACTTTATTGCTTTTTATAAATTTTGTCGGAAAGTTATTGGAATCTAAGAGGTCGTACTTATTCTTGTCCAGCACATTGTATAAATTTAATGTTGGAAGATATTGAAAAATTGTCTGAAACTTAGTCGACTTTGAAGAAAATAATGAGTGTGACTTGGTGCGTGTATGTCCAAAAGTAGTGAAATATGACGAGCAATTCACCACACTAATGCATTTCTTACTCAACAAAGGATTCTAGAATTAAAGCAAAGCTTGAGAAACATGTAGTTTGAACTCCAGGCTCTAGAAAATAGTGAAGGTTAAAATTCAGCACTTATGGAGTTATGCCTATATAGTCGTACCGAATGAGCGTTTATGGGAGTACAGTCTGCCTCGTGCAAAACCTTGCGCTGGCATGGTCAAAAAAATTATTAGTGTTATTCATACTAACAAGATGTATATATATATTTTTTTTCTGATGCCCACTATAAAAGAAATCTAAAGTTAAGCGTATCTGGTATGAAGTAATTTTAGGATGGCTAACACAAAATAATTGTTGGTTGAAGGATAGTTGAATGATTGATAAAAAATGATTATAGTAAGGGATATACTTAATAAAATGAGTAATGATCACTATAAGAAAATAGTGCATAACTTAGGAAAATTTTCAATATTTTTCCAACATGCCTATGAAATTTTCAATGAGAATAATTTCGTCCTTAAATAGTAAGGCTTGTCTACGACTTGCCTGCAAAATTTTCTAATTATATAGATTATTTTTAAACTACAAATATAATTGCCTACAGAAATGTAAATTGCCTAGGAATATTTGTGTTGGTAAGTTTGCCTACGTAAATTATAAATGTGTAGATTGCTCGTAGGTAATTTATTTGCCTAGTGAATTACTAGTGTAGATATTTTTTTTAAAAGATCATTCTAAAAATCGGTAGGCAAATCATAAAGACAATCATCACTTTTTAAGAACCAAATTATTTTTGTAGGAAAGTTTTGCAGCTATTTGAAAATTTTCATATGTAATTCTTCATTTTCTTGTAATGAATTAACGTATTTTGATTCACGTTAATTAGTAAAACATATGATAAATGTGAATTGATCATTTTTTATTTTCATTAATTAGCATAAAAATAACACTTGAGTGTCTGGTTGCACTGTTCAATTGATGCAAAACTAATATTACTCTATAAAAACAACTAATGCTGACCTACTAATATATTATTGTAAAATAATTAATATAATTTAAAAATACACTTTAATTGCACTATGCAATGAATATATATCCTGCCAAAAAAAATGAATATATATATTTTTATTATGTGTTTTATACGTAATAGAAATACACATTCCATAAAAGAAACATGTCATTCTTCTGTAAATTTGTAACTCATAATTTTCGATAATCCAAAATATTTATACAAATACATTTTCAATTGTCACAACAAATCGATATGAAAAGATAACCTATTTTCAAACCCCTAATAAACAAATTCTCCAGTACACCACATGCACCAATAAAATTGGTGCAATTTAGTTTTAGAAGTTTTTTTAAAATTTTTTTTTCAGTTTTAGTTTTTTTTTTCTATTTTAGTTTTCTTTTAATTTTAATTTCAGTTTTAGTTTTTTTCTCCGACCCGGACCCAAACCCGACCCGCGTGGTTCATGGTTCATTCGACCTAAATGATTTATGGTTCACCCATCTCAAATGATTTATATATAATTTAGAGTTCGTTGTTAAAGGATTAGAGTTTAGAGTGCATAATTTATTCAAATAAAAAATATTGACTATGGAGGTGCAGACGCTATAATTTCCCCTCGAAACAAGAATTTATATTTGTCCAGAAAAATAAGAATAAAAAAAATTTCGAAAATCTCATCGAAAGTCTCGAAATTAAATTAAGCGCAACTAATTTTACTCATAAATCACTAAATCCCAACATCGTCTTGATCTTATTATGTTTTAGGGAGAAATAATTCGAGCCTCCAATATCGGCTCCCCAAATGTCATCGCTCTCAGCAGGTAACCGAGCGAATTGTTGATCCCCAATCCAATCAGGTTATAGCCGGCCGGGCCCGGTCCACCTGGTTACGCAGCCTATGAAGTGTAAATCGTTGGCGTGCGTATGGTCCGGCTCACCACCGGCTCACCGAGTTACCGCAGTCGCAGCGCTCCACGAACCGCTCACTCTCTACACCGGCGGATCGGATGGCTCCATCATCTGGTGGAACCTCAATTCCTCTTCTGAGAAAACGGTAATGCCAGTTTCACTGATTGAGGTTTTATACAAATTGTGCAAATTAGCTTTTTTCTACTCTCGCGTATTCCTTTTTTCTCATTTAATCTAATCATGTGAATGCTCTAAACTTCTGGTGTTAATGTCTCAATTGTTGTGTTTTTATCTCTAGAAGAAATGTTAACTTGAATAATTAGTTCGTTTCTACGCAATTAATCATGTGCTGGAATTCGTTTTGAAGTTTTGGATGCTGCTCGAAAATGTATTAGGTTGCCGTGACTTATATTAGTTAAAATTATGTTTTTGGTGTGCTTCTTAAGATTAAGGTATGTAGAGGGGAGGAATAAGAGCTACTAACGTTTTACCATCTTGGGTTAGTGTCAATGATATGAACAATATGATTAAGTTTAGGTATGAATTTGAAATCAAGAGCAATTTAGGTTCATCACCAATGACTTCATATGCGATCGTAATACAAGGATAGTTAGGACTTAAGATAGATGTGCGGGATTCAACAAGATCAACTCTGAAACTATAGGGGCTAAGCACAAATTTTCATTTCTACCTTTACAGCATGCACTAACAAATTAGTGCGCTAATCTTCCATGCCACTTTTACTAAGGATCGTGAGAAATGGCAGATATAATATTCTAGAGATCACTATTCTCATCTCAAATTTGAACTTAATAACTCCAGATTCATATTTAACTTGATCATAAACAGTTGTCTCTGGTAATGTGAATGAACTAGTAATACTCAAGTACGCAACCTGGTTCTTTATATTCTAATTCCACTTTATGAACCTCTCTTGCAGTATTTATTGGTAGAAGGTAATGTATTTAGATTATCTAGTATCTTCCTAAGATACCAGCAACTTTTTATTATTTAATGCATGCCTGTTGATCAGGAATTGAGACCACTTGCAATGTTGTGCGGGCATGCTGCTGCAATAGCTGATCTCGGGGTTTGTTTTCCCCATGAGGCATCTGATGATGGAAACTTGACTAATTCAAGTAAGGTGCCATTGTATAATAATTCAGTTAACTGTAGTGCACTAATAAGTGCTTGCAGTGATGGTGTATTATGTGTTTGGAGCAGAGCAAGTGGACACTGTAGAAGGAGACGAAAACTTCCTCCTTGGACAGGGAGTCCTATTATGATCAGGCCATTACCGAACAACAATAGATACGTATGTGTTGCCTGTAATTTTTTCAACCAGGAACATCAGTTAACTACGGAATTACAAAATCCAAATCCTTCAAAGTGTACAGTTATAATTATAGACTCGTTTACTCTCACAGTAGTCCGAACAGTTTTCCATGGAACTGTGCCAATTGGACCTTTGAATTCCATGTCTGTGGCATTTCCCTCAGAAGATATGGAGAAGCAGTCTGTAATGATTTCCGATTCATTTGGTAGAGTACTATATTTATCAATTGTAAAGGATTCTGACCAGAAAGGTACTGGTGTTTCAAATGATTCCTTAATCTCAGAAGTAATGGACTGGGCAGATGAATCCAAAGAGGAGGGAATTCTAGTTTCTTCTGCAAAGTGTGCGTATGTTTTGTCCCTTGTGCACAGAACACGTTGCACTTTCAGGCAAGCAGACAATGGAACCTTTTTAGGCAAGATATCTTTTACAGATCATCAGCTGTGCTTTGAAGACGAGCTATATGTAATAGGTGGCATATTTATGGGGGGTGATACTAGCATCTCGAATAATGGTTTTGTGGAAGAATTTGTAGCATGGAATAACATAGGAGCAGCTGTGATATACGGGATATCATACATGAGTGGTATATTCAAATGTGATCCTCTATCTGTTATCCCTGCCATATTGCATCCTTCTCCTTCAAAAATGTCCTTTTCTTTCATACCATTAAATAAGCATCTCCTTCGTGTTGAGTCAATTTGCTCTCATGTTGAGCAACATAAGTTCTGGAGACCTCATGTTACTATCTGGCCTTCACCCCGTCAACATGATAATAATGGGAAACCCCCATTAGAGTGTACAAAGCTTGCAGAAGGTAATCTTTACGATGATTGGGTTACAGGGTCCTCATTGTCAACAATCGAGGGCCTAAACCATGTTATTTTCGAAGAAGGAATTCGTACGACTGATGAGATGAGTACTTACCGAGGAGGTCAACTAGTATCTTCTTCAATGGTCATATCTGAAAACTATTTAATGCCATATGCCATTGTGTATGGCTTCTTCAATGGTGATATTAAGATTGTTAGGTTTCACATGTTCTTCTCAGCATTGGAATCACTTTCTGAAAATCCGTCAGCTTCAAAAGAACAGACGCATCATCTCTCTGGGCACAAAGGAGCAGTGTTGTGTTTAGCTTCGCATCAAATGATGAGTAGGTCAGGGGCATGTAGGTCAAATCATGTTTTGCTGTCAGGTAGCATGGATTGCACTGTCCGTGTTTGGGATCTTGAGCTTGGTAATCTCATTATGGTGTTGCACCAACATGTAGCCCCAGTGCGTCAAATAATCCTTCCTCCACGTAAAAGTGAATACCCATGGAGTGATTGCCTTTTAACTGTGGGGGATGACTTATGTGTCGCCCTTGTTTCACTTCAATCATTGAGGGTGGAGAGGTTATTTCCTGGACACATGTACTTTCCTGCAAAAGTCCTGTGGGATGGTGTACGAGGTTACATAGCATGTCTTTGTCCAAATTATTCAGAAAAAGCTGACGTGCATGACATTCTATACATTTGGGATGCAAAGACAGGTGCTCGTGAGCGAGTTCTTCGTGGAGCTGCTGCACATTCGATGTTTGACCATTTCCTGAAATCCGGCAATGGAAGTTTTCTGTCTGGCAATTTGATGACTGGAAATACTTCACTTTCCTCTTTAATTTTCCCAGTGATTGAGCCAACAAAGTTTTCTCAATCTCATTCAAAAGTTTCTGGGAAGGAGATTTCTCCTCGAATATCCACATCAAGTAAAATTGAACTAAATTCTGGTGGGCACACATCAGTGGTCTTCCAAAATGATAAACACCCAATTAAAAGCTCTTCTCCTTTTCCCGGAGTTTCTACTTTGTGTTTTGATCTCACTTCCTTGATGTCCCTTTGTTCTATGAATGAGTTTTCCGAAGATAATCATGCGAGTGGAGCTGGAACCAGCACTCCCAAAGAAGATGCTTACAGAAGGACAAATGCTTCCTATAAGGAATCTGGGCTGGAGATGCCTAGCCCTCATCATGGAAATGGGAATGGGAAAAGCAATTCTGATGGATCCTCTGTTGTTACTTTAGAACATAATGAATGGGTTCGAACACTCGAAGGGTGCCTACTTAAGTTCAGCTTGTCATTTTTGCACCTGTGGGATGTTGATGCTGAGCTTGATAACTTGCTCATAACTGAAATGAATCTCAAGAGACCCGACCCTTTTATTGTATCTTCTGGCATATTGGGGGACAGGGGTTCAATGACTCTGACATTTCCAGGTCTTAATTCAACGCTAGAGGTATTTCAGTAAATTCATTGATTTTGATTGCATGTCCCTGACACAGTTTATACCTGAACACGTTTTAAATGTTGATATTACAGCTCTGGAGATCTTCATCTGAGTATTCTGCTTTGAGATCATTAACTATGGTGTCCCTTGCACAGCATTTAATCAGCTTATCTCATTCTTGTTCATCAGCCAGTGGGTGAGTGTTTAACTTTACAAACATGCTTAAAATTAATAGTTCCTTCATCTTGCTTTTTTTTTTTTTTGTTTCGGGCAAAGTTAGTTGTTAGTTGTTAGTAGTTAGTACACCAAGCACCCAAATACTCCACGAAATCACCAATCCACCTTATAACTCCTATAACTCCAAATTCGTTCCCAAAGGGAATTGACCCTGGGTCTCCCACTCAAATGAGGAGCCCAGTGGCCACTTCATCTTGCTTTTAGTTTGTGCTATAATGCTATACTGGTTTCTACTTGAGCATGATATAAGTTTTCCCTTTTAGGATTGTTTTGACCACGATATAACTTTTCCTAATCATTATTTACTATTAAAACTTTCATGCAATGTGGTGTTACTGATTTTAATAATGTTTTTAAAGAATGTAAAGACCAGCTAGTTACATGTACCTTTTCAATCTTAAAATGCTTATATACTTACTAATACAACTCTTTCCTGCAGTGCTTTAGCAGCATTTTATACACGGAAGTTTGCAGAGAAAATTTTAGACATAAAACCTCCTTTACTCGAGGTACATGTTAATGCTTTGTGTTTTTTAAATCGATTAGATTTTTTATTTATAATTACTATGTTATGCTGTAGCCTGGTGCAGTATATACAATATAGGAAGACTTCAGAGATGTAACAAACTTGTGTAATAAGGAACATTTCCAGATAGAATTAAATTTCCTACATTTTGTATGTATATTGAAAAAAAAGAAGCTTTTGAATCTTGAAGAAATTTGTAGAAACTGAAATTAATCTACCTAGTAAAGATGTTTCTGTGAGGTTTCTGTTAATAAAAAGATGGCGCTTATCCAGTTGACACTTGACACAGCGGATCTTGCATCTAGTAATGTCTCAAATGCTAGTAAAGTTATTTGATTGGATAATTCTGAATGTTCCAATACTGTCTTTTGATCATGACTGTCTTATTTCTGTATTCCACAGCTGTTGGTAAGCTTTTGGCAGAACGAGTTTGAACACGTGAAAATGGCTGCTCGCTCTTTATTTCACTGTGCTGCTTCTCGGGCTATCCCCCCTCCACTTTGTTGTTCAAAGGAAGAGCATGAAAATACAAGTGCAGTATGTCATATTTCTAATGTGGGAATGGAAACTCAAGATCATTTTGTAGAGGAAGAGTCTGCAATAACATCATGGTTGGAATCATACGAAGTGCAAGATTGGGTTTCATGTGTGGGGGCCACCACTCAGGATGCAATGACTTCTCAAATAATTGTTGCTGCTGCATTGGCTGTCTGGTACCCTATGCTTGTCAAACCGATACTTCCCATGGTACTTGTTCATCCTCTAGTAAAATTGGTCATGGCTATGAATGAAAAGTATAGTGCTGCAGCAGCTGAGGTTTTAGCCGAAGGTATGGAGAGAACATGGAAGGTGTGCATTGGTTCTGAAATACCCCGTTTAATAGGAGACATATTCTTTCAAGTAGAGTGTGTAAGTGGTACATCAGCTACACCAAATTCTGCTCATAATATTCGAGCTACTTTAATTGGAATCCTTCTTCCAAGTTTAGCAATGGCTGACATACCTGGATATCTGCATGTGATAGAAAGTCAAATTTGGTCAACTGCATCCGATTCACCTGTCCATGTTGTGGCCCTCATGACTTTGGTCAGGGTTGTTCGTGGTTCTCCAAGAAACTTAGCTCCATATCTGGACAAGGTGGGTAGAAGCAATTCACATTTTTCTGCTTTCATTTACCTTCCAAGGGCAATACACACTAGACTTACTACAGTTATTGAAACTCCCTCCATTTCATATTAATTGTCGCTTTTTGAAGTTAAAATTTGTTTCAAATTAATTGTCGTTTTAGCTATTTTTCCACGTTTCTCCCTAATTTACCCCTATATATCCCTAAAAAACCCCCTTTCTTAGGAAACTATCTTTTTCCTTCACTATTTGATGGAGAAAGTGGGAGAGAGAAAAATTGATGGAGGATAAATCTGTCAAAATTTTATGTTCCTTATTTCATTCTATACAAAACCTCAAAAGCGACAATTAATATGAAACGGAGGGAGTACACAGTACAATGACTACTACCTAACATTGCTTCCTAGAGGGCGAATAACTTTTAATATTTATGGGTTTATGTATATTAAATTGCAACAACTGCTTAGTTACTTCAAGTTAGAAATTAAAGTAGAGCTGCGGCAAAGTTGTTGCATTCGCTTTGAATAAAAACTAGTCCTTTAGTTCTGAGGTTATGGTTAATAAAAGTATATATTTTACTTTCTTGGTGTTATGATGTTATCCTCTGTCGATGTATCATTCATGTTGACATAAATTGTTTTCTTGTGTTTTCAAATTGATTATTCTCTATGAGATATTCATTTCTCTCAACCTCTTTCATTTTTGCGTAGACTTCTTAAGCAGATAGGCTTGGTAAACAACTAGGCAAAGGAATCACTGTAATTTGTTTATGGCCATGTTATTATGATTTTTTTTTTCTTTCTAATCAGTAATATTTCAATCAAATCTCTTTCTGCCCACCTGCCACATCTTTTATACGATTCACCGGAATATCTAGAATCTTACATTGTCCAAAGAACAAGATTTGAATACTAAAGTACTGTCAATCTGCAGTTTAGGGTTTTAATTCCAGGTGCGAAGCAAATACATTTTCTACTATCCTAACATCTAGACAGGTTTGCAGGTGACCGTTTTTATGTTGCAGACAATGGATCCTGGTAACACAACCATGCGGAGGACTTGCCTACAGAGTTGTATGACAGCATTGAAAGTGGTTGTACGTGTGTTTCCAATGGTAGCCCTAAATGATACAATGACCCGGTTGGCAGTTGGGGATGCAATTAAAGAGATCAACAATGCTAGTATTCGGGTGTATGACATGCAAAGGTAATAACTTGGCAATCATAAGTTTGCATTAATCACATTTGTGAGTAAAACTATCTACTTAGGTGTTGAGTGCACAAATGGTAGATGATGATATATCTTTTCATTCTCTCCTTTTGAGTATTTTTCTGAAAACCTATGGAAAACCAACTTCCATGGATAATATATAAGAGGTGAGTAAGTCTCTTTTACAACAGGTGCACCGCGTAACTGGTGCACAACTAATACTGTTCAAAGAAAAAAACTACTACTTACCAACTATTACTGTTCAGTGAAATCAACTAATACCGTTTAATATGCACTTGAGTTGCATATTAGTGGTATGATAATAACATCATTTTCCATTTGTTGTCTTCGGTTACCTTAACTAGGAACAAGTGTAGCTTCTGATTACAGAAGCAGATTAAATTTTAAAAGCTAATGCAGGAAACTATTATTTTTGTTGAAATGAAGCATACATCTACCAATATTAATCAAAAAGAAACCCTTTCCTTTTTTGCTGCATTAATCCATACATGATGGCCATTGTTTCATGCCATTAGTAGGCATCACCTCAGTAGGTGTATGATGGAGATAATATTTTACATTTTCTCTGCCTGTTTGCATCTGGTTATGTGCAACTTTATGATTTTTTATTTTGAAATTTAATGTGTTCTCACATTTTTTTTCACCACTTGTGTTTTAGCATGAGCAAGATTAAGGTCTTGGATGCAAGTGGACCTCCTGGACTTCCGGGTTTGCTTGGAGGAGGCCTGGAAACAGGAATAACTACAGCAATATCTGCTCTAAGCTTCTCACCCGATGGAGAGGTACACTCTAATAACTCCATCTACTTTACTTCTAAAAATCATAATTTTTTAGTATCTAAATCATTGTCTATTGCATTCCTGACCATCTCTGAAGTAAGAATCCCGAGTAAACTTGGTCAAGCTGAGATCGTATTTAACAAAATGAAATCTTGGGAACAGATGTTTAACAACAGAAAACTCCATTGGAGTTGTACTGTTTTTCAAAACAGAATATTGCATATCAATTTTTTACTTGTGGATTTCTATGATTTTTAAGCAAGTTTTTACTGCAACATGGAAATCCGGTGACTGCTTAAACACATTCCTTAAGTCGGTGCTTTTTAACTTCCTTGATGAAACTTTGCAGCTTGAACGATATAATATTAAATGGTGCACCCAATAAACTTTAGCAAATTTGATCCATACGTAACAACTAAAATTCATTGGGATGTTTCTTCAGTTATTTGAAGGATGATATATATTCACAACTCTGTAAAGCTAGTTTGATTTTCTATTTATGATCAAAGTTGTTTTTATATCCACACCATTTTTCTCTAATCTATATTTGTCCTGCAATTTTTTTATTCTTATAAGGTTATACAGCTTGCTAGTGTGTCTTTATCAGCATAGTTAATGGGGTAAAAATATAAAAAAAATATTCCAAGATAGGCTCCTTACATGAGAGTAATTACAGATTCCAGTAACTCATATATATCCTTGTATTTATTACTATGATTCTAAAATAAAATTTCCGTTTCCTTCTTTCTGCAGGGGTTGGTTGCTTTTTCAGAGACCGGTTTGTTGATTAGATGGTGGTCTCTGGAATCTGTTTGGTGGGAGAAACTTAGCAGAAATCTTGTTCCAGTGCAGTGCAACAAACTGATATTTGTTCCTCCATGGGAAGGGTTCTCACCTAATTCTACTAGGTCAAGCATAATCGCTAGTGTATTAAATGAAGACGGACAAACCAATTCACCGGTAACTTTTTTTATTCTTTTTATGTTTTTTCAGGTTTTTCCCATAGACCAGGATCTTTCACTGTCCTTGTATTACTTAGCAACTGAAAGAGATACCACTGTGGCAGTGTGGTGTAAACTTAGCAAAATGAAAATTTGAATAATTGAATCAAGTGAGATGAAGGAAGCAGCCAATGCTGGTCCTATTCTTTACAAAAATTAACCTAGGTGGAGAAATATACCTTAGCAGCATTAGTTACACTATACCATAAGAAATTATATATGAATGAATGATCATTAAATGGATGCATTAATATATATATATATATACACAAAACAAGGTGTCGTCGGTTTAAAAATGTTGATGCGCATACAAGTTGGATAAAAGATTTAGGTCATTTTAGGTGATCATGTTTTCAAAATTGTTTTTAAGAAAGCACAAATCATTGATTTGTGTTGCAGGGAAACAAGAAAGGTTCGAGTGAAATGGATAAGCTGAAAGGGCTGGTTCAGAATCTTGATTTGTCTTATAGGCTTGAATGGGTTGGTGAAAGAACAGTAAAGCTCTCACAGCATTCCCATGATCTTGGCATTTTCCAGCTGTAGTAAGCTCCTGCTATACATGAATCTCATGTTACACTTAATGAAACCAGATCAGTATACTTTCCCCTCGATTTTGGTTATACGTAAATATCTTTTTTGGAGTTGCATATTCCATCATATATATCTTCTTTTCTTACACTTTTCTTGAGCTTCTAGTACTTTTTTCCAGGTCAAATAATCTATTTATATATCTGAAATATTCACATTGTAATGTTACTCTATTTTTTACAAGTTTATGCTTAAAAGATGAAGTTCTGAAATGTGATGCGGATTCTGTGACATGATTCATGATACAATCGATAATTCAGTTTACTATGAGCTTGTGTTGGATCTAAGGATTTGATTATGGATTTGAAAACTCATACCATCAATTAGTCGTTTGGATTTTTTTGAATTTAAAATCATTGTTCGATCTGGTCATCTGAATCTGAACTTGATAACTAATGTTTTGCAGGTAAATCTACAGTTTGAACAGTTGAAGGTAATTAAGTAGGGTACAGAAATAGAAGAACATGGATCAGTTTTTGTGTGTGATTTGCAATACTATTTTTACAGTTGTTCAAGTAGAGGTAGGTTTTGGCATCAAGATGATGAGCTTAATTAGTACGTCGTGCATCGGGAGTTGTACGTTTGGGTCAGAATCTGGATAGAAACTGAAGCTGCTTGAGAAGAGGGGTCAATGTCTCCATTAGTTTTTCACAAGGATGATTGTGAATTCCTTCGTACGTTGTCACAACAGTGCTTGTGTCCTTGGAAAGCCGCTGGATCTGTTTCTTGACGTTGCATGTATGATGTGTGCACCGGTAATAGCTCCTTAGCCACAACACAAACAACAACACACATCATTTGGTCAATGAACAAAAGTCATTTTGGATAATCAAGATCAATTTCTTTTTGAGAAAATCAAGATCAATATATTAAGTTGGAGGGTCAAGTATCCTGCGAAATTTATTCATGGTGATTTTTTTTTTTTTAAATTTAATGTATGTCTGTATTACTAAATCTTACCACTTGTTTTCATTAGATAGTATTACATATTTTTATTAAATCGTATTAGGTGTTTTTAGTGAATAATGTTCGTTATTTTTTCAATCCAGTAACACGATTCAGTAAAACATGTGATAATATTTAGTGAAAATGTATAATATGGTTTAGTAAAACAGGTGAAACAGTAAAAAAAAATTTAATTTCACTTTAAACAAGTTTCACCGTGAATAATTTATGTTTTTCATGAAAATACGTACTTCTTCCGTCCCAATCTTAATTAGACATATTCCGTTTCTGTCTGTACCAATTTTAATTGATATTTTCTTAAATGAAAATATTCACTTTAACTAACATCCTTCACACACACTTATTTACAATATGTCACTCACTTATAACCTTAACAATTTTATCACATTTAATAAATATTATTCTACTCTTCAATAAAATTAAATTTTCAATACTAAATTCAACACGTTATGACTTTATCATCTAAAATACTAATAAACAAATATTTCTTAAACTTCGAGAGCCCACAGTAAAAAAAAATAAAAAATTGGTAGAGTCTGATCTGCATTTGTTGATCCTAATTAGAGCGATTGTATTCATATTTGCCGCTATGCAGCAGAGTTATCGTTTTTGTGATAGGCACAAAGTTAAATTTAATTGATTTAATTTTGTAAATTTTACATATGTTATCCTAAAAAATGTAGCTTTCTAATTCTTGTTCTTTGCATCAATTGCACATTTTTATTGTGATAAAAAAGAACATTGATTATAAATACTTCTTGCATTATCATTTACTCCCACCTATTTTTTATCATTCCGGGTATTTTCAAATAAATTAAAAACATTTATATGTAAAAATTAACTTATTCATAATTAAATATTTTTATAATTACTATTGTCAAGAAAAATTATTCGCACAATATATTTAAAAAAAATTAAAAAATTTAAATGATCATAAAAATTAATTATTAAAGATAATGAGATAATTGAAGGAGGAAATGTTAAAATGATATTTATCTATGCTTGTATAAAAATAGCATAGTCAGTAAAATCATGTTCCCACCCACCCACTTACTTTATTTTTATTGTTTTTCCACTCTCTCTCCCCACTTTCTACAATTCTCACTTTACACATTAAATAATTGCCTAAATATGTGGATAAAAAGCCCAAAACTAATTACCTGTAGATTAAAATTACAAGTACAAAACTAATTATACATCTTTACCGATTTCATTTTTAAAATTGTTTTGCCACATATGTATTTTGTTATTTTATATGATTAACTTTGCGTTTCAAATAGATTTTCTACACTTTATATATCAAATTAATTATAGTTTTATGATTTTTTATTGAACATTCACTTGTATATCTAAAAATAAAATTCAGATATAAATATAATCTAATTGTTTTAAAAGCTATTTTGCATTATACAAATTTAATGTAATATTTTTTAATCATATATTAAATTTTATTGATTATTAATTAAATTTATAAATTTGTATTCATGGTGAATTTAGTAAATAAAAAAATTTGATTATTCAAATAATTATGAGAAAATCACATATGTTGCAAAAATTATATATTGATAGAAAATATTATTAAATGAATTTAATAAAAATTAATAGTAGATAAACAAAATAAATTTAATTTTTATTCATCTCACATTTTACAATTTCACACTAAAGTTATTAATATTTGAGTCGTGCATTGCAAGGGAGAATTACAAGTTATACAAATATGTAAAAGGCTAAAAATGGGGGGAATATTAAAAATATTAAATACTATTCCCTCCGTCCTAATTTTGATTGACCAAATACTGTAGACACAGAGATTAAGAAAAAATAAAAAATAATAGTATTAAATGGTGTAAAGTAAGTAAAATGGGTTTGGTGGAGGGAAATAATAGTATTAAATGATGTAAAATGGGTTTGGTGAAGGGAAATAATGATATTAAATAGTATTGAAAGTTGATTTATTTCTTTTTTAGGAAATGACCAAACAAAATAAAGATGGTTATTTACGGAAAATGACCAATAAAAATTAGGGCAGATGGAGTAATTTTTAGTAAAAAAAAGGAAAAGAACTTTTAAGAGGGGTTGATGGACCAAACGAATTGAATTGATAGTGAAAAATTGATAGTGAAAGAAGCAGAAAATACAAACGTGACCTTTTCAATATGGCGTAACTCAATCTGGTAAAACTTAACAAAATTTTGGAAAAATTACTAATATGTACAATTTTTTTATGTAAATTATTAATAGATACAAATGAGATTGCATATATAGTCAAAATTGTACGTGAGAGTGCAAATATATCTATATATATGTAATTATTTTATACTTATTAATAAATTACAATACTTAAATGTATTTATCAGTAAGTCCCCAATTACATATAACTTGACTCAATTTTTTTTAATAATATATAACAACAGGGGCATGAACAAAATGTACCTTTGACGTTTTGGGATCTAATAATTTATTTTAATTATTAATTTTAACAAAAACCATATAACAAAATAAAGAGTGTAAGAATATAGAGAGTACTAAATATAAAATACACTTTTTAAGTAAATGGGGAAGATCCATCCAACGTTTTTTTAAAAAAAAAACCTTTCACGCATTGAGATAATTGGTTCAAAACTAATTCTTGCAATTAATGAATATATATATATATATATTTTTTTTTCGAAACAATGAATATTTTTTTATGCTCATTATCATATCCTAACTCCTGACTATCATTGTATGCATATTGGCAAAAACAACGTACATAACACAAGGACGCAGACCTATCAGTCTATCACCATTTATCATTCACATATATTTTTATTTAATTTTTTTGTTGCAATATAAAACTAATTATATCAATATTTATAGTATATGTCATGTTTGGTTTCTAAAATACCAATTTTATGTAGTTTGTAACCTAGAAAATACATATGTTTCTATATTGTAAATTTGAGTTAATTTATTAATGAATAAAATGATTAGATCAAATAATATATTACTGTACATTAGTTAATATTTGCTATTTTCATCTGGAGGATTATAAGACAAGCATGTATTACTTTTGACCGCTATAATATATAATTTGTATACTTTATATATACACATATTTAAACATATGTTACATGGATCTATTTTTGTATGCATGATAAATGTTTTAGCACCACTAGATTGATTAAAGTTCATATATGAAATGCCGTTCACCATATTTTGGCCGATGACCAGTTTTTGACCAACACAACTATACAATATGACAAATTCCAATTAATATAAGATGATGTAATGATATTAGATGGGTTTGAACTGATCAAAATCTATTAACATATACCGGTCCTAATAATATCCTGGCCAAAATCCAAGTTTAAAATAGAACCCCTTTTCAAAGTATTTAATTACAAATAATTTTAATTGTTCGTATTTCATTTATTATATATGTAAGGTATTAAAAAAAATTGACCCCCACGAAATTTATATAATTTATTACATGAAGTGAATCGAATGATTCATTAACTGCCTCCTAGAAAAATCGGTCCTGCTTATAACTAACCGATCGATTTAAAATTTTTATTTCAATCTAAGTACTCCCTCAATCCCAATCATATAAGTTTGGTCGAATTTTTTTAAAAAATAGGAAATTGTTAAAAAAGTAAACTAGACAAATAAAAATTCTGTTATAATCTTATTTTATAGTGTAATTAATGCATGATATATTAGTACATAAATTTTTAAAAATGAATATATATGAAAGCAAATTTATATAATTAGGACATCTATAAAAGAAAAATAAATAAATATATATATATATTTGGCACGGGGGAAGTAATATCTCAAATAATATTAATCATGATCAAATTTTTATACACACAAATTAAATCATGCAAATTGCAAAACAAAAAACTATAAGTTGAATTAGAAAAGTAATACCTTGGATGGACGCTATTCTTCACGGATTTCTGCCCATATTTTCTCCATTTATATCCATCATCAAGAATATCCTCTTCACTCCTTGTATGAAACGCCACCCTTGGTGGAATATACTTCTTCTTTTTTCTCTTCCCAAATCTCGACTTCTTCCCATTTTGATCATCATCATCAACTTCCCTCAAATTCCTCAAAATTGAGGGGCCCGGTTTATGCTCCATCGAACCAGACGACAAAAGGGTCGCCAAATCAATCTCATGATTGAATTGAGGGGTTTGCATGGATTGTTCTAAGGCATTGTTTGGACAATTCAACGAGTCCGATAATGGAAACGACGTCGTTGGGTCGCCGTAGAAGTAAGGGAAGTTATGATCTCCTTCCATGCAAGATGAGGCAAAGAGAATGCCCTAGAAATTGAAGCTAGAATTTATGGATCCAAATTTAGATTTATAGAGGGGTAGGTGGGAAAAGATTTTATTAAATAGATTAATTACGTGCATGAAATTAAGGTTAATGTTTTTGAATGTGGGATTTTAGAGGCGTGTTTGGGTAACAAGAAATGAGAAAGCCAACCATAATTCACCTACTTAATTTGATCTGTTCAACCTCCTTAAAGTAGACGTGCCAAAATGGATATAAGTGTAAAGAGTGTACAAGTAATGTGTGAGTTTGTGAAAATGGGGGTAAAAAGTATACATAGAAAATATTGTTAGACAACTACCCTAGAGTTATCATTAAGATACGTGGGGATTAATTATATGATACGCTGTTGTTAGGGTTGTTTGGAAAATTAAGGAGATGGAGCATAACCATATGGAAGACTTTAATTACATACGCGCGCGCATATATATATATATATATATTAAATTTTATATATATGTAAAGGAAATTAAATATAGGGAAACTTACTAATAAGACCAATTGAGGAATGTCAACTCACTAAAAGGTACAATTAAAAAAAAAACTTATTAATAAATATAAAATAATTGCATATAAATATGTATATTTGCACTTTATATGTACTTTTGACGGCATGTATGCAATCATTTTATATTATTAGTAAGTTTTTAAAATATTTTTACCTATTAATAATTTGATTAAAAATTACCCCACATTAGTTGTTCCTTTAACCTATGTATGTACGAATACGCGTTAATGTATTCAATGTGATTACAATTTAAACACGGTAATATAACGTGAATTTTATTTTACGAATTATGAGATCATGACCAATACATTAAATGTGTTGTGATCAAATAAAATTGGAGTTTTTTTTTAAAAAACAAAGATGAAATTTTATTATAGAGTACCAGGGGTACTCAAATCCCAAAAGTTACATCAAGGAGACCGAATTAAAATTTAGAGGGTAAATAATCTAAGGGGTGGTGTTCCCACAAAATAAAATTGGAGTTTCATCGCATGAACTTAAGGTCTATGAAACGATCTCATCATATGAGACATTAATTACTATATTTTTCTTTTGTTTTTCATACGTGACAAATGACAATAATATATAGGTTCACGTAGAATGCCTAATCTACTGGGTATGTTTGTTTTGGGATTATAATGGGCGTGAGAAATTCCAGACTTTGAAGTCCTAGAATTTTAAAATATTGATAAATAGTTTAAATGTATGTTTGTTGTGAGATTTTATAGGGTAGGATGATGGAAAAGTTGATTGATGTGATATTATTATATTATTTTGAGTGTATTGAGAGAATAAAAAAATAGATAATATGAGTGTATTGAAAGAATAAAAAGTTGAGTAGTAGTAGGTGATGGAATAAAGTAGGACTAATATGATTTCAAAATCCTTATTTTAAATTTCAAAATAAATGAGGGTTTGAGATTGTAAAGTTCAAAGTCCGGCCGGGATAGTGGAAAACAAACATACCCTAGACTTGTCCATATGAACCAAAATCGCCGGTTTTTCGTGGTTCCGAACCTAAATCAGAACCGGCAGAATCCGAACGGAAATTGAAAAAAATAGCAGTTTGATTTCGGTTTCAAAATTTGAAAAATCGGAAGCAGTGGTTTCAAATCGACGGTTTACCTATTCGTACCGCCGGTGTATAATATATATATATATATATATATAATTATTTTGTCATTTTTACTTGTAAGTTATAAATTGTAACTTTAATTATAAGGTGTAACATATTTTGAGTAATAAAACATGTAGAATTGTAGATTGTTGTATATTGTAAGTTATACGTTGTAACTTGTAAGCTATAATTTGTATTCTTAAATTTAAAAATTGTAATCTTAAAATTAATGTAAACTTTACACTTTATATTTTAAAGTTTAGTTGAATAAAATCAAATTTTGTTCAAGTCCAAGATCAAGTTAATTCAAGTTATCAAGTATTTTAAACAAAAACCCGGATAAACTAGGAAAACTGGCCGAATTGGAATCAAAATCGACACACACACACACACACACACACACACATATATATATATATATATATAGCTGATCCGATTTCGGTTTGGCATTTCTTCAAATCTAAACCTTCGGTTCCAAACCGAAATCAACAGTTGAACCGGCTCGGCATATCTAATCTATTATCATATATATATATATATATATATATATATATTGACTATGACATTTGGTTAATTAATGTGAAATGTGGGTAATGTGGAAATATATATGATGGGATGTATATATGAACTCCCCAGCTCTAGTTTATTTGAATAAAAGAATTTAATCGCATCTAAAAATCAAAACTTGTAAAAAAGGTGTTAAATTAATTGTTTTATAATTGCTTCCTTAAGATTGGGAACAATATAAATATGGCTTCATCATATTGGTATTTTTTTTTCTTCATGTTCCATACTTTCATTATACTTGCGTGACGTATGAGTTATGATTTATTATGAGTTATGCAATTTACCCATCATGTGGTTTGTTAAACTAAAACTTCACATTTTACGATTGATGATTGTGTGGGCCAATTTAAATATATATTTTTAAAACATACAGTTTATTTATATTATAACGTACAATTTATTTTTATTGACATAAATTACATATTAAGAAAATACATTTAAACTGCATGGTACACTTGATTCATATAAGATTTACTCCTAAACTCACGTGAGATAATCAAATGCGTCACATTGGAATATGATCCTTTCAATTTCATTACAACGGTAACATATTGAATATAGATGTACACATCATATTAAAATCATGTCGATATTAGGTATTAATACTGAATAATATTAATTATTTTAGTTGAATAATAGTACTTCCTCCGTTCCACAATAACGTGCACAATTTTCTTTTTTGTTTGTCCCAAGATAACATGCACATTTCCTAAAATGACAAAATACTCAAAACTTACACACTCACAATATCATTATAATTGATTTAAATAATATCAATAAAACAAGTTTTCTTAGTTTCCGTACTCGAGAAAATGTGCACGTTATCCCGGGAGGGGGGGAGTATTAGTTTTACATTAGGTTGTATGGTGCAATTGGTGGTCCACAACTTGCTAACACTTTTTAATGAAAACAATTGATACTATTTCCTGAAAAAAGCTAATACCGCTTAAAGATGATAAAATATTGGTTATTGTATCTAGATACGAGATTTTGATGACTCAATTTTATTGATCCAATTTAACCAACAAGAATTTCAGGATGGGACTAAAAAATAGAACTTTATCATCAAGCAATAAGTTTTTTTGAAAGGCAAAAGATGATATTATTAATATGGGTATGAGACATACCCCGTAAGAACAAATACAAATAAATCATAAACCTCCTAGGCAACCATCACAAGCAATAACAGTTGGTGCTCCAGGACAAATTAAGTATCAAAGAAAGGTAAAGGATTAGCTAACCATTCCGCGAACGGTCTCGAATTCTTCCAGCCTTTTGTAGCAATTAACCAGTTCCACAACCTTTGTTTCAATTCATCAAGTAGCTCGAGTTGTAAGCTTTCATCACGGAAAATCATAGCATTTCTTTTCTTCCATAAGAGCCAAACGATGCATTGCCAAGCACACTCCAAAAACATCTTCACTATTTTGCCTTTGAGGAGTTTGCTGAAGTGTACAATACTTCTCGCCGGATCGGAGTTTAAGACAGTGGAAGTCCCAATCCATTTCATGAAATCCAGCCAGTGTGGTAAGAAAATGGACATTCAAAGTTCACATGCCTTACCGTTTCTGAGACAGAGTTGCAGAAAATGCATTGAGGGTTGGCGTGTCTAGGTAAAGCATGGCGTCTCAATAGGTCTGTCTTTGTTGGAATGCTCTCCCAGATAACTCTCCAAGCATGAACTCGTACTTTTGTGGGTATCGCCTTGTTCCATATGAATTTAAATTCTGGCTTCTCTTCGATATCCTCTCCCAGATTCAGCCTAGAGATTCTTGAGTAGGCTTCTTTTGTAGAGTAGGTTCCATTTGAAGCTTCTCGCCATCTCCACCGGTCGGACACACCAAATTTGAGAGGGTACCTGTCTAAAACATTAGTTAAAGCACCAAACATTAGTCAAAGATAGCCCTCCTCCACTACCACACCCATCTCCAACATCCCTCACTCCACTCCTCCATCTCACTCACTCTCACTAATTTATTTATGCACAGATTGTACAACCTTGGAAATAGAATTTTCAAGGGTGTACTTCCTGCCCAATTGTCCTCCCAAAACAACGTAAAACTTCCATCCCCAACTACTTTCTCGATACCCGAGAAGAACCAACTTCCACTCCCTCCCCTACTGCTTTTAGAACCTCACCCCACCAACCCGAAGGCTTCCTCACTATTCCCCTACTCCCTCCACTCGACTCAACCTGTTGGGGTTATACTGAAAAGTATGTTTTTACTTTGTATAACCAAATTGAATTTCTTATTTATTTTACTGAAATAAATTATTTATCACATGTTGCATTAAATATGAATGAATGTTATATATATTTATTGCATACCCGTTCGATAAAAAGTCGATGTGTTACGTTGTAGTTAATTTGGTGATACCGGATCACGAGAAGATCAAATTAATAGGTTCCTCGTGACTAAGTACAAATTCACAACCCGGATGGAAATGAACAACCCATCATGAAAGGTTGAAGTGTAAGGCTCGGATTGACTTGTCTTGACCAAGGGATTACACTAGTGCATCCCGATCTTGTTGAAAAGGACCTCTGGGAGGAAAAAATTCTTCTGATCAATATACAAGAATTAGACCTCGGTTAGTGCGTTATTTCTTAATCTCGATTCCTTAAATAGGATCGTGTGAAATTAATAACTATTGCTTTGACTTATGATGGGAAGAGAATCAATGCGATTTGATACCTTGTATCTTGGGCAATATTACTAGTTACATGACGATTGCTAAGATTTAATACGGAGAATCGGGTGCAAGTACGGCTTGCTTGATTTGTCCCCTTGGTGGGCTCAGAATCTTTACCATACCAAATCTTGCAAGTGGAAATTTATTTCTGGTATGGATAATAATGTTGAGTTGTCTTTACTCCAAGGACAAAGATATTAATTAATATAAAGTCTGTTCAGTGACTTAATTAATTAATGGACTAAGATAATCTTAAACGCGGGAAATAATGACCGGGAGCCATATTATTGTGAAGTCGTAATGTGGGTTAAGATGGATAGTTCAATATTAATTTTATAGTGGAGTAATTAATATTAATGGGCTTGAATAATATTTTGGCTAAATATTAAAGCTTCATAGCCCATTGGAGGTCCAATCTTAATTCTCCTAAAGGCCCCTCAAATAGCCCAAACTAAAGTCCAATTAATGAAAAGGAGAAGAAAATATTTTGGCTTATTTTTCCTCTATTATTTTCGAAAATATTGGGTAGGAAGAGAGAAAAGATTTTCTTGATTTTCTTGGAAAGATTTTATGGAATATGTATTCTTGGAATACAAGATTATCCCATAAATTCAAGAAAAGTCAAAGATCTTATTTCTTTCCTAACTAATTGTAATTTTCGAAAATTCCCTTGATATTAGGAGGTGGGATTTTTGTGGAATATTTTAAATATGGAGAAAATAATATATTGCATATATTCAATATTTCTTGGAGATCAAGAAAAAGATTTTCCCATCTTATTCCTAGCACAAAAATTTGACCCCCCTAGTATTATAAATAGGGGATGAATTTTTCATCCCCAAGTGAAATTCCATGTGTTGGAAAAATTAGAAATCCACAAAGGTGGTAGCCAAAAATTTTATTTTCTTTTAAAAATTAAAATCGTTCGTTGATAATCCTCCCACCGGATTGCATTCGTGGACGTGGGACATATTTGAGAAGGCATTTTGGGTTGATCCATCGTCTCAGCGGTTGTCTCTACGAGAGGTTAGTATTTACGTAATTCCTAGATTCCGCATGCTTAGGTTTTACGTGAAATACGTGTACGCATGATGTTTATTCGTTCATTAATTATTATGTTGAATTGAATTAGGATTAATTAATGTTAGTAATTAATTGATTAATTTAAATATGTATTTAAATTCAACTCGAATAGATCCAGGCACCCTTAATTTCCCAACACAACACCCCAAGGATTACCCCATCTTGACCTTACAACTCTCACCCAAAGGCTATCATGTTCATTCAAAAATCTCCATACCTATTTTCCTAGAAGTGCACTATTGAACCACTCAAAATTTTTAACCCCCAGCCCCCTGTTGGGATTATACTGGAAAGTATGTTTTTTACTTTGTATAATCGAAACTGAATTTTCGGACTTATTTACTGAAATAAATTGTTTATCACTGATGCTTTAAATATTATTGAATGTTACATATATTTCTTTGCATAACTGTTCAATAAATTAAATGCGTGTTACATTGTAGTTAATTTAGTGATGCCGGATCACGGAAGATTAAATTAATGTCCGCATTGTAACTAAAAAGTACATTTATTCACGACCTAGATGGAAATGAACAAACCATCGTGAAAGGTTGAAGTGTAAAGGCTCAGATTGGCTTGTCTTGACCAAGAGATTACACTAGTGCATGGTGATGCCTTTGAATAGGACCCTCTGGGAGGATAAATTCTTGAGGCTAAAGATTAGACCTCGGTGGTTCGTTATTTCTTAACCTTCGATTAAATAGGATCAAATGGGATTGGTAACTATTGCTTTGACTTATCATGGGTAGCGAATCAATGAGATTCAATACTTTTTATCTTAGGCAATATTATTAGTCACATGTGATTGCTAAGATTTATGTAAGAATTGTGCTTGAATGACTTGTTTGATTTGCCCCTTGGGAGGTTCATAAATTATCATGAAACTTGCAAGTGGAATTAGTTTCGGTATGGATAATAATGTTGAACCGTTCCTTGACCAAGGATAAAAGATATTAATTAATGGGAAGCTATTTCTGGCTTGAATTAATTAATGGGCTAGATAATCTTAAACCACGGGAAATAATGGCCAAGGAGCCATAATTTTATGGGATAAGGTGGATATGCATATTAATTATGTTGTGGGATTAATTAATATTTATGGGCTTTATATTGTGGCTCAATATTAGATATTCAATATAAAGATTAATCTTAATTCTCCTAAGGCCCGCCCACTTTGAGTATTGAACAAATAGTTCAATAAGCGAAAAGGTGATTAAAATAAAATAAATATTGTTCTTATTTTTCCTTGATATTTTTCGAAATTTATGGATAAAGGAGGAAAGATTTTCTTTGAATTTTGTTATGGAATGAAGATATGTATTCTTGGAATACAATTATCTCATTAAATTCAAGAAATCTCTCACTTGGTTATTCATAAGGGATATTCGAAATTTTTTTTGAAAAAAAAAGAATATATTTCTTGATTTTCTTGAAAATATATCATGGAAGATATGTATTTCTTGAAATATCAGAATATCTCATAAATTCAAGAAGATCAAATCTTGGATTCTTGCATCATTAATTTTTAACCCAAGATTTCTTGGTGATCAAGAAAAGTCTTTTCCCACATTGGTTTTCTCTTGAAAAAATATTTAAATCATGCTTAACCTCTATCCTATAAATAGGGGATGATTGTTTCATTCCCAAGAACAATTTCATGTCTTTGGAAAATTAGCAAATCCACATAAAATGCAATTAAGTTTATTTTTTCATTTTGTTAACCAAAAAGGTCCTTCCCAAGGGAATATTTAATCCCTTAGCCATCTTGCTCAACTATCCGTGGAAGATTTTCTTGTTTTAACAATTAATTAAAATTAAAAAAAATTCATGCCCAAACTTTTGTTGCAATACTTATCTATTAAGGGATGATTTTAAATACAAATTTTTCTTTAGATTACTGCAATTAATCTATATTAATTCAAAATGAAAACAATCATAATAAGCCCCTATTTATAAATCTCGGAGTTTACGTGAGCAGTGGCGGTTTAAAACTTTCCCAAGTATTCCCTTAGCCCTTGCTCAATCAATGGAAGGACACTTGTCGAAAAGAAAAAAAAATAAACTTTTTGCTTGTGGATTTGCTAATTTTTTCGGCACAGAAATCTTGGGAATATATCATCCTATATTCTTTTCTAGTAGAAAATCAATTGGGAAAAAGACTATTCCATCAAAAAGAAATCTTGAATATATCCTATATTCTTTTTTCCCATAATTTTTATTCCACAAAAATAATGATGGATTTTTGAAATTAATGATGAAGATTCCAAGATTTGGATCTTCTTGAATTTATGAGATATTCTTGTATTTCAAGAAATACATATCTTCCATAATATATTTTCAAGAAAATCAAGAAAATCTTTCTTGCCCATTATCTTCAAATTTTTGAAAATTCTATATAGATAACCAAGTGGGAGATTTCTTGAATCTAATGAGATAATCTTGTATTCCAAGAATACATATCTTCATTCTATAACAAAATTCAAAGAAAATCTTTCTCCCTACTATATCTATAATTTCGAAATATTTAGGAAATATTAAGCAACAATATTTATTTTATTTTAATCACCTTTTCAGTTAATGGACTATATGTTGGGTTACTCAGGGGGCCTTTAGGAGAATTAAGATTGGACCTTATAATGGACCTTGAATATCTAATATTGAGCCACAATATAATTCAAGCCCATAAATATTAATTAATCCCACTACATAATTAATATTGCACTATCCATCTTAACCCATATTACAAATCAATATGGCTCCCTCATTATTTCCGTGTTTAAGATTATCTAGCCCATTAATTAATTCAAGCCAATTTGAAATAGCTTTCCGCTAATTAACATCTTTTATCCTTGGTCGAGGAACGGTTCAACATTATTATCCATACCGAAAACTAATTCCACTTGCAAGATTTGGTATGATAAAACTTATGAACCTCCCAAGAGGGTCAAATCAAAATCTTACTTGCCTACGATTCTTCTTCAGATAAATCTTAGCAATCACATGTGACTAATAATATTGCCCAAGATAAAAAGTATTGAATCTCTTTGATTCGCTACCCATGATAAGTCAAAGCAATAGTTACCAATCCCACGTGATCGTATTTAAGGAACGAAGATTAAGAAACAACGAACCACTGAGGTCTAATTCTTCCTTGTTCAGTTCTGAAGAATTTATCCTCCTGTAGGTCCTATTCAAAGGCATCACCATGCACTAGTGTAATCTCTTGGTCAAGACAAACCAATCTGAGCCTTACACCTCAACCTTTTTATCATGGGTTGTTCATTTCCATCTAGGTCGTGAATGGCGTACTTTTTTTTAACCTACAAAGGACCTTAATTTAATCTTCTATGATCTGGTATCACTAAATTAACTACAATGTAACACGTATAAATTATTGAACAGTTATGCAGTAAATATATGTAACATTCAATCATATTTAAAGCATCAGTGATAAACAATTTATTTCAGTAAATAAGTCTGAAAATTCAGTTTCGATTATACAAAGTAAAAAGCATACTTTTCAGTATAATCCCAACAATCTCCCACTTATACTCAAAGTCTGCTTTTAAGTATACTACAACATGTCTCACAGAGTCCGTGACATCTAATGTCACCTACACGAACCTAATAATTTCTCCCACTTATACTCAAAGCAGATTAGCAACCCGTCTTGACACTCATTCCTTCCACATGTCTCTCTAATGTATTCAGAGATGACTCTTTGTGAATGGATCTCGCTGGGTTATCCTCGGGACGCTATCTTTGCCACATCTACATCTCCTCTCTTAACGATATCTCGTATAAGATGGTATTTCCTTTCTATGTGTTTTGCTAGCTTTTAGGGCTCTTGGTTCCCTTGAATTTAATCGCCTCCAAAGATTGTCACAATAAACAAAGATTCTGGCCGGGCAAATTCGAACCACATCTAAGTCCACTAGGAAGTGCTTGAGCCAAACCGTTTTTTTCGCTGCCTCGCTAGCAGCTACATATTCGGCTTCCATGGTAGAATCTGCGACGCATTTCTGCTTGACGCTTCTCCATGTCACGGCTCCTTCCCCCATGCAAAACACACTACCGGAGGTAGATTTTCTGGAGTCTACGTCTGATTGGAAATCCGAGTCCGTGTAACCGATGGGGATTGGACTACCCGGGATCGATAAAACCAACATTCTATCCCGAGTTCTTTTTAGATACTTCAGAATATTTTTAACTGCCGTCCAATGCTCTTTCCCGGGGTTACTTTGATATCTTGCCACCATGCTTACGGCAAAGCAAATATCCGGTCTCGTACACAGCATTGCATACATAAGGCTTCCAACAGCCGAAGCATAAGGAATGCCTTTCATGTCATCTATCTCCTCTTGCGTCTTAGGGGACATTTTCTTGGATAGATGGATTCCATGCCTGAAAGGTACGAATCCTTTCTTGGAATCTTGCATGCTGAAGTGTTTCAAGACAGTGTCTATGTATGAAGCTTGCGATAAGCCTATCATCCTTTTCTTGCGATCTCGAGTGATCTTGATCCCAAGGATGTGTCCGCTTCCCTAAGTCCTTCATATCAAACCTGTTTTTTGAAAGTCATGCCCTTACGTCTGACAACACCTTCACATCGTTCCCGATGATCAGAATGTCGTCTACGTATAGTACTAAGAATACCAATGCAGTTCCGACATGCTTTTTGTACACACAACTTTCAAACTCGTTTTGATCAAACCCATAAGACTTTATAACATGATCAAAACATTGGTTCCAAGCTCTGGATGCCTGTTTGAGTCCGTAAATGGACCTCTTGAGCTTACAAACAAGATGTTCTTGGCTTTGTTTCAATGAAACCTTGGGGTTGTTGCATATAGATCTCTTCATCAAGACTTCATAAGGAAAAGCCGTCTTGACATCCATTTGCCGATTTTCAAAGTTGAAATGCGCAAGAATCGATAAGAGAATACAGATGGACTTAAGCATGGCTACGGGCTAAAAAGTTTCCTCATAATCGATCCCTTCTTTTCTCGAAGTATAACCTTTCGCCACTAGTCTTGCTTTAAAGGTTTCAACCTTCCCGTCCCGGCCCTCTTTTTTTCTCTTATATACCCACTTGCATCAAATGGGTTTGACCCATTAAGTGGTTCGACTAGCTCCCACACTCTATTATGAAACATAGAACTCATTTCGGCTTTCATTGTTGTTTTTGCAAGAATCAGATCCTTATCTCGGGCGCCTCGTCATATGTCCATGGGTCTGATTAAATTTGTCCGGAATCAAGTCCGAGGACTCTCCTATTCCCATGAATCTCTCGGGCTGTCTAACAACCCTCCCACTACGACGAGGCTCCGGTTGTGAAAACGTATCGTTTGGTATATCATCTAGTACAGTTGGCACTGAGGTTTGCCCTCTAAGCTCATTTAAGGTAATCTCACTTCTGGGTTTTCTTTGGTTCATATAGTCTTCTTCCAAAAATCTAAAGTGGGTGCTTATGACTACCTTTTGATCTTCAGGACCATAGAACATACACCATTTTGTTCCCTCGGGGTATCCTACAAACAGCCTTAATTCTGATCGAGGATCCAATTTACCGGCTTCCTTGTCCAACACATAGGCCGGACACCCCCAAATTCTCATGTGTCTCATGCTAGGCTTGCGCCCGCTCCACAATTCTTTGGGAGTTTTGGGAACCGATATGGATGGCACCAAGTTCAGAATGTAAGCCGTTGTTTCCAAGGTATGACCCCAGAACGACTTGGGAAGATCCGCATAACTCATCATTGATCTAACCATTTTCAAAAGAGTTCTGTTTCTTCGCTCTGCAACCCCGTTTTGTTGAGGGGTTCCGGGTGCAGTGAGCTGGGATACTATCCCTTCATCAAATAAGTAGTTCAAAAACTCATCGCTGAGGTATTCGCCTCCACGATCAGATCGTAGAGACTTGATACGTTTTTCCATATGATTCTCTGCTTGAGCCTTAAATTCTTTGAATTTTTCAAAGGTCTCAGATTTATGCTTCATAAGGAAAATGTAACCGTACCTTGAGTAATCATCAATAAAAGTGACAAAATACTCATAACCTCCTCTTGCTTTGGTTGACATTGGACCACATACATCTGTGTGAACGATCTCTAACACTTCTTTGGCCCTATTCCCCTTGGCTTCAAATGCCCTCTTGGTCATTTTACCCTCCAAACATGATTCGCAGGTTGGAAATGGTTCAACTTGGAGAAGCTCTAGTGAACCGTCTTTCACCAACCTTTGAATCCTCTTTGGATTTATATGACCCAATCTTAGATGCCAAAGAAGTGTCTCGTTCACGTCTGATGAACATTTTCTTTTCTCGGAAACAGTTGATGTGTTATAGGATGCATTTCGTGAGTGGTGTGCACAGTTAATTGTATAGAGATTATTCGCCAACGTTCCATGACAGATAAATTTATCATAAAGAGAAATGGTAACAACTTTATTAAAAGTAACCGAATATCCATCATGAAAAAGTTTAGAAACTGAAATCAAATTCTTTCTAAAACTCGAACGCATGAACATCTCTTAAAATTAAAACTCGTCTTCAAAAAGACAGCACTTCTCCCATCGCTTCACCGCTACTCTCGTAAGATCGCCCGATGTGATGAGGATCTCACTTCCACTTAGTTGTTGGGTCCGTTTGAACCCCTGTAACGTGAAACAAACATGATCAGTGGATCCCGTATCCACCACCCATAAATGGGAGGCATACGCCGCTAAACAAGTTTTAACAACTAGTGAGTGGGGATTACCTTTCTTTCCTTTCCTTTTGGGATTGGAACAGGCTGACCTCCAATGTCCTTTCTCCCAACAATTAAAACATATTCCTTTTGGTTCTTTCTTGACACCCAACCAGCTAACCGTCTTTTTCTCACTTTTCTTAGTGATGAGTTTGCTTTGGTTCTGACCACTTTCCTTTTCTTGAGACTTGCCTTCCACTGGCTTAGATCTCGAGAAAAGACTTTTGGTCACCAATTCTTCTGTTGGGAGAAATCCTAGCAGATCTCTCCCTTTAAGGTCGGGCTCTTGACTCAAGACCCTCGTTTAAAACGATTAAAGGCATAGTTGTGTGCCGCCCATGGTGCCTGCTGCTAGGTATGGGTTAAGGGAATTAAAGTAGCACCGCACTACAAGTCCGGGCTTTTAGTCTAGTGGCAAGCGCTTGATCCTTCAATTGGTATCAGAGCACAGGTCACGGGTTCGAGTCCCCATGACTCAAATAGTGGTATGTTTGGCGAAAAGTCGCTCTCTTGCTAGGGGGATTGTTGGGAGAAATCTAGCGATCTCCTTTTTTTAAGGTCGATTCTTGACTCAAGACCCT
This sequence comes from Stenogyne calaminthoides, assembly GCA_037126765.1. NCBI lineage: Eukaryota > Viridiplantae > Streptophyta > Magnoliopsida > Lamiales > Lamiaceae > Stenogyne > Stenogyne calaminthoides. Next base: position 10,247,509 of record JBBCBC010000008.1, on the reverse strand, counting down.
CGTTAAGCTCGATTAAAGGCATAGTTGTGTGCCACCCCCGTGGTTTTCTTTGCTAGGTATGGGTTAAGGGAATTAAAGTAGCACCTCACTACAAGTCCTGGGCTTTTAGTCTAGTGTGGCAAGCGCTTGATCCTTCAAATTTCGTCTTTCTTTCCTAAATGCTTCTCCACTTTCTCCAAGGCTTCTTGTAGATTATCCATAGTAAACATGTGATCACTCATCACAAAACCACAAAGAAAATCCATCGGCTCCTTGGCGAGTAAGCAACAAAAATTCGATTTTGGCCTCATCACAATACTTAGTTCCGAGATAAGCCGGTTTTAAAAATGGTGTTTGACTCGAGAACATGCTCCCTTACAGATGTTCCTCGGCCATTTTCAAATTAGCACGCGTCGTCGCTTTTTAAACCGATCGATCATGCGGTCTTTTGTTGAAAACATTTCTTCAAGACTTTGCATAATTTCCGCAATGACTCAACACCTTCATGAATGTGTTTCAAATCATCGACAAATGAAGTCAAGATTACACGTTTCATGGGTTCATTGGCTGCTCCCCAAAAATTATACTCATGTCTTGCCGATCGGTTGATTCATCAAGAGGCTTACGTTGTTTGGGTACATCAAGAATCCAATAATGTTTTTTGTGCGGGTAGGACAAAGTTCATATTTCGCTTCCAAACATTATAGTTTTCTCCGAGTTAATTGGTGTTCTTTGAGTGTATATAACAAAGGATTAAAAGGTTGCGACATGATGAACCAAATAAATAATAATATGCATAAGCACAAATATATCACAAGGTTTGATCACATGCATCATATTAAAATCTCAAAAAAAATATGAACATGCATCGCCCAACATCTCAAAAAACAGTTTTAAATAAGCCGTGTTGGGTGGGTCATTATTTAAACACATTCAAGCGAAAGTTACAAACAAAACGATTTAAAACCTTTAATATCCAGATTAATAGTTGGCTCCCACTTGACCAATATAAAATTGACAGGGACTTCGGGGAAGTATATGCATATCAATTTTATACCTAAGTAATAACCATGATTAAATACAGGATTATTATTTTGCTTTGATCGAGCCTCGTTGAGAGGGTCATCGTCGCCACTAGTAATAACCCACAATCATCCGTTTGAATTCATTCATGTGAAACCTATCTTTTGACCGTCCCCGTTGGGGAAATTTCTCCAAAAGAATTCACAAATAAATAAATCATGGAGGTCAAAATTAATTCAATTTTATTATCCTGAATAAAATTGTCAATTAATTATTTAAACATACTTAGTAATTTTGAAGGTGAGATTTTTCCATTTGGCAACCCTCATGCAAACACATTTAAACAAATTAAATAAAGCATAAGATAACACAAATAAATCAAGCAAAACAGAAAAATAAATATATTGGTCACAAATTATCCAATTGTCATGGTTTGATTTTTCTTGACTTGATCTTGAAGAAACACGCCTCAATTTCTCCCACTCGCTCGTCTCCAAAAAAATACTTCGCCTCGAACGCCACGCCAGTTTCATATTTTTGCATCTTTTCCCGCCGCTAAGCCACTTTAGAAAGCTACAAATAAGCGGGTTAAGATTTCCTCGAATTTAAAGATCGCATGGAAGGCGCCGGTATTTTCGGGCGACGCCAAGCGATCAGCGTATCTGGATCGCCAGAAAATCTTTTCGCCCAATGACCGGCTGACCCCATTTCGAATCCCTGCCGTTATAAATTAGCGTCGGGTTACCCCATCCATGCCTGATCGCGCCGATCTGTGATCACAGGCGCTTAGTGTTCGCCAGACTATTTGTTCGCCTACTGCGCGCCTTGCTGAGAATTATTACATACAGCAGTGCCCTATGCCCTGGATTACGGATTTTGTCCTTTAATTCTTCGTCTCTTCGTTCCCGATCGGTTACAATTTATTTACAAAAAAATAAATAAACCTACATCTAGACTAGTCTATTACATTGATCAAATCAAACAAATCCTAGTCTACTCGTGGATTTTCTCATTTAGGCAAAAACAAATTCGAACGAATCGAATTAAAACCACAATTTATATGCATGCATAAATAAACACATTAAAATCCATGACAATTGGATACCTGCAAAACAGATCTAACAGTTCTACTATCCCATTTCAAATTTAATGTCCACGAATTAAATTACAATTTAAAAAATTCAGAGCCCGAAACCGTGGCTTTGATACCAATTGTTGGGGAATGAGTTGCACAGATCTATTCGGGATGAATATTTAAATACAAATTTAATTCTTTAATTATTACTAGCATGAATTAATCCTATATTAATTCAAATAATAATTGCAACAACATATCATGCATATAATAAGCCACGTAAAACCTACGCATGCGGAATCTACGGGTTTACGTGAACGTACCTCTCAGGATGGCAGTGAATTCGGTTTGACGAACTAACCAAAAGGACTTCCCAAGTATTCCCTTAGCCCTTGCTCAACTATCCGGTGGAAGGACACTTGTCGAACAATTAACAAAAGGAAAAAAATAAACTTTGTTGCACCACTTATGTGGATTTGCTAATTTTTCCAGCACATGGAATTGTACTTGGGAATGAAACAATCATCCCCTATTTATAGGAGAGGAGTGGTCAAAATTTCTAGTAGAAAATCAATGTGGGAAAAGACTTTTCTTGATCACCAAGAAATCTTGAATATATCTCCTATATTCTTTTTCCCATAATTAAAATATTCCACAAAAATCCCACCTCCTCTAATTATGGATTTTTCGAAATTAATGATGCAAGATTCCAAGATTTGGATCTTCTTGAATTTATGAGATATTCTTGTATTTCAAGAAATACATATCTTCCATAATATCTTTTCAAGAAAATCTTTCTTGCCCATTATCTTCAAATTTTTGAAAATTCTATATAGATAACCAAGTGGGAGATTTCTTGAATTTAATGAGATAATCTTGTATTCCAAGAATACATATCTTCATTCCATAACAAAATTCAAAGAAAACCTTTCTCCCTACTATATCTATAATTTCGAAATATTTAGGAAAAATTAAGCAACAATATTTATTTTATTTTAATCACATTTTCAGTTAATGGACTATATGTTGGGCTACTCAGGGGCCCTTTAGGAGAATTAAGATTGGACCTTCTAATGGACCTTGAATATCTAATATTGAGCCACAATATAATTCAAGCCCATAAATATTAATTAATCCCACTAGATAATTAATATTGCACTATCCATCTTAATCCATATTACAAATCAATATGGCTCCTTGGTCATTATTTCCCCGTGTTTAAGATTATCTAGCCCATTAATTAATTCAAGCCACTTGAAATAGCTTTCCGTTAATTAACATCTTTTATCCTTGGTCGAGAACGGTTCAACATTATTATCCATACCGGAAACTAATTCCACTTGCAAGATTTGGTATGATAAAACTTATGAACCTCCCAAGAGGGCAAATCGAACAAAAGCGTTTTGCACACCGATTCTTCAGATTAAATCTTAGCAATCACATGTGACTAATAATATTGTCCAAGATAAAAAGTATTGAATCTCTTTGATTCGCTACCCATGATAAGTCAAAGCAATAGTTACCAATCCCACGTGATCGTATTTAAGGAACGAAGATTAAGAAACAACGAACCACTGAGGTCTAATTCTTCCTTGTTCAGTTCTGAAGAATTTATCCTCCTGTAGGTCCTATTCAGTGCATCAGTCATGCACTAGTGTAATCTTTTGGTCAAGACAAACCAATCTGAGCCTTACACCTCAACCTTTCGCGATGGGTTGTTCATTTCCATCTAGGTAGTGAATGACGTACTTTTATTTACAAGGGACTGTTAATTTAATCTTCTGTGATGTGGTATCACTAAATTACCTACAATGTAACACGTACGAATTATTGAACAGTTATGCAGTAAATATATGTAACATTCAATTATATTTAAAGCATCAGTGATAATAATTTATTTCAGTAAATAAGTCTGAAAATTCAGTTTCGATTATACAAAGTAAAAAGCATACGTTTCAGTATAATCCCAACAAGTAATAATTAAAGAATTAAATTTGTATTTAAATATTCACCCCGAATAGATCTGTGCAACTCATTCCCCAACAATCGGGTATCGAGAGCCACTTTTCGTACTCAATTTTTTAAATTGTAATTTAATTAGTTGGCATTAAATTTGAAATCGATAGTAGAACTGTTAGATCTGCTTTGCGGTATCCAATTGTCATGGATTTTAATGTGTTTATTTATGCATGCATATAAATTGTGGTTTTAATTCGATTAGTTCGGATTTGTTTTTTTTATCGTGGAGAAAATCCACGAAGCAGACTAGAATTTGTTTGATTTGATCAATGTAATAGACTAGTCTAGATCTAGGTTTATTTATTTTTGTAAATAAATTGTAACCGGCTCGGGAACGAAGAGACGAAGAATTAAAGGACAAAATCGAATCCGGCGTGAGGGCGGCGCCGGGCATAGGCGAGGGCGGTGAAAGCGGCGGGCGGGCGCAAGGAGAATCGCTGGTACCGCTATACAAGACGGGCCAACCGGAAGGGGTGGCGAATCTTGGCGCTGTAGACAAGTGGCCGTAGGGATCGCGGGCCGCCGAGGTCGCGGGCAGGCGGGTCGGTGGATCTGCGCTGCCGCCTCGCCGAGAGCCGCCGACGCCGCCGACGGTGCAGGCATGCCGAGGAATCGGGGCATAACCCGCCGTGCCGTCTTTGCCCAGGTTAGGCGCCGGCCGGATGCGATCTGGCGTGTCCTCCGCGAAAGCTGCTGGCGTGCATGGCGAGACGGGCAGTATTTTTTCGAGATTTAACGAGTGGGAGAAATTTGAGACGGTTTCTTCAAGATCAAGTCAAGAAAAATCAAACCATGACAATTGTATAATTTGTGTCCAATATGTTTATTTTTTTTGTTTGCTTGATTTATTTGTGCTATCTTATGCTTTTATTTAATTTGTTTAAATGTGTTTGCATGAGGGTTGCCAAATGGAAAAATCTCACCTTCAAAATTACTAAGTATGTTTAAACAATTAATTGACAATTTTATTCCTGGATAATAAAATTGAATTAATTTTGACCTCCATGATTTATTTATTTGTGAATTCTTTTGGAGAAATTTCCCCCAAAAGGACGGAATAAAAGATAGCTTTCACATGAATGAATTCTAAACGGATGATTATGGGTTATTACTAGTGGCAACGATGACCCTCCCAACAAGGCTCGATCAAAGTGAAATAATAATCCTGTATTTAAGCATGATTATTACTTAGGTATAAAATTGATATGCATATACTTCCCCGAAGTCCCTGTCAATTTTATATTGGTCAAGTGGGAGCCAACTATTAACTGGATATTAAAGGTTTGTAAATCGTTTTTGTTTGTAACTCGTTGAATGTGTTTAAATAATGACCCACCCAACGTGGCTTATTTAAACTGTTTTGAGGATGTTGGCTTATGCATGTTCATATTTTTTTGAGATTTTAATATGATGCATGTGATCGAACCTTGTGATATACTTGTGCTATTGCATATAGTTGTTTATTTCAGTTCAGCATGTCGTTACCTTTTAATCCACTGTTATTATACTTGAAGTCAATACAATGGAAACTATATTAATTGGAAACAAAAAATTATAATTATCCTAACTGCACAAAAGCACAAGTGGATTCTTGACACACCAAAATCAGATGAGCCAACTGACGAGTCAAAACATGCGGGACTCGTCCGATCACCATGAGAGATGTCGTCATTTAAAATGGTTGAGGGCAAACCCGTAAGGGATTACGCCCTCAAAATAGATGGCCCATCCAACAAACTTGAGATTCCGAAAGTCGATTATGATCCGAGACTCGGATGAATTTGGTACTTCACTCTCTGCCCAAAAAGTTTTTTGAGCATTTTGGCCTCGCTAGCTAATTTGTTGCAAGCTTTTGGTCTCGGGCAGAAATGATGATAAGGCACCAAACTCAAGCTTTTGATTTTAGAAGTGGTCCGCCTTTCTTCTTCTAGGCCAAGGGTAGGCAAGATAAAGAAGAGGACCAAAGACCATAAGCAATAAAACTCAACCGTTGTCAAGGGCAATGGTAAGATGAGGAATGCTTGTTGTGTCAAGGAAAATCCAAAGAGGAAGTGCTTAAGTCAGCGGTGAGAGGACAATGGAGGTTTTGCCTATTCCAACCCCAAAAGGAACGAAAAGAAAGGTAATTCTCACGCACTAGTTGTTGAAACTTGTTTAGCGTATACTTCTCATTCATGGGTGGTTGATACGAGATCCACTAATCATGTTGGCTTACGGTTCAAAATTATCCCAAGAACTTAGTGGAGTGAGATCCTCATCCGTTGGGAGATGAATTTAATAAAGATATGATTTTGATTAGATCCCAAAACCCCGAGTATGACATGTTCGAATAATCTTGATAGTTGAGTCGATTCGGGTTTAGAGAATTCGGATGTTATCTCGCAAAATGTATAGTCGAAGATATAGATCAAAAGTTAGGATCTCAAGATTCGAAGAACTCAATGGAGTTTCAAGAAACCCGGTTTCAAGATGAAATCAAGTTTCAAGTTTCAAAGATGAAACGAAGAAATCAAGACTCGAAGATGAAATCGAGATATCAAGACTCAAGATGAAATCGAGGAACTGAAGACTCAAAGATGAAGACTCAAGATATCGGTCCAAGACATCTCAGAAAGACTCAAGACTCGTAAGACTTCGAAGACCTCAAGACTCGAAGACTCAAGACACGAAGATCAAGATCAAGAATCAAGATCAAGAATCATCAAGGCACAAGAATTCATCAAGAGTCAAGAATGTCTTGAATGCTCAAGATAAACACGAATGTTCCGAGACACCGAACATATCTATCTGGAGGATGTAATACTGAGAAGATCGCGATTCCTTAGAAAGTTAGATATTGCCCAAGACATTCAAATGCAGACAAAAGGAACTAAGACAAAGTGTTGTTAAGGTTATATCACTCAGAGATTGTAACCTAAAGAGTCATTGAGTTGTCTACCTTTAACTGGAGACAAAAGTCAAAAAGAGGAAGACAACATCAGATTATCATCGACAATCGACAAATGACAATGTCACTGAAAAAGATGTCAGAAGTACAAAGTTCCAGACTGCAAAAAGTGAAAACCGGCTACATGAAAGGTTATTGCCTAAAACGTGTTAGGGAGTGTCAAACCCTAAATATAGCCGTTTCTCACACACCATAAGAGGAAACTCTCGGAGCTATCTCTCCAACGGATAGTTTTCAAAGAGTGACCTTGGTGTATGCCTATAAATACTTGTGACCTTCTACATTTAAAGGTTACAGGAAATTTGTAAGCAACTCAAGAACTCAAACTTATTATCGCAAAGTTGAAGCACTCGAAAAACCCAGAATTTCCCAAGTGCTTTATATTGAAGAGAGCTCATTAAACTAAGCCTAGCTTGATAAGATATATCCAAAGCTTAGTCGAGATATCCTAGCCTTTGCATTGTTCTTTATTGTAAAGGATATCTCATCCTAGTTGGAAACCAACCAAGAAACCCCAAACCCTTTAGAAGGTAGTTTGAGTGTGATTGTTGGTGAGATTGGAGTTGTAAAGAGTGAGTAAACTACATTGAGGTAGTCAGAAAGCTATAGAGAAGAAGTTAGTAAACTACTTGTGGTAGTCTGAAAGGTAGTGTGAGTTGAGTAAGTAAACTACAGAGGTAGTCAGAAAACTCAAGGTCGGGTTGAGTAAGTAAACTACAGAGGTAGTAAAAAACTCAGGGCCGAGTTGAGTAAGTAAACTACAGAGGTAGTCAGAAAGCTCAAGGAAGTGATTAGTGATTTTCTCTGAAGAGATCAGGGAGAGTGGACGTAGAGCTTGAGTCTCTCGAACCACTATAACTGGCCAGTTATTTGCTTTATGTTTTGGCTTTGCTTAACTTTGGATATATATTCTAAAAGCATATTTTCACTGACATTTCAGTTGGAATCAATCCACTGAAGTTGCATATAATTGAATCACAACCTAATCACTATTCCATTAAAGGAAGGTTTTCAGCAAAAGCTTAAAACGAGTATAAACTAAGGGCCAACCATTCAGCACATCTGAGTAGCTAGAACAGATAGTTACCAAACCGAACTTACTCTTCCGAGGGTTCATGAAGTTAGTTATCGATCCAAGCAACTCGAGATCTCTCAAAAAACTCAGGACTCGGTTGGGATTATCTCGAGGTTTCAAAAAGGCTTCGAGATCACTGTCTCGGTAGACTTTGACTCGGAGCGATCTGCTTCTTCAGACCAAATCATCGGACAACCCCTACCTAAGCCGACCTCAAGAAGAAAAGTTTTAAAAACAATCGAACACGTGTATTCCCCCATACACGTAAGACTTCGTTGTTTACCGACCAACAAGTGGTATCGAAAGCAAAGGGTTCAACTTGACCACCTGCTTTGTTGACCTAAGTTTTATTTTCTAAAAATACTTGTGGTCTATCTGAACCGATCTTACTTGCTGAATTCTTAAAAGACTCAGATAAAATGTCTTCTAAGAAACTTCCCATGTTCTCAGTGGAGAACTATGATTTATGGAGATCGAGAATGCAGTTTCTTTGTATTCTAAACATGAACGAATGTGGAGAGTGGTCTCTGAAGGGCCATTCCAATTTACTGTGGTGAATCCCAGAGGAACAGAAAATGAGAGAAACGATCCTAGAGCAGAATTTCCTAAGTCTGATGACCAACTGACTCCTGAGGAGAGAAGTTAGTCAATCTAGACTATATTGCTAAAGACACACTATACAGTACTATTGATGATGGTGTGATGGGAATGATCTCTCACTGCAATAATGCAAAAGAAATTTGGGATACACTAGGCAGAATGTGCCAAGCAACGATCATATCAAGGAAAACAAACTTTCAGGTTCTAATTGGAAAGTTTGATAGTTTTGAAATGGAAGAAGGTGAATCTATTGACAAATTAGAAGTCAGATTCACTAGTATTATGAATGATCTAAATGCACTTGGAAAGAAATATCCACAAAGAGAAGTTGCATTGAAAAATCTTAGAGGTCTTTCTAAGAAATGGGATATACATGCAGTGGTGATTGAAAACACCAAAAACATTAATTCAATGCCATACCAACAAATCTTCTCTGAGCTGAAGGCCTATGAGTTCGTAATTGATAAGAAATCCAAAAAGGCTGACAGCAAAGATGATTCATCATCTAGTAAAAATGTGGCTTTTAAAGCCAATGATAAAACCTGTAAAACTAGAGAGTTCGAGAACTCCCTTGCTAAAAATCGATGAGCTTGAGGATAAGCTAAAGACCGATGGCAAGGAGGTTTGAAAAAGACTTAATAGTCGATATGGAAAATATAAAAAACTATTACAGAATCACAGGTACCAAAAGAAACCCGAGGACGATCAACCGAGAAGAAGAATGACCAAAAGTCGAGGGATCTTCATCCAAAAGGAAGGACTCCAAGTCCAAAGAAGAAAAGTGATCGATGATGATGCCAACATATGCTATAATTGCCAAAAGAAAGGTCACTTCCAGTATGATTGTCCAGATCTGAGTGCTAAGGAGAGAAGAGAAAGGCAAGCTAAAAGTGACAAGAAGTTCTCTAGCAAAAAGGCCATGGTTGCAGAAGAAGAACATTCTGAGAAAGGATCTAGCTCTTCAGATGAAATATTCTCAGACAGTGAAAGTGATGACATATGTCTGATGGCCATTGAGGAGGTAAACTCTTCTTTCTCTGTTGTTGCTCCTACACTAGCACAAGAGTTGTCAAGTTCAACCAGAAACAAATATTTTGACTGATGGGTTCTTTTGAGAGTCTAATGAAGGACTATGCTGTTTTACAAGAACTGCTAAATGAAACTCAAGAGCAGAATAAAGAACTGAAAGCTGAAAATCTAAAATAGAAAGACTCTAGCAATACTAAAATCACTTCTCAATTAATAGGAGCTACTGATGAAGTGGATGTTCTGAAAGTACAACTCTCAGAGAAAGAGAAGTTGATAGTGACCCTAACTGAAAAGCTAGAGAAATCCACTGAAGAGATTCAGCTGATCAGAACTAAGTTCAATGACCTCTCTAAGAAGCATGAAACTCTACAGAACTGTGAGAATAGTGGTACGTAAAAAAGCTAACTCTATTGAATAATGCATCTAAAGTAATAGATGAAATTGAGTTACCAGAGATCTCGCCACTATAAAATCTGGATTGGGATACATTCCAGGGGAACCTCACAAGGTCATCCTAATCTTTTGATCAAGTAAAGAAGAAGACAATCTTTGTAAAACCAAATGACACCTACACTTCAAACCGAAGAAATGCCCAAGGTTGTAGACAAGGAAAATGACCCATGGTTTCAAAGAAACTGAATGATCGTGTAGGAAAGCCCAAACCTCGGTGAAGGCTAGAAAACCCGAGCACTCGATTGAAAAATTTCGTAAGTACTTGAAGCCTCGGGCTAAGAATGCAAACTGAAAGGATCTACATCAATCATCGAGGAATCTTCGGAAGAGAAACACTCGGCAGAGACATTCTCAATCAAGAGACCCAAGTCCTCAAGATATTGAAGACCCAAATTTCAAGATCAGCAACCCGAACCCCACTTGCCTTAAGGGTAAAGGTTACTCAACCCGAGTCAACAAAGATTCGGACCAACCGCATGCGAAGCCAAAAGCAAATGAACAAAAGACCCGAACCAAAGAAAAATTCAAAAGCTCATGTTCATGTTAAGGCTAAAGACTCATACACGTGAAAACCGCTAAGGCACCCAGTAGTAAATGTGTATGTAGATGTTTATGGAAGATGATCGACCACTCTAAAGTGATTAGAGTTGTCGAGATTTGGATTCCGAAAGGTACAAATAACCTTATAGGACCCTACACAAATTGGGTACCTAAAATTGATCTGCTTTTTCATGAGGAAAAACAAGGGCAATCGAAATGATTGAAGATCACATAAAGACTAATGAGTAGAGATGAAAAAAGCCCTCGATGTATGGTATCTTGACAAAGGATGCTCAAGACATGTGACAGATTCAAGAAGATACTCAAAGACTATGTTGAACAAAGAGGCCCTCGGATCACTTTTTGGAGATAACTCCAAGGACAAAACAAGGATATGGAACTTTGGAAATCGACTTTCGATTCATATCCATGGTGTTTCATATGTATCTCGGATTGAAGCATAACTTGCTTTCAATAAGCCAATTGCGGATAAGGGTTTTAATGTTGAGTTCTCTAAGAACTTATGTTATGTGAAAGATGATACATCACATAAAGTATTACTGATCGGGTACTAGAAAAAGGAAATGTGTATCTTCTTGGATCGGAGTTCAACTCCTAAAGATACATGTTTGGTTGCTAAAAGTTCCACAGATACCATTTGGTTATGGCATAAAAGAATGAATCACCAATTTCAAAACCCTCAATAAGCTTGCAAGATTAGCTCTTGTGAGAGGGTTGCCTAATGAAGTGTTCAAATGAGGAACTTATTTGTGATGCGTGCAAAAAGGAAAAACAAATTAGAGCATCATTTAAAAGCAAAAGTAAATGTTTCTACCGAAAAGAATACTTCATTTGTTGCATACGGATCTTTTGGTCCTATAACACCAAAGGAGCACTAATGGCGAAATACACATTGGTAGTAGTTGATGACTACTCAAGATATACTTAGGGTCATATTCTTACTCAAGAAGAAAGAGACTCGATAAAATCGCCAGAATTCTCGAAAAGGCTCAAGATTGAGAAAAAATCTGAGTGTGGTCAAAAATCGATCCGACAAAGGAACTAAATTTATAAATCATATCATATCTGATTATTGTGCAAAGAAAATGGAATTTCTCATGAAACATCACCGCAAGGACCCTCAACAAAATGGTGTTCTTTGAAAGAAAAACATGACTGGAAAAGAGTTCGCAAGGACAATGATAATTGTCGATATTCCTAAAAGATTTTAAATTTGGTGTCAACACCGCACGCTATTCTCGTAATGATCCATGTCGACTAAAAAGTCAAGGCAAAACACCTTATGAGCTTTGGAATGGAAGGAAGCCTCTTGTTTCTTTCTTTTCGTGTTTTGGTTGCAAAGTGTTTCATACACAATAATGGTAAAGATCAGTTGAAAACATTTGATAGCAAAGTGATGAAGGAATATTCTTAGGTATTCTCAAGTCAAGAAAGCTTTCGAGTTTACAACCAGAGGACTCTTATTGGAGGAAACACCTCATGTTGTTTTTTGATGAATCTACTTGTTTTCGTAAGAAACAGAAACATGATGCGTAAGAACCCACCAAGAGGATCGCCAGATTAAGCCGAAAAAGAATGACAAATCATCCATCGAACCCGAAAAGAAGAAGTCGGTCACATTCTATGATTTGAGGACTCGGACTCGAATAAAGAAGTTCGTGATGAAACTCGGGATGGTGAGACTCGTGAAAGCCAACATACCAAAGTGACCAATCCGAACAGACACCGCCTCGGACTGTGTATGATGCCAATGAAGATGTGGTCACAACTGAGGCAAATTCTAAATCTATCAACCAAAGGGGAAACAAATGTCTCTCGACAATGTTCTCAATAGAATTTCCCCAGGAAGATGATTCCTTTTCTCCTTTTCTGTTGTTCCCTCGAAGCCATCAATTAATCAACCTAACATTTCAAATGTTGAGGATATCACAAGGGGGAACATCTAGAAGAAGATGGTTAGATAGTCATCCTACAAGTCGATTGTGGGTGATCTAACCAAGGTGTCAAAACAAGAAGGTTCCATGGTGAGAGTGCACTATTCTCACCGCTTCCTATCGAGAAAGAGCTTCTCGAGATTGGTGAAGCTTCTACAAGATTCTCATTGATTATCATGCTATGAAGATGAAATAATCAATTCTCAAGAAATGAAGTATGGGAGCTAGTAGATAGACCGAAAGGCACAATGTCATTGGAACCAAGTGGGTATTTAAGAATAAAAGAGATGAAAACAACAACATTGTAAGAAACAAGGCAAGGCTAGTTGTACAAGGTTATTCCCAAGAAGAAGGTTTGGATTATGATGAAACCTTTGCACCAAATTTGCAAGACTAGAAGTCATCGATTATTTCTTCCATGTGTTGCCCACATGAAGTTCACACGATCTATCAAATGGATGTGAAAAGTGCATTTCGAATCGGCAGTGTGCTTAAAGAAGAGGTTTATGTAGAACAACCTCCTAGTTTCAAAACAGAATGACCAAGTTTACGTGCTCGATAAGCTTTGTATGGTCATAAGCAAGCACCCGAGCATGATATGATACTTTTTCTCGCCTTCATCGACCATGGTTTTGTCAAAGGAACTGCTGATAGAACTCGCTCGTGATAGAAGATGGGGAAGATATCTTCGTTCGGATATATGTTGATGACATCATTTTGATTCTCCAAACCATCACCGTTGGTGAAAAGTTTTCAACACCGATGAAAGGCAAGTTTGAGATGTCAATGATGGGAGAGATGAATTTCTTTTCTAGGTCTTCAAGTGAAACAATCAAAGGAAGGAATCTTCATCAACCGTGCAAAGTACACCGTAGATCCGATTGCCAAATATGGTGTCTAGATTGCAATGCGCTTAGAATTCCTATGAATACTAACTACAAGATGGATCCCGATTACAAGGCAAATCGGTAAGTCATAATTATTATAGAGGAATCATTGGATCATTGCTCTATCTCACGTTAGTAGGGCCCGATATAACATTTGTTGTTGGGATATGTGCAAGATACCAAGCTAATCCTAAAGCTAGTCACATGGAGGTTTGCCAAAAGATACCGGTATCTTAAGGGCACAAATGAATAGAGGATTATGGTATCCAAACCGATGATAACCTTGAATTAACCGGGTTATTCGATGTCGATTATGGAGGTTGCGTAATTGATAGGAAGTCCACTACAGAACTTGTCAATTTCTAGGAAGTAAGCCGATATCTTGGTTTTCAAAAGAAAATGACCTCGAGAGCAACCATTACTACCGAAAATTTGAATACATGGCTACAGGAAAGTCATTGTTTGTACAAATTATTTGCCTCGCATAACAATTAAGGGATTATAAAGTTGTAGCCAATGAAGTACCAATATTTTGTGACAATAATAGTGCCATTGCTATTTCACAAAATCCGTATTGCACACCAGATGCAAGCATGTGGATATCAGACATCACTTCATCAGAGATCATGTCGAGAAAAAGGACATAAGGATGGAGAAAATTCATACTGATAAGCAGAGAGCTGATATCTTGACTAAACCTTTGGTTGAATCAAGATTTCAGGAACTATCCGTTGAATTAGGGATGTTGGATCCAGGTGTATAGAGTAAAATCAGAAAAATTGAAGATTTTCAGATGCATGAAGTTTTCGAATTCTACCGAGAAACTCGTGATAAAATGAAAATACCAAATAAGTCTCAAGAAACTCAGATTTCATCAAGGTCAAGATTAAGAAAGATATCAACCCATTCAAGACTAATATCATACTGACATTTTATCAAGGTCAATATTTAGTAAGACTGATAGAGGGAAATTAGTCTAAAGAAGTAATGACTCATGCGACTCATTTATTGCTTAAGTGAAACTCCGTAATCATTCGCAATAAATAAAAAACACCTGAGGAATGTTTTTGGGTGGGATATTTGTAATTCAGAAGAAGGTCAACAGTCATTAAATGCTCTGTTACATTTAATCTCCAATGAAGTTAAAATGGCGGCTTACTTTTTGGGGATCGACCTTTCGCAATTCGATTAATCGATTAATCTTAGCCGTTGCTTTTCACCTAACCAACGTGAATTCCCACGATCTCAAGCTATTTAATCCTTTGAAGCCATTCGCTAAACTTTATCAAACCTTTCGTTCCCAAAATCCTCTGCAAGAAAATCCCTTTGCCCAGAAAATCCCAAACCCTAAATCTTCAAATCTTCAAAATCTCAAATGGCCCCAACCATTTTCGAGAAATTAGCCAAGATGAACAAGCCATAGTATGAATACATGGTGTCTCTGGAGAGCACGTCAAATGCCAAGCATGAAGAAGAAGCGCTCCACCTAATCAGATTGGCAAAAATCGATTTAACCTCGTCAGCAAATCGACTGTAGAGGCAGAGTATACCCAGTGAGGTAATAGAGTTTGTTGCAAATATGGAAATCGATGAGGAAGATTGTATAGAATCTAAGATTTCTGCTTTCATCCCCTAACAATCGATGAAATATGTAGATTTTGTTTGAGAGCTCTATATTGTCCCCGAAGCATCCAATGATGTATTTGAGTTGTGCGATAGGGAGATGATCCTCATTGTATATGTTGGACCGAGCAGGAGTATCTTGACAAGGTTGCCGAGAAACCTATTAAGTTTGAGGCAACTCGCACAAACGGCATCTACAAAAAATACAACAGTATTGATGGATATTGTGGGAAAGTGCATAATGAGTCGATCCGAAGCTTTCGAGCGGATCAAGACTCCCAAACTCCGATCGATGGCGGCTATCGAGGACTCACCCCACCAAGGATTTCAACCGGCCGACATATCTCGATCAAGGTGGTGATTGAGCAAGCCAAGGTCATAAAAAGGGAGGATGATGGGGCAATATCTATCAAAGGCGTAATCCTCCACGCCACCAAAATTGCATTCATTCCGGAGATGTACCGTGAGGGCGAGGATATCTTTGCTAACTCTACCCCATTCCTAAGTCCAAAGTGATGTTCAAGCCCATTGTCACGAAGAGGACTTTCAAGGAAAAGAAAGAGAAGAAAGTGGAATCACCCCTTGCGGTCAAGCTAAAAAAGGAAACCCAACAAGCCAAAGGGAAGGTGTTGTTGGAAGCCAAGAAGGAGCAGGTGAGAAATTGAAGAAGTTAAAACCCTTGCTCCAAAACGCTAGAAAAGGATGGTGGTTCTCATTGATGAAGATGAGAAAAGTGAGATCGAGGAGATTGAAATTTCGAGAGCCAAATCGCTTTCAATCGCCATTACATGTATGCTCAAAGTTTCTTAAAATGGCACATGATCAAAATGAAATGAAGTCTTCTCGGAGGTTCTTGAGACTTCACTGAGCTCGCATAAATTCTCTCGGGAAATTTTCCAAGGACCTCGGACCTCGAGGAAAGTTGATTCCCTCCGAGGATATCTGCGGCTCGATCCCAGCAGAAGATGCCTGATTCTCCGAGGATATGCCCCACTCAGTTCAGAGTAAGCAGATATTCCCACTGAGGCCGCCACTGCACTCGTAAACCAAGTCATATCCAGCCCGAGGAGCCCGCATTCAAAACCTCATATCACGAGCCTCGGGAGCCGGCGAACTTTTGAAGAGCTCCTGAGTGAGTTGAAGGATTGACCTTCCATCAACACGAGAGCCCGATGCTGCGAAAGGAGAAGTTTAAGAGACCGAATAATAAGCAGGGGAACGGTTCATTCTTGACCGCCACCCCGAGCTAGCTCATTCCCTCGACCTCCAAGACATCTTCTTCGTTATTGAGGTCAACGGTCTACATCCTCAACCGCACTCTTCCGAAATGCTTAATATTGCTTCATTCGTGAGGGGGAAGACGGTGGAACGAGGAGATGTTTTTCTCATCAATTCTCGGAGTTCGAAAAACCAAGCCCTGGATGAAAATCTCGATTTTGATGAGCTTGTGAAGAGGAAGGTGGCCGAGAGAAATGCTTTGGTTGGTGCCCCGAGCTCCATTGACAAATCTCGGATGATGGGGACCAACAAGGGGTAAATTTACGTGAACTCCTAGAAATTCCGCATGCTAGGACCTTTTACGTGCTTATTATTTGCATGACGTTGTTGACATGATTATTAATGAATTCACATAGGTTAGTTCATGTTAGTGATAATCTGTGATCTAAATTTGTGTTTATGAGTTCATCCCGAATAGATCCCTTATATAGTATCCTTCAAAATCGGCATCGAGCCCCGTTCGGCTCGATCTTTTTAAACCAGAATTTAAATTGTTGTTCATTAAATTTTGAAATTGATAGTAGAATTGTTAGATCTATTTTGCGGTATCCAATTGGCATGGTATTTTAATGATTTTTTACATGCAAATAATTGTTGGTTTTTTAATTGATTCGCTCAAATTCGTTTTTGCCTCGTGAAAAATCCACGAGTAGATTAGGTTTTGTTTGATTTGATCAATGTAATAGACTAGTTTAGATCTAGGTTTATTTATTTTTTTGTAAATAAATTGCAACCGGATCGGGAACGAAAGCGGAGATGGAGAATTAAAGACGGATGACCAAGTGTCCGAACGTCACGCTGGCAGCTATGGCGCACGCTAGGCTAGGCCTAGCAGCAGACGACAATGCCAGAAGCGCCCGGCTGAGCCGAAGAAGCAAAAGGGCGTCTTGTTGGAGGATGGCGGCGAAAGCGATTTAGCACGAGCGCTCCCTTAGGTTGCGCTAATAATGCGCGTGGGCCGCGACGTCTTATAACACGTTAAGGGCCCGGGCGCCGGGTGCGCTGCAGACGGGCGCGAAAGTGATTCCGCTCGAGACGCTTTCACTGCCGAGGATTGCTGAGCGATAGGCGCGGGATGGTCGGTTCGAGACATACGTGCGTTTGGGTGCACGCGGACACGTGTTCCGGACCGTGAGCTACCCGTTGCCGGACATCGTCTCGAACCCTAGACGGAGGATTTTTTTTTTTAAGAATTATTGCGGTTGAGTGGGAGCCTTTCGAGACGAACGATGAAGGCTAAAAGGAGGACGATTTCTCAAGATCGAGACTTGAAATTTAAACCATGACAGTTGGATATATGTGCCCAACTTGATTTATTTTTGTCTTGTTACTTGGTTTTAATTTCATGCATAATTATTTGTTAATGTGTTTGCATGTTATTTGAATTGTCTAAAGAAAATCTCACTTTCGAAAATTACTAAGTATGTTTTATTGATTGACAATTTTATTCCGGATAATAAAATTACGTCAATTTTTGACCTCCATGATTAATTTATTTGTATTTTAGAGAAATTTCCCCTTAAACGCAAGGAAAGATAGATTTCACATGAATAAATTCCCAAAAGGATGATTGTGGATTATTATTAGTGGCGGCGATGACCCTTCCCCACGAGGCTCGTTCAAAACGATGTGATAATTTCAGATTTAATCATGGTTATTACTTAGGTATAAAATTGATATGCATATATACTTCCCCAAAGTCCCTATCAATTTTATATTGGTCAAGTGGGAGCCACTATTAATTTTTGTATTAAAGGTTTGTAATTGTTCTGTTTGTAACTCTTGCTTGAATGTGTTTAAATAGATAGTTCACCCCACGTGACCTATTTAAACTATTTTTGAGATGTCGATCGACATATTCATATTGTTTTGAGATTTTGATATGAATAATGTGATCAAAATTATGTGATATTTTGTGTTTACACAATTATTGTTTATTTCAGTTCAGCATGTTGCAACCTTTTAATCCATTGTATGCTATACTTAAAGATCATAAATTAACCGGGATGAATTATGTCAATTGAGTCGAAAATGAAAATGGTCCTAACAAAGACAACATTTTCACCGGGTACTTTACACACCTAAACCCAAAAACCTAATAAGGATGCTCAGATATGGACAAAATGGAGTATAATGAATGGGAGCAAGCCAATGAGTTGATGAAGGGTATAATCTTGACATCCATGTTAGATTTGTTGAAACGCCTTCGCCAAGGATTTGGAACTTCTGCAGACATTATGCGATATCTTGAAGAGATGTTTCACATCCGGCCCCATGTAAAGAATGTTGAGATATTTTAGTTTTGATGAATTAGGCCAAAACATTATCAACTTGTGTTATTCAAGCCAACTTATAGATAACAAGTTGAGGGGAACGAGAAACAAAGTTGAGGGGAACTCACGAAATCAAAAGAAGATGATCGAGATCGACGAGGTTAGGTTGATTTAGACCGATCGAGATCGATGAGAAAAGATGAGTTCGAGTTAACCGATTAGTTGAGCAAAATCATAAGAAAAGAAAGCTAAACCGGTGACGATTGACTGAAAGATCGTAAAAATCCCGGATTATCCCGGGCTAACTTGATCGGATGACGAAAAAGAAAAGCCGATCGAAGGATCGAAGACTAAATCGAAGAGAATGTGCGATCGAAGAGGATATTCCGATCGTAAGAGGAAAAATAAGACTGACGAGATCGACGCGTGATCGAGATCGATAAGATTTACCCGGTGTCTAACCCGATCAGGATAAACCGACATGACCGATCGGATGCTAATACGATCCCCGTCCCGAATGAGTTAATCGAATCGACGAGAAGAAATCAGAAACCACAAGTCACCTCGGGATCCGATGTCCTCGAAGATAACTCACCTCAAGACAAGTCATCCGTCATGTTCCACCGAGAATCGAGCTTAATGATGATCGGATGCTTTGAGTGTTAGTGACTGCGAGATTCGAGGATGTCTGAAGTCGAAGAAGCTGAACCTTCGATGCTTTGAAAGTCGATTATGCCCGACGTACAAGGTTCGTTGAAGAGAAGTCTGCTGAATCAAGAATCCCTAAGACTCGGAAGGATCCTGAAGAATATAACCGTTAGATTTAGCTGACGTGGACCAATGAGAGGAAGACAACAAGCCTGAAAAAGCTGCAAAAGCTACAGAATAGTATGAATTTGAATGTGACTCCATCCAATGGTAACATTCAAATCCACACTATAAATATAAGTTCTTCCTTCAATATTCGTGTGGGAAATGCGTGAAACATCCAAAAAACCAAATCATCTAGCATTTCCACCATAGAACACTGAGCAAGAAATACACGCATATATTCAAGAGTGTTCTATTCTAGATCTAAGCCAAATGTAATATCCTAAGCTTAAAGAGATTTTCCCATCCTTAGTATTGAGGCTAAATAAATGTAAGGAAAAATCTCACCCTAGTTGGACACCAAACAATCTTTACTCAAACCGAGTGTTAGGTTAAGTTTTGTTAAGCAAGGAATATAAGTTAGTTGTACTAACTTAAATTCAGGTGTGAGTGAGAACTAGTTAAACATCTAAGCAATCCCGAAAAGAGGGTAGGACCCTACACAAATTGGGTACCTAAAAATTGATTTGTTTTTTCGAGAAAAACAAGGGCACCGAAATGATTGAAGATCACATAAAGACTAATGAGTAGAGATGAAAAAGCCCCTCGATGTATGGTATCTTGACAAAGGATGCTCAAGACATATGATGATTCAAGAAGATACTCAAAGGACTATCTTGAACAAAGAGGCCATCGATCACTTTTGAGATAACTCCAAGGATAGATCAAGGATATGGAACTTTGAAATCGACTCGATTCATATCCATGGTGTTTCATATGTATCCGGATTGAAGCATAACTTGCTTTCAATAAGTCAATTTCGTGGATAAGGGTTTTAATGTTGAGTTCTCTAAGAACTTATGTTATGTGAAAGATGATACATCACGTAAAGTATTCTTGATCGGTACTAGAAAAGGAAATGTGTATCTTGCTAATCGAGTTCAACTCCTAAACATACATGTTTGGTTGCTAAAAAGTTCCACAGATACCATTTGGTTTATGGCATAAAAGAATGAATCACCGAATTTCAAAACCCTCAATAAGCTTGCAAGATTAGCTCTTGGGAGAGGGTTTAAATGAAGTGTTCAAGAAGGAACTTATTTGTGATGCGTGCCAAAAGGAAAAACAAATTAGAGCATCATTTAAAAGCAAAGTAGATGTTTCTACCGAAAGAATACTTCATTGTTGCATATGGATCTTTTGGTCCTATAACACCAAATGAGCACTAATGGCGAAATACACATTGGTAGTAGTTGATGACTACTCAAGATATACTGGGTAATATTCTTACTCAAGAAAAAAGAGACTCGGAAAAGGCTCAAGATTGAGAAAATCTGGTGTGGTCAAAAATCGGATCCGACAAAGGAACTCAATTTATAAATCATATCATATCGATTATTGCAAAGAAATGGAATTTCTCATGAAACATCACCGCAAAGGACCCTCAACAAAATGGAAGTTCTTTGAAAGAATAAACATGACTCAAAGAAGTTCGCAGGACAATGATAGTCGGGTCGATATTCCTAAAAGATTTTGGGGTCAAGTCGCCAACACCGCATGTTATTCTCGTATGAGATCCATGCCGACTAAAAGTCAAGGCAAAACACCTTATGAGCTTTGGAATGGAAGGAAGCCTCTTGTTTCTTTTTTTTTCCGTGTGTTTGGTTGCAAATGTTTCATACACAATAATGGTAAAGACTGGGTTGAAAACATTTGATAGCAAAGCTGATGAAGGAATATTCTTAGGTATTCTCAAGTCAAGAAAGCTTTCGAGTTTACAAACCTGGACTCTTTATTGTGGAGGAAACACCTCATGTTGTTGTTTTTGATGAATCTACTTGTGTTCGTAAGAAACAGAACATGATGCTTAAGAACCCCACCAAGTGATCACCAGATTAAGCCCGAAAAAGAATGACAAATCATCCATCGAACTCGAAAGAAGAAGTCACTACATTCTATGATTGGATGACTCGACTTCGGATAAAGAAGTTCGTGATGAAACTCGGGATGGTGAGACTCAGAAAGCCAACACACCAAAGTTACGACCAATCCGAACAGACACCGAGCCGTACTCGTATGTGATGCCAATGAAGATGTGGTCACAGTGAGGCAAATTCTGAATCTATCAACCAAAGGGGAACAAATGTCTCCTCGACAATGTTCTCAATAGAATTTCCCTCGAGGAAGATGATTTCCTTTCTCCTTTTCTTGTTCCCCTCGAAGCTTTCTCGATTAATCGAACCTAACATTTCAAATGTTGAGGATATCAGTTGAAGGGGGAACATCTAGAAGAAGATGGTTAGATAGTCATCCTACAAGTCGATTGTGGGTGATCTAACCGAAGGTGTCAAAACAAAGAAGGTTCCATGGTGAGAGTGCACTATTCTCACCGCTTCCTATCGGAGAAAGAAACTCCCCGAGATTGGTGAAGCTCTACAAGATTCTCATTGATTATCAAGTATGCAAGATGAGTTGAATCAATTCTCAAGAAATGAAGTATGTGAGCTAGTAGATAGACACGAAAAGACACAATGTCATTGGAACCAAGTGGGTATTTAAGAATAAAAGAGATGAAAACAACAACATTGTAAGAAACAAGGCAAGGCTAGTTGCACAAGGTTATTCCCAAGAAGAATGTTTGATTATGATGAAACCTTTGCACCAATTGCAAAGACTAGAAGCCATCGGATTATTTCTTGCATATGCTGCTACATGAAGTTCATGATCTATCAAATGGACGTGAAAAGTGCATTTCAACGGTGTGCTTAAAGAAGAGGTTTATGTAGAACAACCTCCTAGTTTCAAAAGAATGACCAAGATTACAGTGCTCGTAAAAGCTTTGTATGGTCTTAAGCAAAGACACCCGAGCATGGTATGATACTTTTCGCTTTCTTCGACCATGGTTTTGTCAAAAGAATCGGCTGATAGAACTCGCTCGTGATAGAAGATGGGGAAGATATCTTATCGTTTCGATATATGTTGATGACATCATTTTTGATTCTCCAAACCATCACCGCGGGTGAAAAGTTTTTCAACACCGGCGAAAAGGCAAGTTTGAGATGTCAATGATGGGAGAGATGAATTTCTTTCTAGGTCTTCGCGTGAAACAATCAAAGGAAGGAATCTTCATCAACCAGCAAAGTACACCGTAGATCCGATCACAAATATGGTGTATGACTGTAATGCAGTTAGAATTCTATGAATACTAACTACAAGATGGATCCCGATTTCAAGGCAAATCAAGAAGTCATAATCGACATAGAGGAATCATCGATCATTGCTCTATCTCACAACAAAGAGGGCCCGATATAACATTTGGGTTTGATATGCAAGATACCAAGCTAATCCTAAAGCTAGTCACATGGAGGTCGCCAAAAAGATATCAAGTATCTTAAGGGCACGCGATGAATAGAGGATTGTGGTATCCAAATTGATGATAACCTTGAATTAACCGGGTTACTCGATGCTGCTGATTATGGAGGTTCTGCGTAATTGATAGGAAGTCCACTACAGAACTTGTCAATTTCTTGGAAGTAAGTTTATATCTTGTTTTTCAAAGAAATGCAGACCTCGTAAAAGAAACCATTACTAACGGAAAATTTAATACATGGCTACGCGAAGTCATTGTAGCATGCATTATTTGCTCGTATAAACAATTAAGGGATTATAAAGTTGTAGCTAATGAAGTACCAATATTTTGTGACAATAATAGTGCCATTGCTATTTCACAAAATCCCAGATTGCACACCAGATGCAAGTATGTGGATATCGACATCACTTCATCGTAGATCATGTCAAAAAAAGGACATAAGGATGGAGAAAATTCATACCGATAAGCAGAGAGAGAAATACATCTTGACTAAACCTTTGGTCGATCAAGATTTCATGAACTATCGGTGAATTAGGGATGTTGATCCAGGTGTATAGAGTAATCAAAATTGAAGATTTTCGATGCATGAAGTTTTTCGAATTCTACCGAGAAACTCGTGATAAAATTAAAAAAATCGAATCGAAGTCTCGTGAAACTCAGATTTATCAAGGTCAAGATTTCAAGAAGATAATGAACCCATTCAAGACTCAATATCATACCGACATTTTATCAAGGTCAATACTCAAGAAGACCGATAGAGGGAAATTAGTCTCAAGAAGTAATGACTACGCGACTCATTTATTGCTTAAGTGAAACTCAAGAATCATTCGCAATAAATACAAAAACACCGAGGAATGTTTTGGATCTTTGAAATTTCAAGAAGGTCAACAAATGCATTAAATGCTCACATTTAATCTCCAATGAAGTTAAAATGGCGGGCTACTTTTTTCGGATCGACTTTTCATAATACGGTTAATCGTGGATTAATCTTAACCGCTGCTTTTCACCTAACCAACGCAAATTTCCAATCTCTCAAGCTATTTAATCTTTTGAAGCCATTCAAGCCAAACTTTATCAAACCCTTCGCTCCCAAAAATCCTCTAAGAAGAAAATCCTTTGCTAGAAAATCCCAAACCCTAAATCTTTGATCTTCAAAATCTCAAATGGCCCCAACCATTTTCGAGAAATTAGCCGAGACTTAACAAGCCATGGTACGGTAATACGTAAAATGTCGAGAGAGCACGCCAAAATGCCACGGGAAGAAGAAGTTAAGCTTACCACCTAATCGGATTGGCAAAATCGACCTAAACCTCGCCGCAAATCCACTGTAGGCGTAGTATACCCGTGAGGTAATAGAGAGTTTGTTGCAAATATGGAAATCGATGAGGAAGATTGTATAGAATCTAAGATTGCTTTCGCAGATCTCGAACAATAGATGAAATATGTAGATTTTTTTCGAGAGCTCTATATTGTCCCTAAGCATCCGAATGATGTATTTGAAGTTATGGGGACAGATGATCCCCTCATTGTATATGTTGGGATTCGGAGTAGAGAATATCTTGGACAAGGTTTATGAGAAACCCTGTTAAGTTTGAGGCAACTCGCACAAAAGGCATCTACAAAATAAAATACAGAGTATTGATGGATATTATGGAAAGTGCATAATGAGTCAACTGAAGCTTGAGCAGATCAAAGACTCCCAAACTCCGATCGATGGCGCTTATTGAGGACTCACCCACCAAGGATTTAACCGGGTCAAATATCCGATCAAGGTGGTGATTGAAAGCAAGCCAAGGTCATAAAAAGGAGGATGACGGGCAATATCTATCAGCAGCAATCCCTCCACGCCACCAAAATTCGTGATTCATTCCGGAGATGTGCCGTGAGTGGCGAGGATATCTTTGCCAACTCTACCCCATTCCCTAAGTCCAAAGTGATGTTCAAGCCCATTGGTCGCTAAGAGGACTTTCAAGGGAAAGAAAGAGAAGAAAGTGGAATTCCAAGGGTTATGTCACTTAAAAGGAAAACCCACAAGCCAGGGGAAGTGTTGTTGGGGCCAAGAAGAGAAAGGTGAGAAATTGAAGAAGGAAAAACCCTTGCTCCAAAACGCAAAAAGAATGGTGGTTTATCGATGAAGATGAGAAAAGGAGATCGAGGAGATTCACCGAGAGCTAAATCAGCCGTAAATCGCCATTACATGTATTGCTCAAAGCATCTCAAAGGCACATGATCAAACCGAGGAGCAAGTATTCTTCGAGGTTTCGACTTCACCGAGCTCGAGAAAATTCTTCTCAAGAAATTTTCCAAGACCTCGACCTCGAGAAAGTTCAGATTCCTCGCAGGATATACCGCTCGTACTACGTAAGATGCTCAGATTCCCGCCGAGGATACGCCCACCACTCAGCCTCGAGAGAAAGCAGATATTCCCACTGAGGAGGCGCCGCACCGACTCTCGAAACCAAGTCATATCCAGACCGGAGGGAGTCAAACTCCTTTTTAACCTCATAAGAAATTTCGGAGCCGAAGAACTTTGAAGAGCTCCCCAAGAGTTGTTGATTGACCTTCCAATCGAACCCCGAGAGCCCGATGCTCAAGAAAGGAGAAGTCAAAGAGACCGAATGGCGGCTAAGGGGAACGGTTCATTCTTGGACCGCTATACCAGCCGAGCTCATTTCCACGACCTCCAAGACCTCTTAGCAGGGATAGAGGTCAATCTGTCTGCATATCTCAACCGGACTCTCTTTCTGAGATGCTTAATATTCTTCATTCAGAAGGGCGACTGGGGAACGGGAGACAACTTTTTCTCATCAATTTGGGGAGTTCGGAAAACCAAGCTCGGATGAAAATCTCAGATTTTGATGAGCTTGTGAAGAGGAAGGTGGTCAGAAATGTTTGAGATTGGTGCCCCGAGCTCCATTGACAAATCTCGGGATGGGACCAACATGAGATGATGGTCGATCTGAAGGAGGAAAGACTGTTGATGTTGATCATTTGCTGTTGAACATCCTCGGTGAAGTTAGCCTGGTAACTTTTAACAATTGATAATTATGCCGTGGTTAATGGGGTTCCTACCTTTTAAATCAGAATGTCCGATATGCGGGGCGAGGCCAGTGACACCTAAGCTCAGGCGTGAAGCCCAGCCAAATCAAGCTTCGCCAGTTCAGACCGAGACTCGGAGATGAAATGTAACTCAGAGGCACAAGCATTAGTAATGCCCCGAGATTGATCTCACCCTGATGGAGAAATTGGAGAAGGTTGAGCCAATTTCAACAAAATCGCTCGATAGAAGAAGTTTTGGCAACCAATCTCGTAAGATTGAAGATTGAGTACTTTTTCGGTATCCGGCCGCCAGAGCTCTATGACGAAAATGACTCTCCATGGAAGCAAATCTAGAAAAACAAGATGGAGGGGTCAAGGTTTGAAGCTTAATGAAGAGTCAAGCAAAAGCATCGCGAGTGCATAAAAAAATCTTGAAGCAAAGTTGGTTGAGAGTAATGAGACGCTAAAGTGAAGAACGCCGTTGAGGAAATGAGCTTATTCTTTACGGCCAAGATGATGAGATATATGTTCAAGGAAGCTCTCTCAAGCCAATTTGCACATTTGTTCAAGAATTCTCTTCGCGGGCGAAGAACCACCTTAGGGCGTGCTCGAGAAGAGTAAGATCAGATGGCGTGAGGTGCGGAGCAGTGTCGCTAGAAGAGCAATATCACACGGACAAAAGACTTTCTGAAGCCGCCAGAGTATGGTTCCAAGAAGGGGGAAAGACCGAGCCATCTCAGAATTATTGAACATACTCAAGGGCAAGGTTGTTAAAAATGTCAAAAGAAGATATTGCCGGGTTTATGCGAAGGAGATTGAAGACACCGAGAAGCTTAAGTTCAAATAGGTGAGAATCCGCCCACACTCGTGTTTCTCTGAGGAAACAATGCGCGGGTTGCTATGGAGAACCGAAAGTGGTAGAGGAGATTGGAAACAAGCTGCGGTACGGGAATTGCCCATCAAGAGGAAGGCGTGGGTGATAGAAGAGCCTCGAGGGCAAAAGAGCAAAGGCTTTGCCGCCTCAGAGGAAGTCGAGATCAATCGGAGATTTCGATTCTCACCAAAAGAAAGTGCTCAACACTAGAAGCACTCAAAACACCCAGGACAACAAGCGAAGAAAGTTGTCGCTTCGCTTCGTGTACCAGGATCGTAAAGAAGGTCAAGAAGAGCGTAAAAGAAGGAGGGTTCAAAAGGTTCGCAAGCAAGAGTGAGAAGGAACACAAAAGATTAAATGGCCGCGACGCGACAAGTTGATGCTACCCCATCTCAACGACAAAGGGAAAAATCAAGAGAACCTTCTCGTTCTACTATGATGCTCAGAGGATGGAGAGGAGAGCTCATATCCGAATGAGGCTTTCATCGACATCTCCCCGACCTTCTATCCAAAAATATTCCAAGGATGGATAAATCTAACAGATGGGCGAAAGGTGCGTATAACCGGGTCCATATGTGTACCCTCCTCCTGTGTCGAGAGAATGGTCAGGTTAATGAGAAAGCCATTTTCGTGAAATATCTCAAGATAAAGGTCTTAGGTCTGACAGGAAATACCGGATATCATCAAAGAAAGAAATGCAATCAAGAAGAGATATTACTAATGTTCAACCTAGAAGTCCTCGGGCCGATGAGGGGAAGAGCAGAGTCGAATCAAACTGAAGAGGCCGAATCAAGAACAAAATGAAGACTCAAGATGAAGACTGCAAGATTCATGTAATCTTTTATCTTTTTTTTGTCTTTTTGATTTTGTTCAGAAGATTCATTGTAACTCCGTAATGTACTACCTATCATCAATGAAAATTTATCATTTATGCTCAAAAAGATAATATCTCATTATCTTATTTACATGTCTTTTAAATTTGATATGCCCGAATGATTGTCTCCGAGATTAATTGATTGAGAAATTAAGTATTTGGTGATGAATCGCTGAGAGATTCATTATCAAGAAATTGTTGTGAGATTCTCTATGGAAATTATTGGGAAATTAATTGTTAAGAGACTCATTATTTACTGGGAAATTGTTAAAAAATAAAACCAATCTTGTAATAGGATAAAACCAAAACCCGAGTATAGGTTAAGTATGTTTGTAACAAGATAGGTTTTTGGCATCATCAAAAAGGGGGAAAATTGTTGAGATGAATTTAATAAAGATATGATTTTGATTAGATCCCAAAAACCCCGAGTATGACATGTTCAAAATAATTCTTGATAGTTGAGTCAGATTCATCTTAGAGTATTCGGATGTTATCTCCAAAATGTATAGTCACAGATATAGATCGTGTTAGGATCAAGATTCTCAAGAACTCGCAAGTTTCGAAGAAACCGGTTTCAAGATGAAATCGGCTTTAAAACGAAGAAATCAAGACTCAAGATGAAATCGAGAATCAAGACTCAAAGATGAAACCGAGATATCAAGAGTCAAGAGGAAACCGAGATATCAAGACTCAAGATGAAAGGTTATTGTTTCAAACGTTTAGAGTGTCAAACCCTAAATGTAGCCAAGCTTCACACACCATAAGAGAAAACTCTCTGAGGCTATTCTCCAAACTGATAGCTTTTCAAAGAAATGACCTGTGTACGCCATAAATACTTGTGACCTCTACATTGAAAGGTTACGGAAATTTGTAAGCAACTCAAGAAATTTCAAACTTATTATCGCAGAGTTGAAGCACTCAAAAACCCAGACTTCCCAAGTGCTTTATATCAAGAGAGCTCATTAAACCAAGCCTCACTTGATAAGATATATCCAAAGCTTAGTCGTAGATATCCTAGCCTCAGATTATTGTTCTTATTGTAAAGGATATCTCATCCTAGTTTAAAACTAACTAAGCAAAACCCCAAACCCTTTAGAAGGTAGTTTGAGTGTGATTATTGTTGGTGAGATTGGAGTTGTAAAGAGAGTAAACTACATTGGAGGCAATGTAAAGCCTCTGTGAGAAGAAGCTTAGTAAGCTACCTGGTAGTCCGGAAGCTTTGTGCGAAAGGAGTAAGTAAACTGCTGCAGGTACTGTAAAGCTCAAGGTCGGGTCAGGGTAAGCAAACTATAGAGGTAAATGTAAACTCAAAAGGCCGAAGGAGTAAGTAAACCATGCAGGTAGTCGAAGCTCATGGAAGATGCGCATTTTCCTCAAGAGATCAGCGAGAGCGACGTCAGTTCGTCCACTAATTCGCCGGTTATTTAAGTCGTTTGCCATGAATCAAGGTATATATTCTCAAAAAGCATATTTCAATCGACATTTCTGGCCAAATCAACCAATTCAAGTCGTAGATATAATTTAATTATTATACCACCACTATTCCATAGCCAAGGTTTTCAAAGAAAAACGAGTATAAACTATTGTATTAACTATTTCAAGACATTCGAGAAGCTAGAACAGATATGATTAAATCGAATCTCATTTCTTCGAGATTCAAGAAGTTATGATCTCGATCTGAAGTAACTTCAGATCTTCGAAATCAGATTATTGATTATCTGTTAGCCAGATCATCGCAATATTGCACGCGATATTACAATGCCATTTATAGTAACCATTATCAATTATCATCTAAGAAGTATCGCAATACTACATGATAGTAGTTAAAGCAATGAGAAGTTAGTAACTCATTTTGAAGATAAAGTAGATATTCTTATGTTCCCGCTTAGAAAGAATTCACTTTTAAAAATCGACAGCGACATTTCAAGTTTTTCTATCAAGAATGACATCATTTTTGAAATGATTTCCAGGTATCCTGTCAAGGGACATTGATGTAGCAATCTTTATACAATCAATCGTAGTACCACCACTAATGCATCCTAAGTAACACATCAACTATTTCCGATAGTTATGAACGCAAACACCTTCGGCATTCAAGATTATCATATAAACTAAAGAGGATCCAAAGGTTGCGAAAAGCACGTTCAATCGTTCCGTTGAATCCCTGAATCGAGGCACCTGGAGCCATGGAATAGAGCCAAAAGATATATATAGATCGTTTCATACGATGTATATCCAATGTCAACCAAGAGAGGTTAAGAGTATTTTTATCGATAATCATCATACTTACATTTTTCCTGATGAAGCATAATTCGAGACTTTGAGAAATCTGAAAGAATTTGGGATATTCAAAACTGCAGAATCATAAAGGAAAAACGCATCAAGATCTCTGATCGTGAGTATGGAATACCAATGATGAGTTTTTGAACTACTTATCCGACTTAAGTGGATTTCAGGTCCACCATCGCATCTAGAACCCCAACAAAACTATTAGCAATCTAAGAAACATAACTTGAAACTGTCAGACTGGACGGATTTAGTTGATGAGATCTTCCCTGGTCGCCTGTTATGCCTCGAAACACATTCATCTGGTACATCCGGTAACCTGCTCAAAACTGATTAAAGAATTAAAGGACCCATGTTGAAGTTCAGTATGAGACACAGAGAATTTGCCGAAGAATCGATCCGCACTAAGGTCAGAGTGATAATTTATGAACAAAAAATGTTGTATAAAATTTATGGTCTGGAAGATCAAAAAAGTGGTCATCAACACCCACTTTAGATTTTTTGGAAGAAGACTATATGAACCAAAGAAACCAGATAGATTATTTTAAATGGTTAGAGGGCAAACCTCAAATGCTAATCAGTATTTAGTTGATATACCAAACGATACGTTGCCATGTCCGGTCTGTCAGATGTTGTTATCAAAATGGAGAGATACCATGAATAGGAGAGTCTCGACTGATAAGACGAAATCCATTGATAAGATATAAGAGAAGGACCTAGATTTTATTGATAAACTCTTTAGCAAAAAGTTAATTAGCCATGAAATATTATACCAGTAGTTAAGTGGATCGATTACGATAAACTTTTTCATCATAGGCCCATGCTTTTGTCCATCTCAGATTCTCGTGACGATTGGTCAAGATTGACTTGAACTGGCAAACGGATGTCATTTCTTGAACTAGTCTGACGAAGAGATCTATATGCACAACCCAAGGTTTATCAAATGCCAAGAATCATCCCAGTTCAGAAGCTCATGAGGTCCATTTACTTGACCAAATGGCATCCAGAGTTTAACCAACTGTTTGATCATGTTATAAAGTCTATGGTCTGATCAAACGAAGCTTGAGTTGTGTATAAAAGCATGCTCTGAATCGCATCGTATCTTTAAGATGCTATACGTAGATGACATTCTACCATCGAATCCACGGAGGCATTGCCAGACGTATAAGCATAACTTCAAATAAGCTTTTTGATATGAGACTCAGGAAATATGGACACATCCTTGGGATCAAGATCACCGAGATCGCAAGCAGGCAACGATGGTCTAGTTATCATAGCCATACATAGACACCGGTTTTAAACGATCTAAAGATGCAACATTCCAGAAGCGATTCGTACTCTTCTGCATACGGAATCCATTCATCTGAAGAAAAATGTCCCTAAGATGTAAAAAGGTATAGATGACATGGAAGTACTTTGTGCTTCTACTGTCAGAAAACCTTGGCGATGATTGTTGCAGAATGACCGTGATATTCCGTTGGTTGCAGTATGCAGGAAGAAGATATCGTAACCAAGGAAAGAGTATCGATCTATTGTGTTAAAAACATTATAGCTATCTCAAAAGAACTTTGATAGAATGTTGATTTATCGACATCTATCCCCATTAGCTACACTGACTAGATTTCCAGAATCGCATCAGATTTATAAACTATCTCAATACCGTGTTTCATTTGGGAAGTAAAGAATGACGAGTAATGCATCGATCGACTAACCAGGAAATTCCGGTAAGTGAAATAGAAACAAAGGAAAGAACCGATTTGGTTTCAGACTTCTAGTGACTCGGACGAGTTCAATTTGTTCAAAGAATATTTGGTTAGGCAATGGTAAAATTCAAGCAAATCCAAAGAGTCCACGAGTCAAACAAGCACATCAAAGAAAGACATTCTTACATTTGAAATCGCTAAGAGATGAGAGACAGATGGGCAAAGATAGTGCCTATATGACAACCTAGCAGTATCTTATTCAAAGGGTCCGTCAACACATCTTGAGAGACATGGAATAGAAATCGGTATTTACATCACGCTAACTGCCAGTATAAGTGGAGAATTATTATGTTCGTGGCAGGTGATATTAGACGACTACACGAGACATAGTTAGTAGCATAATTTAAAAGCGTGACTTTTGAGTATAAAAAGGGGAGATTGTTGGGATTATACCGAAAATACATTTTCAGATAATCGTAAACCTAATTTTCAGATTTATTTACCGAATAAATTGTTTATCATCGATGTTTTAAATATTATCAATGTTACATATATTTCATCGCATAACTGTTTCAATAAGTCGCATTTACATTGTAGTTAATTTAGGCAGATACCGTATCACGTATGATTAAATTACCAGAATTAAAAAAGACGCTTATTCACGCACTTCCAGATGAAATGTAATGTAACCATCATGAAAAGCAAGTCAGAAGCTCAGATTGCTTGTCTTGACCAAGAGATTAATTAGTGCATGATCAAGTAATCGACAGGACCTACAGAGGATAATTTCGTGAATCCTAACAAGCGAAGAATTAGAATTCTGTACCAGTTCGTTATTTAACCTTCGCCTTCTTAAATAGATCGACGCAGATTCAGAATCATCATGACTTATTGCGGGTAATGTAATCAATGAGATTCAATATTTTTTATCTGGGCAATATTATTAGTCACGTTAAGATTTAAGAACACGTAAGAATCGTGTGCACGCTTTTGTTTGATTGTTCTGGATATTCATAAGCTTTTTATCATGCCAAATCTTGCAAGTGAATTATTCCTGATGGATAATAATGTTGAACCGTTCCTGACCTATGATAAAAGATATTAATAATGGGAAGCTATTTCAAGGCTTGAATTAATTAATGGACTAGATAATCTTTAAATACAGAAATAATGACCTAGAGCATATTGACCGAATATATAGGTTAAGGTGATAGCAAACATAATTTGTAGAGATTAATTAATATTTACGGGCTTGAATTATATTGTGGCTCGATATTAGATATTCAAGGTTCCGTGTAATAGTCCAATCTTAATTTTCCTAGCGCCCCCTGAAAGTAGTCCAAATAAATAGTCCAATAACTAAAAAAAAAAGTGATTATTAAAATAAAATAAATATTGTTGCTTATTTTTTCCTTGATATTTTCGAAATTTATGGATAAAGCCGAGGGAGATTTTTTTGAACTTGTTAGTTATGGAATGAAGATATGTATTCTGGAATACAAGATTATCTTCATTTAACTAATAAATCTCCCACTTGGTTATTCCTCATAGATATTTTAAATTTTGAGGCAATAAAGGGCAAGAAAGATTTTCTTGATTTTCGAAAAGATATTACTAGAAGATATGTATTTTGAAATACAAGAATATCTCTAAATTCAAGAAGATCCAAATCGATTTCTGCATCATTAATTTTCAAAAATAACTTATATTGATGAGGCGGATTTTTGAAATATTTTAATTATAGGAAAAATAATATAAGAGATATATTCAAGATTTTCGGTGATCAAGAAAGTCTTTTCCCACCTTGGTTTTCTTAATGAAAAATCGGCATCAATTTATCCTATAAATAGATGATTATATTCCCAAAAACAATTCCATGTGTCGAAAAATTAGCAACCATGTTGGGTGCAACAAAGTTTATTTTTTTCCTTTTGTTAATTGTTCGATGTGTCCTTCCAATCGGATAATTGAGCAAGGGCTAAGGGAATACTTGGGAAGTCCTTTGGTTAGTCCGTCCAACCGAATAATTCATCGCCATCCCAGAGGTACATTCACGTAAACCCGTAGATTCCGTGACAAGAGGTTTTTTTGTGTGACTTATTATATGCATTTATATGTTGTCATAATTATTATTTGAATTAATATATGATTAATTCATGCTAGTAATAATTAAAGAATTAAATTTTGTATTTAAATATTCACCCTAATAGATCTCGCAACTCATTCTCCAACACCCCCACAAGATTTTTGAACTACAAATAGTGTCCCATTTAACCCAAGAGATTTTTTTTTCCAAGCCTCTCATTCCTACTCAATAAGAATTTTCTCTCAGAACTAGTGATTTTACTCAAGGTTTTTAATGGAGCACGGTAAGTGGGATAAATAGTATACCGATAGAGGTAAGAACCGCGACAATCAGAGTGAGTCTCCTGGCGGAGATATTCAAACCTCCCATTTCTGGAGTCTGTTGAACCTTTCTTCACAACATCCTCCCAATCAATCGCCATTCTATGCGACTTTACCTACAGAACCCCAGGTACTTGAATGAATTGACCCCACTGTGCAATTCAAGCCAAGAAACAAAAATCTGACATTTGGGAGTCCGAGTTGGTCTTAAAGATGATGCTGCACTTTTCACGCCGGTTTACCTTCAGGCTCGAAATCAATTCCAGATTAATGAGGAAGTGCTTAATAAATCGGACATTCTCCCATGAAGCCTTGCCCACAAAAAATTGGGTCAAAGTAGCAAATTCGTTGGAGAAGTGAGACCCCACGTTATCCTCTTCCAACAACAATTGGTTTAAACAGACCACTTCCAATAGCTTTTTTTGAGCATTATGCTTATCCCTCGGCTGCTAACAAGAAAAAGGAAAGGAGACAAAGGATCATCAAGTAATAAGTATGTGTTTTATTTCAAACTCCCTGTTTTCCCCTTAAAATAAATAAAACACAACATTTTTTTTTTCGTTATAGTTAGTTATAATTGTATGAATAAAAATACGAAATTAAAAAAAATTATAGAATGATGATATGTATCAGTAATCACATCAATCAGAGAGACTTTTAAAAATCATTTAAAATATATGTGTGTTATTTTTCGTGATCAATTCATTTGTGCCTTTTTTTTTTATCAAGATTATTCCATCTTCGATATTTAACAAATGGACCTGGTTATTATGAACGTCGATATTTTTATTCCATTCCACGCTAATTTAATCTAAACTATGTAATATGTATATAACAAATTTGAAATTGCATTTATGTTCTAATTTTTCTAAGCAAGAGTCATAGCCTACATGGATATTTACCTCTGGAAGTCTGCTGAGGCCCATCCCAAATCTTTTATACAGGTTAATCGGTTACTATAGACCCATGTGACATTATAGCCCAAATGTTCCATTATGCAACTTCCCAGGCTCTAGTACATGTGCTGTCCACTTTATTACTTCTTCCGTCTCGATTTAATGACAATTTTGTAAAAAGGATCGTCTGGACCTGTTAGTATATTTTTAAAAAGAAAATAAATCAATTATTAACGCTAAACTCTATTCAACATATCTAAAAAATTACACACAACGCCATATTATTTTTTTTCACAATCAAGTCAAACTTATTCTTTATTTATATCATATGTTTTATTTTACCATTTAGCCCTCACCTCAAAAGATATGTTTATACTAATAAACAACTTTCACAATTTCGCGACAAACATTACATGGTGCCATCAAATTGCGGGACCGAGGAGATTGACATCAGTTCCCATCAACCTCATCTTCTCACCTTTCCACCAAACAAAATTTTACACTTCACAAAAAAAACCGCTACTAATTTTTGGGCACATGCTTCTTTTAAAAGTAAAAAAGAAGATAAAGTAGTATTGCGGGTCCATTTATAATAAAGTGAATTTTGTGAGTAAAGAAATAAACGACAATACGTAGAATTGTCATAATAAGACATTTAAGATAAAATAAGTGTGTTCCATAGAAGTTAATGCGACACTTTTGTAGATTCGACAAACAAAAAGCGAAAGATAATTTTAGGACGAGGGGAGTACATAGAAAGAGTCCGACATATTATTATTATTATTGATAATAAGGGATAAGAAAAAGTAATTTCCACAATTTTATTATTGATTTAATTTCTCGAGTCATAAGATCATGCACTCTATAGTATATTTTAAAATTTTACAATTGTTACGTGAAACTTGCCATTTATTATACTAAATAATTCTAATATATTTCTTGTTTCCTACAAATAAAACAATTTTAATTGGAGAAGGAGTTGATACTTTCTCTACATGAAAATCGTACATTATAATATAAAAAGCACTTGTAAGTACAATATATGGCATGGATTGTTTTGTTGAACTGGATATATGTGACGTTGAGGAGTATGGGTCGACGGCCACATTCATTAGAATCAAACTCATCTCGTGATCGTTAGCTAGATTATAAATTTATTTAATTAGTTATTATTATTATATATATATATATATGAGTAATGATATAAAATCAACTATCCCATTTTTATTAAACCAGATATCGACACCATTACGCTTAACTATTCCCCAAACCATGAACCATAAACCTAAATTATGAACTATTCGAGCCGGGTGAATCCATGAACCACCCGGATCGGTTCCGGGCTCGCCCAGTTGGTTCTCGTCTGCAAAAAAAAAATGGAATTTTCTTGCTCAGCTTTTTATTTTTTTCAGCTCAATTCAATTTTCTTTTTACCCGCCCCAGTGGTTCAAGGCGGTTCACCCAACTGAATGGTTCATGATTTAGGGTTTATGGTTCATGGTTTAGGAATAGCTAAGGCGACACGCCACAATCCGGTTCCATAAAAATCAAATAAATAGTTCTATCTACATTACCTATATATATTAATACTTACTATATAGATAAACATGATTCAAATTTGGGCTAAAAACGTCAATACCATGCTAAAAGCCCAATTCAACTTATTATTTCGGCTAAAATCGTATAATCTCTCAAAAAGTTAAAATGAAATCTATTTAATTAAAAAAATTAAATTTTATTTTTATCATATTTATTTATAAAAGGTGTGATATGATATAGATTATATTCACGCTTTCAT
The DNA here is from genome assembly GCA_037126765.1 of Stenogyne calaminthoides. Lineage (NCBI taxonomy): Eukaryota > Viridiplantae > Streptophyta > Magnoliopsida > Lamiales > Lamiaceae > Stenogyne > Stenogyne calaminthoides. The sequence continues at coordinate 10,210,697 of JBBCBC010000008.1, read as the reverse complement.
GTTTTTTTTTCCTTTCGATAAGCACGTCGCCCCTATAGCCCTCCAAGTAATCAATCATCTAATCAAATTATATTCACGTCCCAATATATTGTTGGGAGTATTGATGTAAGTAATTTTAGTGCTAAAATTAATTGTGGATGAATTTTTTTTCTTTTTCTGCTCATAGCAATTCTTCTAATTTGAGTTCAATTGATTAGAATATTTATTGCAAAATTGTATATTGTGAATTGAGTATTTATAGACGTAATTGAAGTGGGAAATTAGTTGTGATGAGCGAGTTCTTTTTGTTTATAGCTTATTCTTCTAATTTGAATTATGGAATGAGTTATGAATGTTTATTGCAATTGTGGCATTTATTTTGTATATTGTAGGAGTATTTAGGTATGATGAATTGGATAACTGACGAAGTTGTATATTTAATTTGGGTTTGTTTTTATATCGCATTTTGAGTAAGACTCTATATGAAGTAATTTAGTTAATTGGTTATGAATGTTTATCATAAAATGAGTAATTATATATTTTTATATTACATCTCGATTTTGTTTTTTTCTATTGCGTAGAGTAATCGAGGTAAATAATTTACAAAATTGGTTATGAATGTTTATTACAATTGTATAATTATTTTGCATATTGTATATATCGAGGTACCAGTTCAAACGTGGTTAACTTCAGGAAATCAATAAAAGCGGCCTAAAGAATAAGTTGATTTTTTAAAGCATTACATGCATCTTTTGGAACGCCTAATGATATGTGGTAATATCTCGCTACACTTGAATCATACAAATTGATATATATATGTGTATCCTATAATCATATTTGTGTGTGGATGAAAGCAACATATGTATTCAGAGATCATCATCTGAAGATATTACCAACTTGCTAAAGTTAGGGATTTTTAAGAATCAAATATCTACATAATTAAATATAAAAAGAGGAAATGTAAAGCTTTTAAACTTAAAATGATAAAATATAAAAAGTTTTAATTTCACCGGGTGAAGGGAATATATTATACACATATAATATTAAAAAATAAAAATCATATAATATTAAAAAATAAAAATTATGTCTATAATTGAACTAATTATATTAATTAAAATGTTTGAAATATTTTAATCTAATATAATATTATAATTTTTTTTTCAATCCCCGCCAAATTTCAAGTTATCATATATATATATATATATATATATATATATATATATATATATATATATATATATATATATATATATATATATATATATATATATTTATATATTATAGAGCACGCTCTCTTGTGCATTAATGAGTAACACTCTTATGTGAACCAAATTCACATGAACTCTAATATTAGCAGTGTATCCATCATTTAAGTATGCACAAAACTTTCACTGCTTAAAAAATATAAAGATTTTTCTAAACAAAGGATTGTTTTTTGTTTATAATAAAATAGATAGTTTTTATATATAACAAAATGAAAGAGTTTTTGTATGTACCGTTGATACTTTTAAATAACAACAGAGTTCATAGCATGAATCGTCTATATGTTTTACACCCGCATTAAATGCAATCATTTAACTAAAGATATTTTTGAAAAATACAATTTATTTTTACTAAAACATGTAAATTTTCAAAAAAATGCTAGGTGTTTTAGTGCATATATATATTTTTAAATATAAATTTTATAGAATTTGGGGCTTTTAGTGTTTTATATTCCAAGTTCACAATAAGATGTTAAGTTATAAGATGTTTAAAATAAATTTGGTCGATGGCATAAATCTCGCCTCGGGTAGTATACTGGATGTTACTTTTTAATAAAAAGGTTAGCATTTTTTAAGGTGAAACATGCATTAAAAGGTAAAATGTCATTTTAAGGTAAAATTTGAAAGATGAAAGGTTGATTCGTCACAAGACACCAAGATTTGTCTACATACACAAATTTCAAGTAGAAATTTGTTCATATTTATAAACTAATATTATTATTTTTATAAATTAATATTATAACATTTATATATTAATTTATAAAATATGAAATATCTAATATAAGCGCTATAATATTAATTTATAAATATATAATGATATAAAATTTTATATTATGAAACAAGTTTAAAAGGGTAAATTTATCAATCATTTATCACAAATTTCATAAACTAGTACATGTGATATTTAATATTACGATCTTAATTTATAAATATAATTATATCAGCTTAATAAGTATAATGGTATTAGTTTATAAATATAATAGATAATTTCATATTATAAAATAAATTTTCCCACCAGAAAACCCAATTTTAATTATTAATTATTGAGTGGTATCAGTGATCTTAATTATTGAGTGGTATCAGTGATGTAGCTATTGGAAATTACTTACATAAGAATACATATATATGTAATCAGAAGCCTACAATACAATAGTCAATTTAACTCGCATGTATCCAAAATAATATCATCAGAAAATTGAAAAAATTCCTAATATTAATAGTTCAAAACTGATTTTTGTTCTACCTTTGATAAATAATTATTTTTAATTGGCTTTGTGATATATTTAATACTCTTACATTAATGTCTATTCTCTCATTAGATCGCGGTATATATAGGTCGGCGAAGACTTACACGCTACCTATGCCGATTCCATGTACATTCTTTTTAGTAAGAATAACATGTCATAAAATACAATTTTTTTATCAAAGATAGAGAAAAAGAATTTGTCCCTAATATTATTATAAAGAAAGACCAATATTAATGATTTAATTATTTCTTGAGAGAGTCTCAAGCCTATTATTTTGAAACCTCACGCTATTCCATTACCAGAAAGCTTAATTAAATTATTTGAAAATACGTTGGTATGATCATATATGATGTCCAATGATAAAATCAATATAAAATTTAAAAATTTCAGATAATAACTTAGCATTAATTGCCAAATTCGATTATGTATACTGAGTATGTATATAGAGTATCATGTATGATGGGCGGCAAAATTTAATACTAGATGATGGGGGTTGTTAATTTCAATAGGATAATATATAATTACGTACGTATCCCAAATTTTTTTTTTAAAATTATCATCACTATGTAGTTCTTATTGTAAAATTGATTTATTACTATATCATAGAACTATACATGGAAATTTCACATACATCTATATATATTCAAATTTTAGACAGACGTATTCTTTCTTTCAGAATTTTAGGAGCCATCGTGTCACACGCATGCCACATCAAGGATGAAAAAACAATCCTTCACCCATATTATATACTTTTCGGCCCAATAATATTCTCCTAATTCCATAAATGTAAGTAAACTCTAATAATTATAATTTTATCCTCACTTTTTTTTTTCAAAATATTATAAAAAAAATATCACCATTATCTATACACATTTTTTCATCCTCCCAATTCCAAAAATTAAAAGTAATTTTCACTTTTCATTAAAGTAAATCAATATCACCCATCATTTATTACTTTTACTATTATTCTTTACTAAAAGAGTCGATAAGAAATTTATATCGCGACGGAGGGATTTGTTGGGCTCCTCTTTCCTCCCTCACCACAAAGTGAGAGAGTATTAGAAAGCACAATAATTATATATTTGTTAAGGTATCTTCCTCTAACCCTACTACAAAAGGGGAAAGAATATTTATTTTTTGGACCTAGTAGTCATTCACTGCATTGGTCAAACTATATGTAAAAAAGTAAATTTAATTTCACGTTGTATAATTTTTTATTTTTTTTTAATTTGAAAAACGAATTTGTTCTTATTTAATCACAAGACTCCATGTAAAAAAAGAAAAGAAAATTACTCAGAGATTTATGTTTATTTGTTTAGTGATATAGATATCAGGGGAGATAAGGAAATTACGTGGATATATTTTATTCGCGACATATGATATATTTGATTTGTTCCATGTTTATTAAAATGTATTAATATAACATGATAATTTTAAAAAAATAGTTTTAATGTTAGCAATACTATGAAGAGGTGATTGATAATCCAATTCCAAAATGAAAAAATAAAAATATGGCTTTCGGTCACATGAAAAATACATCAATATATATATAAACAAGGAATGGACTCCTATATTATTATCTGACTTGGAACCTACTTTTTATCTGAAAGCCAAAAAGAAATTAAAAAACCTGTTTCAATGCCGATTGCCGAGGTGGTGCTCAATCAGTTAGCATTTTCAACCAAGCACGCCACAAGTTATAATTACATATTTTAATTATTTTTTCTCTTAAGTTTATCAATATTATATATGCATGCATGATAAATAGGTATTGTATACATGGCATGCATCAGTTAAAAAACTATTTGAAATAGGAAAACTGATAATTAATATACGTTTAAAATTAAATAACGAATTAATTCCTATTGAATTTTTATAAGTCTGACTTTTAGACGCGATATTTTTTCATGGTGTGCTCACGCCACGCTTGATGAGTCGCATTCTTGAAAACAATCTACCTATATTAAATTGTCCACACGGCATTATCTTCCCATTCCCGCTGAAAAGTAAATCGACTATATTAAATCATTCACCTGGCTTTCTCCCAACGAAGAAAGTAAGAGAATTCAAATACTTGTTTAGGCAGAAAGTGTTAAGAAAATTAACATAAATCTAATTCATTTCACAACTTTCACAAGTTCGACGTTAGATGATATTGGAATTTTTTCACATAGGTTATATATAACCCTGACAGAGATAAACTAACTCATGACATCGCATGGTGTGACGCAGAACCCTATCCCCAAGAATTAATTTTAAGACTCTTCAAAATACACGTAAATTCAGAAAATAAAACTTCAATTTCAAACCAGAACTATAATTAACCAAAAGTTAAAACTTACCCAATTAATTTATTAAGACGAAGCGCACACTCAATTAATTAGACATTTTTAACATTAGGATCCAACAAAATGGCACATGCATGGGTAAATTTCTGAAATATTATATTAACATCGATAATGATCATTAGGCGCGCAATAACGTTGTATTTGTACTTGTACATCTATATATAGGAATAGGAATTTCAACTTATAATAATGTCAATCCGGCAACAATATGGCTTTCAACATGTTATTACATGGCTTCTTATCATCTTTTCTTGCAATTATGGTGCAAATTTTGTCGAGCTCTTCGGACATTAATTATAAAGATGCTCAACCAAAATGCATTTGTTCTTTAGCGACAACGATCCGGGGAAATTGCCCGCAAACCCAAAGAGTCAACTGGAGAGGAGATTCTGCACTAGATGATGGCAATTATCTTGGACAAGGTATAGTTTTCACTAACTTAATACTTTTCATTATAGTAAGTGATACCTTTACCCTAGTATTATAAGTAGGAGAGGACTTCCTCGCTATTCATTTTATCGCGTTGTGTTCAAACGGTAAAACAGTTTCTTCTGTAACAAATCCTTTGGCTTCTTCAAGCTTCCTGTAAATGTATTTCAGTACAAGATGAAGTTGTTTATCAAATATATATATATATATCTAATTTTCGAAAATTTTTGTACACCATTTATCAAAAAAAATTTAAAAAGATAGTTGTTTTATTGAACAAGACGAATTTGTTTACTGAACAATATTAGTTAGCATTAGTGGTTTTCAATGAAGATTGTTAGTTTGTTCTATTAAACAATATTAGTTGTGCACGGGTCCAACTTGCACGCAAGTGTACTCCTGAAGTTTTCTTATGTTGAATTTAAGCATGAACGGAACATTTTATTTTCTATACACAAATTGAAATAGTAAATAACAGAGATGATTTGATGTTTGAATTATTTGCAGGAGTAGTTTAACATGAAATATATAGGGCTAATTAAGGCAAATTTCATAGGTAGCTATTTGCATCAATTTAGAATTGATGCAAATTGCTTTTTTTTGCAGCTTTTTTTTTTCCAGTTTTTTTACCCGATCCGACCCAACTCCAATCTCGATCCGAATCCCCACACTTCCACTAATCATGGTTCACTAATCCAAATGGGCTTAGATTTTTTTTTTTTTAAGTTTTTTCAGTTTTTACCCGTCCTAACCCTAATTAAAATTCATTGTCACCCTGATCTAAAACGGTTAATTAGGTTTAGAGTTCATGGTTTAGGGTTTAGATTTAGGGTTAATGGTTCATCTAAATTAAATTGAACCAATTGCACAAAGTGCAATTGATGCACAAGCATTACTTGTTAATTAATTACAAGTTTTTTAGGTGTGATTAATTAATTAAGTTTAATTAAGCAGGTGAATTTGAGGGAGGGTACTATGATGCAGAGATAATGTGAAGTTTAGCTGGCCAATGGCGTTTTCAGTGAGCTTGTTGAGTTGGGCCGCTACTGAGTTTGAAAATGAGTTTGACTTTGTCGATGAACCGGCAACCTTCAAACTGCAATCAGATGGGGAGCGGATTTCTACCTGAGCTCACACTTTCTACTACACTCTATACTCAGGTAATCATTATTTACCGAAGAATACTTCCCGCTAACAAGCGCCTATACATAAACTTCACTCACATAAGTATTGAAAACTTTCATGCTTTAAAAATAAAAGATTTAAAATATTTTAAAATGTGACTATTTCATGACAAGAATGATAATTTTATTTAATAACAAATATACTAAAAAAATCGAGTTAATAAATTTAACCCGAAGTTCACATAAGTTTTTATCTTATTTACCACTTTTAATTTGCACTCTAAAAATATAATATACCAATGACGATAGAATTTCAGTAAAATAATTCAAAGTGTGGTTATGTAATATTGATGGAATTAAATTTTAGGGTCATTTTGCATGACATTATAAATTAGTGGGGCTTATTAGCCCAATATTTAATCAGTATAATATCGAGACCAACTCCATTTTTTTTTATCTCGCATAATAAAGAAATGACAATTTATATTTCCAATGTCAAGGAGTTGAATACTCCCTCCTTCACAATCTTAACCAAAATGATTACCGTGGTGCTCCGAGTTTGAAAAAGCTATTTATTAAAGATTTTACGTATTGGTAATCAACGCTTAGCCTGATTCTCAATCGACCTCACTGAGTGAGACCCAGCTCGATTCTTTAAATCAATTGGAGTATGGGAGTTATAGGCGCCATGCTTAATTATGAGTTGCATGATTAACTACTAACAACTAACTTTGCCTTATCAAAAAAAAAAGTGATAAAGTGTCGGGGTAGAAAGGAGAATTCAACTTTATTTAAAAAGATAACATTTATTTATTGAATAAAGCCGATAAAAGTCATTTTTAACTTTATCTATAAAAAAAAGCGACAGTTGGCATTGGGTAGAAAAGGAGAATTCAACTTTATTGAAAAAGTATAACATTTATTTACAGAATAAAGCCGATAAAAGTCATTACTGTGATGGAGAGAAATGATATATAAGAAAGGGTTAATTTAAATAAATACAACGCAATTTTTTGGCCAAATATCAATTTAATCAATGACCTTCAAGATTTTTTCAGATAAAAACCCAACCTTTAATATTGTTGCAAATTAATACATTTTTTTTTTCGGGCAGAAAAGATGACATGGCTCATCGGGGTGTATATATTTCTACTTCTTAGAATGATACATATTAAATAATAGTTTTTAAATTACCCACATAATATTACACATTTTTTAAAATAAATTAAAACAAAAATAATAATTAAAAGAAGTTAAAATCTAAAAAACAATTGAAATATAAATAAAAATAAAATTTATATCCATTTTAAAAAAATTGATCTAATCTCTAAATAAATAATTCACAAATTTAGTTTAAGGATGTCGATCAGACATAAAAATGTGTTTATATTGGAGGGAGTTTAATAATAGGCAATTGATGAATTGAATA